>CM055277.1:35833440-36433440 GCA_029237695.1 Conchocele bisecta
ATCAAGTAAGAAGAATTCTGCCATGGAAGTGGTGTCGCGCCTGCCGAGGCATTTGACCATAACATGATCATGGGCGTGTGCTAAAGTAAGCATCACAAAAATCGAAGAGATGTGCATGTTTAAAATACAAAACGGGTCAAGGTTGAAGAAACTTTTTGACATAAAAAATGGCTAAGAATTTCCACAACCATGTGAAGGTCAAAATGGTCATGTTAATAGTGGCATGGGTGTGTTCTAAATGCTTACATGTATCAAGTGTCCAAATATTGAAGCAATCCATCAAGTAATATTAATGTTATATGAAATGAAGAAACTTGTACAAACTTTATGGCGCAAAAAATGGCCAAGTGTTTCCGCAAAAATGTGAAGGTGAAGGAAAATTGCAATTGTGGTGCTACTTTTTTGGCCAACAAAAACAGGACATGACCGCGCCGCTGTTCACATACAACAATGCTGTGTGGCAATGAAAATCACTGGCTGCTGGTCGTAGTTTGGGGGGTGGCCGTTATTTCAAGGTCTTGTAAAGAACAAAATTAGACAGGGGGATTTTTAACTGGTCGTTGTGGACAGGTGGCCGCTATTCCCAGGTGGCCGTTTGCACAGGTTTTACTGTATTATGTATGCTACCATTACTGACGATGTTGGGATGTTCATCAATTGATTTCAGTAACAGATAGTCTCCCCGTTCAAATATCTGCAACTGAAGCTTATCCATCAAAAGATTGCTTGTACCGCACACCACTATTGATCTATGGCTGGATTACCGGTATGTATGTCTGTTTTCCACGGTCCAGAAATGTTCAGGCCTCATCATCACAGCACCGACATAGAATTTGACACAGAGAATTTCTCTGTCCAATCACTCAAAAGGAAACTTCATTTCCAAACTGTACAGTAACGATTTACATTTTGCCTAACAAATAATCACTTACCCGACATCAAATGGCACCATATGTTAAAATAATCATAATCAATGAACAAAGTAACCAAACTGTGAAGCGACAACGATTTTGTGTTTCTAAAGTTACATAATATAGGTGAACGGACTGTTCAAACTGAACTATTTGTCATCAAATTTGTCCTTTGTATATAGACCTACCTATATAACCGTGTGAAATGGATGGTGCAGTTGTTATCAACAGTCTGAAGCTTAATGACTGCAGTTGAAATATTTTCACAACATAATTTCCAATTTACCAGAGCGTTATTTGAATATGTGGAGTGTTCAAGAACATGAATGAAAAGGAAAATAACAAGAATGTAGTGCAACACAATTTCCTACAGCCTGTGACATTTAATCAGAATGAGTCCAGTTCAAGCAGAAGTAAAATGGCCGTCTATGAACACGGAAATGGGGCGCCAGCTGATACAAAGGCTGTGAGGACATGTGGCGCCAGAGATCACGGCACCCTTACAGGCATTACTGATCAAGGCTGTTGGTATCCATGTCAGACGGACTGAATGTCGACCACAGTATGCCCTGGTCGATGATTAGACTGGTCACAAACATCGTGAGAACCTTTTTCTCAGCTGGGTCAAAATGAGTAGCTGCACTATATTTATAGGTTATTGAATCTGTACGGAAATATATTTCGGTGGACGGCTTTGTTCTGTAGCCTATTTCACCAAAATTGCGAAGTATACTTATCTAGCAAAGTATACTTTGAGGGAGAAATTTTCAATTTTTTATTAATTTTTATTATACTGAATTTATTGCATTATCACAGCCATTTTGGCTGTGATAATGTAATAAATTCAGTATAATATTTCTGCACACTTTTAATCATCAAATATATGCAGTCGTTAGTTCTATATGAAATAATGCATTTCGGGAAAAATAAATGATTACTCCCTCAACGAATACTTTGCTAGATTTTGCTAGATAAGCATACTTTGCAAGATAAGCATACTTTGCTAGATAAGCATACTTTGCAAGATAAGTATACTTTGCTAGATAAGTATACTTTGCTAGATAAGCATACTTCGCAATTTTGATGAAATCGGCTACTGAAGGACCGACGAAACCGAAAGAAAAAGTCAACCAAAATATATTTCCGTACAGATTCAATATTCTATTTATGGTATACTTTCATATTCACGGCAACCATCTACATCCATTTTTTTAATTTGTCAGAACAGAACAGAACAGAACAAATCGTTTATTTTCGCAAAAGAGTTTCAGTCCACACGCGGGTGGAATAAGAAACAAACAAGGCATGTATGACAAGTACTAAACATGGTGACGTCTATAAACTCATGTAGGCAGGCCATGTGACGAGACGGGGTCCACAGACTACTAAAATGAATTAACATTGATAATTGATAAGCAATGAGAAATTTTCAAACAATGATCAATTTACTCAACCTGGCATATGTGAATGCGGGTTATTACTATTATTATAATAATAATAATCTGACCCAAAACACCTGTCGTGCATGTGATCAAATAATTGACATGTGACATTCTAAAGTCACTTTAAGTCAGTGAAATTTGCATCTAAAATCTATGGATGACTTCACATTTTCTTTTTAAATAAGACTTGTAATGTTGTACAAACGACATGTTTATGTCACAAATATTCAAAATCTAAGGACGTCAATTAGGAAAATGAATGTTGGTCATATTTTCAGATAATGCAGTTCCACATTTTCCCAAAATATTTGGCTAAAACTCATTGAAAAGTAAATTTTCTTTCATTAAACACTGATTGACAAGTTGGTATGTTGGGAACTAACTCCAAAGATGCAACATTATCACTGGTTGACAGCTACAACATGGCAAATTATTGATGCGTAGCAACAATGCAAACTCAATAAAATAAGTAAAAGTATTACAGAAACAGATATTTGACCCATACTTTCAATATTGAGCATATTCTCAGTATAAACAAAGCAAAATTGTCAAGACTTGCTTGATATGCTGATCAAGACTTTAGAAACGCAGACATTTATCAGGGAACTAGTTCCTCATTGACTGACTACAAGCTGACTGACAACAACATGCATTATCAGACATCGATGCTGATGGTGAATTCATAGTCAACAAGAATGCCGAAGGTCACAATATACGCCCGTCGAGGCAAGGCCAGTCAACAAGGGGAGATAACTCATTGAAAACCAATAAACTTCTTCATCTTGACGTGATAAACATGTATACCGAATTTGGTTACGAGCGGTGAAGTAGAACTTGAGTTGCCTAGACAAGGATACAGTGTGAAAAATAAAAATGGCCGCCAAGGGAAGGTAAGTCATCGAAAAAAGTTTCAATATCAATAGACTTTTTCGTCTTGCCATGATAAACATGTATACCGAATTTGTTTATGAGCAGTGAAGTAAAACTGGAGTAACTGTTATTGCGTGGACAAGGATACAGTGTGCGATAAATAAAAATGGCCGCCAAGGCGAGATAATTCTGTGTATAGTTTCAGATCGATTGACTGAACTGTTTCAGAGGACTTGTGTACACAAACTCTGTACCCTATATAGAATTGAATACAAAAATGTAGAAAAAATGGCTTCAGCTAAAAAGGTGATATTTTTGTTAAAAAACATATTTTCGTCATAAAAAAGCCAAGGTGCACATCTTCAATATCTGTAGAAGACGTGTGTATAGTTTCAGATCGATTGACTGAACGGTTTCAGAGGAGTTGTGTACACAAACTCTGTACCCAATATAGAATTGTATACAAAAATATAGAAAAAATTACTATAAAGTTAAAAAGGTGATATTTTTGTTAACAAATATTTTTTTGGCATAAAAACACCAAAGTGCACATCTTCAATATGTGTAGAAGACGTGCGTAAAGTTTCAGATCGATTGACTGAATGGTTTCAGAGGAGTTGTGTACACAAACTATGAAGTTTTTCTGTCTGCCACCCGCCCGCCCACCGCCGGCCTGCCGCGCGGTAAAACATAATATGTACCGTTTTTGTATAAAAACAAGAAAATGTGGCCTGTCAGCACCCGAATGCCCACGGTGGCAGATTGGAGAAACTGTGCCAAAGTTAATTAACCAGAAGTGGTAAGTATTCATAAGCACAGTTGGTAAGATCAAAAGGTCAATGTCATATTAAGGGCAGTGTGAATGTGTGGCAGTTGCCCACAAGTATGCTGTGTTTAAATATTTAAGTAATCCATAGACGGATATAGAATTTATGACAGAATTGAGAAACTCTGGCGAACTTCTTAGTGAGTGTAAAAGATCGAAGTTGTCAAGGTCAAGGTCATATTAAGGGCAGCATGGGTGTGTGGCAATTGTCCTCAAGTATGATGTATTGAAATATTAAAGTAATCAATCAAGGGATATAGAAGTTATGACAGAATGGAGAAACTCTGGCGAGCTTCTTAATGTGTTTGTTTGTTGGGGTTTAACGGCCTATCAACAGCTAAGGTCATTTAAGGCCGGGTCAATGGGCTTAGTACTAAATCCCATATATTAACCGTACAAGTACATGTACATGTTCAAGTACATGTACAAAGGGGGGAAAATCCCAAAATCAGAATTTACAATAACAAAACTATATATTGAGCCCTGAAATCAGAATAATCCTGATTAGATCTGATGCCAGGTCCTCGCCACACCAGAATCACTTGGCCCCTCCCAAAAGCAGTAGGATCAGTAATAATCTTACTACTTTTATTATGGGCAATAACCCCATTCAACTCCCAGGTAACTAAAGAGCCAAAGATAAAAACGTACCCATAGGGCCAAACCAGGCAAATCGTGATTCCTATAAGGAGTTCTTAATGTGTAAAAAAGTTCAAAGTTGTGATGGTCAAAAGGTCAAGGTCAAAATCATATTAAGGGCAGCATGGATGTGTGGAATTTGTCCACAAGTATGCTGTGTTGAAATATTTAAACAATCCTTCAAGTGATACATGTATAGAAGTTATGACATAATTAGCAAACTTCTGAATGTCCCAGACACACAAAACACACAGTTCAAACACTATATGCCTCCGGCTCTCCTTAAAGCTACAATTCATCACGAGTTCTATCATCATTTGAAGTATATTTTTCGCTCTCTGTCCGTGGAGTGTCGTAATTCTTCAGCATTTCGTAAACCTTGTATGGATCAGAGTTCAGGTGTTTGTGGAACGACACGGGAACCTGACGAATAAGGTAGCCCTCCGAATAGTCAGCCGGGCACGCCTGCAATCACAATGACAAGACAACCATGGTAATCATCAAGCCTGACAACAGACAAGGCGCAAACAGGCAACTACTACAACAAGAGTTGTCAGAAGACAACGAAGCTCGCCTGTTGGCAGCCTTCATTCAAACTTGTCACAGTTGTATAAACAAGAAACGAGGCAAAGCCACGAAGGCCAGGTTTTTTCCAAGCATAGACACTTGGATAACATAATTATACCCACTTTTTGTAGACTAGATGGCCGTGGCCTGCATGTCGCGCCTTGGGGCGAGGCATGGACACTAAAAAAATAGATATAGTAGATGGAAAAACTTTAACGAAAAAACTTTAACCGGACACACGGACGTAAGCCAAAATGCCGACGATATCGCGCTTTCCGCAAGCGGGTGCGACAATGATGATAAACACCCATGTGAAGTATCAAGGTAATGGGCGAAGCAGTTGCAGATATAGTACACAAAAAAACTTTAACAAAAAAATTCAAAGTAATTTGACCTGACATTGGGCACAGGGGCCGCACGGTTGGGGGTTAGAATGAAAATATGGATGATGATAAAAATGGAAAATTATTACTAATTTTAGTTTTTATTATTCATACTCACCTGAATGGTTGCAAACTATTAGGTTGCTATGAAATCGTCCTAATAATAAAAATCTGCCTACTCTAATCACTCAATTAGCCCACCATAGACCATTCCGCTCTATACACAGCCATTTGGCTCTTCCGCTATTTAAACACCTTCTATTATTGTTAGGTATACAGCTTCAAAATACTAATTTCCAAAAGGAAATCAAACTGCTAGTAGAATAGCAGCACGAAGAAACTGAAGTAGGGAGAAGATGAAACCATCAAGCGGGGAAAACGGGAGGAGGGTCTACCTTACCATTCAGGTGAGTATGAATAATAAAAACTAAAATTAGTAATAATTTTCCATTTTTATGTCTTCAAACTAACCTGAATGGTTGCAAGAATTCGTAGTGATGGTGGGAGGTATTCTCACTACTCATACTCGACCGGAATGGTAAGGCAGATTAAAAACCCTCGAAACAGGCAAATATAAATATATATGGCCTAGGTATCACTTAGTTGTTACATATAATGTAAAAACATAGACTCACCAAAGAAGCATCGGAGCGCCCAATATGGCCCCCCCTTCTCAAACGAAAGTAGGTGAAGAGTGGATGAAGAACGATCCCACCACGCTAGTCATGAGGACTGACTCGTAGAACCGATCTGTACCCTAGTGAAGCACGACGGAGGCTGCTCAGTGAACGCAGATCCTGACCGAAGGAAACCTCGACGAAGATGTTGCCTGGCACCTCACATGCAACAGACTCAACCGAGATAAATACCAAGTCTGAACATTGTCTCATGACGATACATAACTCGTCCATATCGAGAACACATTATACAAACGTCCTAAGCACTAAGGTCATCCTAACAAGTAAGTGCTTAGGCGTAAAACTGGCCATAAGTTAGACCAAAACCATAACCATATAAACTGCTGTAAGTTAGACAAAGAGAGCAGATACCAAAAAATGACTAACTAAAGGTAAAACTAACCTTTTGTAACACCCCTGCAACAAACTGGTTAGGTTGCCTTGCTCTTATCCAAAAATGTACACACCAAAAACTAATGACCAGTGTGATGAACAGTATAAACCATTCATAACCACAGACACCCATTCATGAAGAAAAGCAAGTGAAGCTCATCTAGCGATGAGCCACACTTCCCAACCCCCATACTCCACTGGAACTGTAATGACAAACCGAATGATCGGGTTATCAGAAAGAGATCCAGCAGAGCGCAAACAG
The DNA here is from genome assembly GCA_029237695.1 of Conchocele bisecta. Taxonomy (NCBI): domain Eukaryota; kingdom Metazoa; phylum Mollusca; class Bivalvia; order Lucinida; family Thyasiridae; genus Conchocele; species Conchocele bisecta. The sequence goes on from CM055277.1 coordinate 35,840,411, forward strand.
GTAGATCCAAAAAGTGTCTAAATGCGATGCTACCGATAGACTAACCCACAACTTCACCCGCTGCCACTAACGGACCCAGTTGAAGCACATCACCGCCTGCTCAGATAGCGATCTTAGATAAAACTTGGAAAAAGTATTATAATTTTTCCAAGTTGCCGCTCGCATGACCTTCCTGACGGAAATGCCCGAACGAAAAGCCCAAGAAGTAGAGACTGCTCGCACCTCGTGCGGCTTGGGCCTAAATTTCACGGCCGCAGAACCACTTACTGAAGTATAAGCTCTAGTAATGGCTCTACCTATCCAACGGGGAGATAGTAGATTTCGATACCTCCCGCTCGGCTAAAAAGTCGGAATAAAGAAACGCTTACGGTTGGACCGAATGTTCTTAGTCTTCCGTACGTAATACTTGACCGCACGGACTGGACAGAGCGTGCGATCCACCGCCGCTGACAGACGAGACGGAGGGAGGCCCGGAACCACAACAGGTTCGAGATCATGTGAGGAGGGATTGTGCGTCTTAGGAAGGAAACCCGGTTCATATGAAAAAGAAACGGAGTTCTTTCCCACAGACATATGCTGATCAACCATCCAGAAAGCATGTAACTCGCCTCTACGCTTTGCAGTAGCGAAGGCCAGAAGAAAAGCGGTTTTAATGGAACAATTCAACAAAGTGGCTGAAGCCATAGGTTCATATGGGCTCTTGGATAATGACCACAAAACACAAGACAAATTCCACCTTGGAGTGGAAGAACGAGACACAAAACGCGCCCTAGCAAAATGTGCGATCATGGCCGACAATTTGATGTCAGTGCCCAAAAACCTCGCTGCGCCATCAGAAAACCGAAGTACACTGGACAACGCCGCTCTATACCCCCGGATGGCCGACACAGATAAATTCTTAGTATGAAAAAGAAACAAAAGAAACTCACCTATCTCACCTATAGTGGGATTGAGTGGATCGACCGACTGTTGATGGCCCCAATCCACCCAGGCTCTCCACTTAGCGTCATACAGCTTTGTGGTGGATGGACGTTGAGACTGAGCGATAACGTTGGCAGCGTCCTCTGAAAAACCATCGCGTCTGACGGCCTGCCTGATAACCGCCACGCGTGAAGGTTTAGCATCCGCACATTGGAGTGAAGGGTCTCCCTGCATGCTGAGACAGAAGATCCTGGCTGACCGGAAGGACTACGGGGTGTTCTGTCAGCAGTTCCAAAAGCATGACATACCAGCTCCTGGTCGGCCAACACGGGGCTACCAGCGTGATCAGTGACTGATCGTCGCGAATCTTCTTAATTACTCGGGGGTGGGGCAACATCACGAACGGTGGAAATGCGTACCCGTCCAGATTGGTCCACGACAAGGACATTGCGTCCACCGCAATTCCCGATGGTCGGGCACCGGAGACACAAAACAGAGGCAACCGGTTGTTGAACCTTGTCGCAAACAGATCCACGAATGGACCCCCCCATCTGGACAAAATCGCACTGGACACCGACGGATGCAGAGCCCATTCCGTCAGAACGGGAGAGGACTGCCGGGACAGATAGTCCGCTAACACATTCCTGTGTCCCGCTATGTGCCGGGCTCGCAAGGAGATGTGTCTGACGTGACACCACAACAGCATCTCCCGCGTCAACAGACACAGTCGGATTGAATGTGTCCCACCTTGCCTGTTGATGTAAGCCACCACTGTCGTGTTGTCGGTAGAAACCAGCACCACCTGTCCGTGCAGACCGGATTCCGCAGCAGTCAATCCTCGGAATACTGCCAAAAGCTCTAACATGTTGATGTGTTCTCGAGCTTCCCGCACCGACCACTGGCCCGAAAAACACTGACCTAGGGGTTCCAGATGAGCCCCCCAACCTGTGCCCGACACGTCTGTGGACAGAAAATGAGTCGGAGGAGGTAACACCATGGGCACTCCCTGTAGGAACCTGTCCTCCACTGCCCACCATCTCAGATGATGTTTGAAGACGGTGACCAGAGGCAAAGACCGATCCAACGGATCGCGGTGAGGCCTCCACAGCCCGAGTAAGTAAAACTGGAGAGGACGCAGATGTAACCTTCCCAGCAGTACCCACTCCGCAGCTGCCCCCAGAACGCCCAGGAGTGACAGAAAGTGCCGAGCCGACATAGATACCATGTCCAAAACCTGGAAAACTTTGGTCAAAATGCCTCGCACCCTGTCCAACGGAACCCTGATGATCGACTGATCGGTCAAGAAGTTCATTCCCACATAAGAGAAATCCTGTGTGGGAACCAACTCCGACTTCTCGAGATTGGGAATGAGACCTAGACGAAAAACTAAGCCCCAAACCACCTCCAGATTCCGTTTGAGCGAATGAACGCACTGATGGTGAATCAACCAGTCGTCCAGATACTGGAGCAGAGAGACCCCCAGTCGCCTGGCCTCCGCTGCCACAGTTTCCATGAGAATCGTAAAGACACGAGGAGCCGTCGTCAGACCGAACGGTAACACTCGGAATTGAAACACCCGATTCTCGGAAACAAACCAGAGAAACTTCCGAGAGCACCTGCGGATGGGCACGTGGAAGTACGCGTCTAGCAGACCTATGGAAACAGCCCAGTCTCCCGGACAAATGGCGCTCCGGATAGACTGAGACGTCTCCATCTTGAAATGTTCCGACAGAACAAACTCGTTCAGAACGGATAAATCCAGGATAGGGCGTAGTTTGCCGTTCTTCTTCGGAACTACAAAAAGGCGACTGTAGAACCCCGGAGAAGATACGTCCTGAACCACCTCTATCGCTCTCTTCTCCAGAAGAGAAGCTACCTCTCTGGAGAGGGCTCCCTCTTGACCAAATCCCTGTAGGGATTCCATAAGGGCGGACCCCTTCGCAAGGGAGGGGACCGTACGAAAACGGGATGGCGTAACCCTGGTGGATTACCTCCCGTACCCAATTGGATCGCGTTATCTCCTCCCACTGGAGAGGAAATAACGAGATCCTGCCTCCTACAGGAGCGGAGACAACTGACATGGGCTGGTCCTCCCCAAACGAAACGGCCCAGTTGGCCTATCTGGTCTTCCTCCGAGGCCGGCTGGCCGGCGGAGAAACCACCCCTCCCTCGGCCCCGAACGGACACAACACTCCTGGAAAACGACCCCACAGGAGGTTGGAAATACGGAGCCGCCGGAGGAACCCTCGGAACCGTCACTTTCGGTGCAGACCCACGGTTCAAAGAACGAGAAGGCACCGTGTTCTTAACCCACTTCGCCTGAGAAGACCCACGCCCCCCTGAAGTAGCATGCCTCTTGCGAGAGCCACCCTGGTTGGAACGTGACCAACTCCTGGTCAAAAACAACCGTTCCCTGACAGAAAAATCGTCCTTGGCTGCACGTTCACACCTGCCCCCGAACAAGGAATCAGAGGTGATAGGAGCTGAGCGGAGCAAATCTCTGGCAGGACCAGTCAACACAGAGGAGCCGGATAGCACAGCGTCCCTCCTGGACAAAAGCATGTCTGTAGAAGCCGCCAAAGACGTGCTAAGAATATGCTTGGAGGCACGGGCCGCCGACTGAAGTACCGCGTCCAGAGACGAAGAATCATCTTGATTCATAGCCTCCTTAGCAGCCCCCAAACATAAATCAATATGTGAAGCCATAGCCACAATTGACCGAAGTTTAGAGTCAGCCGACTCCCATGCTTTAGCAAAATGCAAGCCGGGACCCGGAACCGAACCGACGAAATACCAATTGCCGATGCGTCTTATCAAGAAAGGGAGGTCTCAACGGCCACGCCGTATTGTGCGGCGTGTAGAATTTAGACCCCTGTGTGACATTCAACCTTTTAGGCACTCGGGAACCCGCAGTGGCCAAATCATTCCCAAAAGCATCCTCAATCTCCTTAGTCAGACGCGCTACTGTAGGAGAAAAAGGGAAAAAAGGGAGCCTCGGCAACTCCTTCGTCTCCACCACCGAATCAGCCTCATACAACGCATGAACCCGATGGTGGTGGTGGAGGCAGAGGCAGACACACATCTGCAGGCAGCAGAGTGTAAACCGCATTCAGAGCATCCAAGAAGGAGGGAGGAAGCGAATCAAACTCACCCTCCACCTCAGAGTCCTGAACACAGCTAACCTCCCCTGGGGAGACAGTTAGAACCCCGGGAACCGACCCATCCAGAACACAACCCTGCCCAGGTAAATCCTTCCCTATCGAAGTGGCCTGCCCAACAGGCACCGACTGACAGTCCTCTACCACGATACGTGGAAGATCATACTGAGGCGGATCCACCGGTAGAACCACAGGCTGTGGAGGAGCCGACAAACCCACTAAGTTTTGGGACTTAGACAGAGACCCCAAAACCTTAGCCATCTGATCCAACAAACTCGTACTACGTGTAGTAGATCTATACGAACGTCTCCTCCGACGAACAGGAGAACGAGGTCTAGAAGAAACGGAACCAAACCCCGAAAAGGACCTCGAAGAAGAGGAAGAACAAGACCTAGAACCCGAACAAGAACTCGAAGAGCTAGAACGATCCCGACCCCTACAACGAGATCGACTCCATGACATCCGAGAACACGTGGAACGATGACCACCTGAAGACACAGAACGTCTTCCCACCGGAAGAAGCTGGCTGTCCAGAGAAGAAGGAACCAGAAGAATCTGGTGCCCAGTTCCTGGTGGTTGCCCGGTGCCCGGAGGTTGCCCGGTGTCCGGTGCCCGGTGGCAACCCGGTGCCCGGTAGATGCCGGTGTCATCCCGGTGCCCGGTGACTGCCCGGTCGATGACCGATGCCCGGTGCCCGATGCCCGGTGACCAGTGCCTGACCGGTGCCCGGTGACCAGTGACTGACCGGTGCCCGGTGCCCGGTGCCCGGTGCCCGGTGCCCGGTACCGGGCGCCTCTCCTGTGAGAGGCTGGGTCCGCTGTGAACCGGGTGATATGGGATCAAGAACCGGCCACAGCAACCCTGTGATAGGTAAAGCCCCATGAGAACCGGGTGATATAGGATCAAGAACCGGCCTCAGTAGCCCAGTATCCCCTGCATGGATCACCGGCCTATCACATGAGGAACGTTTAGAAGTCAGAGACCCCGAACGTACCCTCTCAACGCACACCGATCCCCCCGATGGGGAGATCCCATCTGAAGCACCCTCCGAAGCCTTACCTACCTCGGAAGGTACTCAAGAGCTGAGACGCGGCCACAGACTTCTTCGACCGTGAGGTATGGGACCTACGAGACCCAGCCTTGCCCCACGTCGTATCCGTCCAAAGGGCGGACAAATCACATGGCGTCTCCTTGCAACACCCGCAACAGGCAAAGCACCTGTCCTTATGGGTGTCCCACAGAGACGTCATATGCCCACACGAAGCGCGTGATTGCGGCATGCTAACAGATATTGCTACAAAACCCGTTAGAAAACACCGCAAATACGCCAGAAAAAACACACACAAACTTTTTGTCACGGGAGCGACTACACTCGGGGACGAACCCGACAGGGTCCGAAACGCGCACCTCGCGACCCGCGAAAATACGTGACACAGTGTAAAACACAAATAAAAACAAAAGAAAAATAAGCACGTAACACAAATGAGTGACAATAACATGTATTGAACAATATCCAATGACAAATAAAGCCCAAAACACGGCAGAAATTCAAAATTAGAACGAAACTAGATTGGTCAGTAAGCGAGGCTTACGGAATATACCCCCCGCGTGGGCCCAGGTACCCCTAAAATATGTACAAATTTCCAAGTGTGTGGGCTTGTGACCTTGACTCTGGGAATAGCGCGAGCGGCATGAACGTGAATTTGTCACAGGGTGGTAGAGGTCCATTGGAGCAATGAGTGTGTGAAATGTGAAGCAGATCCGAGCAAGGAAATAGAAGTTATAACCGATTTCTCTGATGTTAAGTTTTGTAAAGAGACTACCGTATAACCTCGAATTAACGCCCCCGGAGGCGTTACATTTTACAAAAGGGGGGGGGGGGGGCGTTTATTAGCCAGTAAAAAAAGAAAAAAAAAGAAAAAAAAAGAAAAAAAAAAGAAAAAAAAAAGAAAAAAATGACCAAAGACCGCCAATTTCAAACACAAATAAGGATTTAAGGATTATTTGTGTTTGAAATTGGCGGTCATTGGTAAAATTATTATTATTTTTATTTTTTATTCTTTATTGCGTTTATTAGCCAGTAAAAAAGTAAAAAAAGAAAAAAAAAAAAAAAGAAAATTATACCAAGGACCGTCAATTTCAAACACAAATAGGGATTTAAGGATTATTTTGTGTTTGAAATTGGCGGTCATTGGTAAATTATTATTATTTTTATTAATTGGGGGGGGGGGGGGGGGGGGGGGGGGGTCCGTGTTTATTAGCCAGTAAAAAGAGAAAAAAAAAAAAAAAAAAAAAAAAAAAAAAAAAAAAAAAAAATAAAAAAAAAAATAAAAAAATACAAGGGACCGTCAATTGCAAACACAAATAAGGATTTAAGGATTATTTGTGTTTGAAAATTGGCGGTCATTGGTAATATATTTATTTTTTTTTTTATTGGGGGGGGGGGGTGGTTATTAGCCATTAAAAAAAAGAAATAAAAAAAAATTATTACCAAGGACCACCAATTTCAAACACAAATAAAGATTTAAAGACTATTTGTGTTTGAAATTGGCGGTCTGGTAAAAAAAATATTTTTTTATTTGGGGGGGGGGGGGGGGGGGCGTTTATTAGCCATTAAAAAAAAAAAAGAAAAAAAAGAAAAAAAAAAAGGTTTTTTACCAAGACCGCCATTTCAAACACAAATAGGATTTTTTATTTTTTTTTATTTGGGGGGGGGGGGGGGGGGGGGGGGCGCGTTTATTAGGAGGGGGGCGTTTAAGCCAAGGCTATACGGTATGTATGTGTGGGGGGGGACGTTGACCTCGAGATCAGCTGGGGATTTGTACAGCATATGATATTAAGTATTTTCCATGAAAGAAATAGAAGTTATAAACATATTTCTCTGATGTTAAGTTTTGTAAAGAGTATGTGACCTTGACCTTGGGAGCAGCGGGGGTTGGACACTCGTAGATTTGTGACAGCATGATAGTACAACCTAGAGGAATGCACAAGTGAAATATAGAATTTTCAATGAAGGAAATAGAAGTTATAACTTATTTCTCTGATGTTAAGTTTTGTAAAGAGTATTTGACCTTGACATTGGGATCAGCGGGGGTTGGACGGTCATTGGATTTTGCACAGCATGGTAGTAGAGCCTTACAGGAATGCATGTGTGAAATATTAAGCATTTTAGATGAAGGAAATAGAAGTTATAACAATATTTCTCTGATGTTAAGTTTTGTAAAGAGACTAAGTATTTGACCTTGACCTTGGGATCTGCGGGGGTTGGACGGTCGTGGATTTGGCACAGCATGGTAGTAGAGCCTTACAGGAAGGCATGTGTGAAATATTAAGCATTTTAGATGAAGGAAATAGAAGTTATAACAATATTTCTCTGATGTTAAGTTTGTAAAGAGACTAAGTATTTGACCTTGACCTTGGGATCTGCGGGGGTTGGACGGTCGTGGATTTGGCACAGCATGGTAGTAGAGCCTTACAGGAATGCATGTGTGAAATATTAGCATTTTAGATGAAGGAAATAGAAGTTATAAGAATATTTCTCTGATGTTAAGTTTACGGACTAGTAATTGACCTTGACCTTGGATCTGCGGGGGTTGGACGGTCTGGATTTGGCACAGCATGGTAGTAGAGCCTTACAGGAATGCATGTGTGAAATATCAAGCATTTTAGATGAAGGAAATAGAAGTTATAACAATATTTCTCTGATGTTAAGTTTATCCGGACGGACGGACGGACGCACGGACGGACGGACGGACGGACGGACGGACGGACAACCTGACTCCAGTATACCCCCCCCCTCAACTCGTTGCGGGGGGTATAATTATGGAGATACAAAATATACCTGCATTCTTGATAGCGTCCTAAAAATAATAGGCGGTGTTTAAATAGCGGAAGAGCCAAATGGCTGTGTATAGAGCGGAATGGTCTATGGTGGGCTAATTGAGTGATTAGAGTAGGCAGATTTTTATTATTAGGACGATTTCATAGCAACCTAATAGTTTGCAACCATTCAGGTTAGTTTGAAGACATAAAAACACCCATGTGAAGTTTCAAGGTAATGGGCGAAGCAGTTGCAGAGATATAGTACACGAAAAAACTTTAACAAAAAAATTCAAAGTAATTTGACCTTGACATTGGGCACAGGATCGCGCTTTCCGCAAGCAGGTACACCAATGATGATAAACACCCATGTGAAGTATCAAGGTATTGGGTGAAGCAGTTGCAGAGATATAGTACACAAAAAAACTTTAACAAAAAAATTCAAAGTAATTTGACCTTGACATTGGGCACAGGATCGCACTTTCCGCAAGCAGGTGCGACAATGATGATAAACACCCATGTGAAATGTCAAGGTATTGGGTGAAGCAGTTGCAGAGATATAGTACACGAAAAAACTTTAACAAAAAAATTCAAAGTAATTTGACCTTGACATTGGGCACAGGATCGCGCTTTCCGCAAGCAGGTGCGACAATGATGATAAACACCCATGTGAAGTATCAAGGTATTGGGTGAAGCAGTTGCAGAGATATAGTACACGAAAAAACTTTAACAAAAAAACAAAAAAAATTCAAAGTAATTTGACTTGACTTGGGCACAGGATCGCGCTTTCCGCAAGCAGGTGCAACAATGATGATAAACACCCATGTGAAGTATCAAGGATTGGGTGAAGCAGTTGCAGAGATATATTACACGAAAAAACTTTAACAAAAAAATTAAAAAATCAAAGTAATTTGACCTTGACATTGGGCACAGGATCGCACTTTCCGCAAGCAGGTGTGACAATGATGATAAACACCCATGAATGAAGTATGAAGGTATTGGGTGAAGCAGTTGCAGAGATATAGTACACGAAAAAAACTTTAACAAAAAAAATCAAAGTAATTTGACCTTGACATTGGGCACAGGATCGCGCTTTCCGCAAGCAGGTGCAACAATGATGATAAACACCCCCATGTGAAGTATCAAGGTATTGGGTGAAGCAGTTGCAGAGATATAGTACACGAAAAAACTTTAACAAAAAAATTCAAAGTAATTTGACCTTGATATTGGGCACAGGGGCCGCACGGTTGGGGGTTAGAATGAAAATATGGATGATGATAAACACCCATGTGAAGTTTCAAGGTAATGGGCGAAGCAGTTGCAGAGATATAGTATAACGAAAAAGTTTTAAAAACAAAAAACTTTAACCAGACGTACGTTAAAAAATTAACGTTGAAAATGGCTAAGTCAATTACGTAGAAATAATAGGTGAAGGTAAAAAAAATGGCTACATATTGGATAGTTGTATGTGGTAGGCACTTGGTTATGAGCTGTGAAAGTTTGGTGATCCTGGTGGTACAGTACCAAAGAAATTGACTTAAACACGAAAAACTTCACGAAAATTAACATTGTAATAACGTGAAACATATTGGATAGTTGTATGTGGTATGCACATTGGTTATGAAGCTGTGAAAGTTTTGGTGGTCTAGGTGGTACAGTACATGTTACCTTAAAGAAAATTATTGGATTTAAACACGAAAATTAACATTGTAAACGCGGAAAACTTAACATTGTAAAAATGGCTAAGTAAACGACTACGCGGAAAAAATGGGTGGGCGAGTAAAAAAAAAAAGCAACATGTTGGATAGTGATATGTGGTGGGCACCACTTGATTATGAAGCTGTGAAAGTTTGGTGGTCCTAGGTGGTACAGTAACAAAGAAATGGACTCAAACACGAAAAACTTAACATTGATTGTGGACGCCGCCCGCCGCCCGCCCGGCTTTCGCCAATCCAATAGCCTGGATTTTTTTTCAAAAAACCTGGCTAAAAAAGTAACATGTTGGATAGTGATATGTGGTGGGCACCCCTTGATTATGAAGCTGAGAAAGTTTGGTGGTCCTAGGTGGTACAGTAAGAAAGAAATGGACTCAAACACGAAAACTTAACATTGATTGTGGACGCCGCCCGCAAAAACCTGGCAAAAAACATGAATATTATATAACTTGACCTTGGGATAAGGGGTGTGCGGTGGACCTTGACATTGAGGTCAGTGGTGGAAGGTGGATCGTGGATTTGATATAGCATGATATAGCATATTAAGATGAATGCATGTATGAAATATCAATGCGCTCCCTTAAATGAGAAGGAAAACAAAATTTAACCCAGCGTTAAGTTTATGAACACACTAAGTTGGTGATTTTCTACAGCATGATAGCTATTCACATGAGGAATGCATGTATAAATGTGCTAAGTTTGTGACCTTGGCCTTGGTAAAAGGGGTGGGGGGGGGGGGTGGGTCATGGATTTGCTGTAGCACAATAGAATATTATCAGATGAATGCATGTATGAAATATGAAGGTGTTCCCTGTAAAGAAAGAGAAGTTATAAAAAGACATTTACTCCAACATTAAGTTGATGATGTTGATCTTGGGGAAAGGGGTGGGGTGGGTCATGGATTTGCTGTAGCACAATAGAGGATCATCGGATGAATGTATGTATGAAATATCAAAGCGTTCAAAGTGTAAAGAAACAGACGTTACACAACATTTACCCCAATGTAAAGTTTATGAACATGCTCAGTTTGTGACCTTGACCTTGGGGTAAGGGTTGGGTGGTGGGTTGTGCATTTGCTACAGCATGATAGAGGGTCATCTGAGGAATGTATGTATGAAATATCAAGGCGTTCCATCAAAGGAAACAGTTCTTATCAGACATTTACCCCAACGTTAAGTTCATGAATGTGTCAAGTTTGTGACCTTGACCTTGGGGTAAGGGGTGGGCGGTGGGTCATGGAAGTGTTATAGCACAATAGAGTATCATCAGATGAATGTGTGTATGAAATATCAAGGTGTTCCATGAAAGGAAACCGATGTTATAAGACATTTACCCCAACGTTAAGTTTATGAATGTGCTAAGCTTGTGACAGTGACCTTGGGGAAAGGGGTGGGGGTTTGATTTGCTATAGCATGATAGAGTATCATCAGATGAATGCATGTATGAAATATCAAGGTGTTCAAAGTGTAAAGAAACAGAAGTTACACATTTACCCCTTTACAAGTTAAGTTTATGAACATGCTATGTTTGTGACCTTGACTTTTGGGTAAGGGTTGGGTGGTGGGTTGTGGATTTGCTACAGCATGATAGAGGGTCATCTGAGGAATGTATGAAATAGCAAGGCGTTCCATGAAAGGAAACAGACATTTACCCCAACGTTAAGTTTATGAATGTACTAAGTTTGTGACCTTGACCTTGGGGTAAGGGATGGGCAGTGGGTCATGGATTTGCATTAGCATGATGGAGTATCATCAGATGAATGCATATTTGAAATATCAAGGCGTTCCATGAAAGGAAACAGATGTTATAATACATTTACCCCAACATTAAGTTTATGAATGTGCTAAGAATGTGACCTTGACCTTGGGGAAAGGGGTGGGCGGCGAAGTTACATTTACCCCAACGTTAAGTTTATGAACATGCTAAGAGGTGGCATTCACCTTGGGGTAACGATTGGGTGGGCGGTGGGTCATGGATTTGCTATAGCACGATAGAGTATCATCAGATGAATGCATGTATGAAATATCAAGGCGTTCCATGACAGGAAACAGATGTTATAAGACATTTACCCCAACGTTAAGATTATAAATGTGCTAAGTTTGTGACCTTGACCTTGCGGTAAGGGCTGGGTGGTGGGTCATGGATTTGCTACAGCATGATACAGGGTCATCTGAGGAATGCATGTATGAAATAACAAGGTGTTCCATGAAAGGAAACAGAAGTTATAAGACATTTACCCCAACGTTAAGTTTATGAATGTGCCAAGTTTGTAACCTTGACCTTGGGGTAAGGGCTGGGTGGTGGGTCATGGATTTGCTACAGCATGATAGAGGGTCATCTGAGGAATGCATGTATGAAATAACAAGGTGTTCCATGAAAGGAAACAGAAGTTATCAGACATTTACCCCAACGTTAAGTTTATGAATGTGCCAAGTTTGTGACCTTGACCTTGGGGTAAGGGCTGGGTGGTGTGTCATGGATTTGCTACAGCATGATAGAGGGTCATCTGAGGAATGCATGTATGAAATAACAAGGCGTTCCATGAAAGGAAACAGATGTTATAAAACATTTACCCCAACGTTAAGTTTATGAATGTGCTAAGTTTGTGACCTTGACCTTGGGGTAAGGGCTGGGTGGTGGGTTATGGATTTGCTACAGCATGATACAGGGTCATCTGAGGAATGCATGTATAAAATAACAAGGTGTTCCATGAAAGGAAACAAAAGTTATAAGACATTTACCCCAACGTTAAGTTTATGAATGTGCCAAGTTTGTGACCTTGACCTTGAGGTAAGGGCTGGGTGGTGGGTCATGGATTTTCTACAGCATGATAGAGGGTCATCTGAGGAATGCATGTATGAAATAACAAGGTGTTCCGTGAAAGGAAACAGAAGTTATAAGACATTTACCCAATGTTAAGTTTGTGGACGACGCTGACGCAGACGCTGACGCCGACGACGCCGGGGGTATGACATAAGCTCTTTTGCACTTCGTGCAGGCGAGCTAAAAATGACTTCGGTAATTAGCTATCAATGTGAGGAAGTTCAACTGAACTCAACTGAAATACTCTTTATTACAACCCATTTTTTTTTAAGTGATCGCCCTTGGTAATGGACGTGTTTTTGTGTTCGTCAGATCTGCAAGTGTATTTTCGAGTATTATATGGACTTTAATGAATTTCAAAATATACAGAAGGTATGACATGAAACGGCAACACATTTTTGAACATTGTGATGTGCATATAGTTGGTTAAACTTTGTAAAACAGTTGTATTTGTGAATTTGTTTTCGCTGCACGGGAAATCTACTCATGTATACATCGTGTAGCGTGGCCATTATCTACAGCGATACGGATGACTGGACAGTACCGGACAGTGTATTGTGTTGTGTTGAAGGTGTACATATATTGACCCCGAGTATAGTAAACAGTAATCAGCTGATTGTCTGCATTAGTAACGTGACAACATGGGCGTTGATCTATGCTTCAGCCACCCCGTGAAATGTAAATCACGTATGAGGACTTTGTCAATAAACCACTCCAGTGTGTCGCTATGTATTCGGTGCGTTTTGTTCTTCCTACTTGCGGCCCAATGTGTTGAACTAAACCACGGCCCGATGAACAGCGCAGCTAGAGGGTCGTCAAGCACAAATGTTAGGGGATCTGGAAATCGCGGTACAGGCGCAGGGCGAGTAGAGTTGGTGTTCCTGAAACACGGCCTATTGAACACGAATCCTACGCTGCAGCAGCGAGGTCGCCACCGGTAACGCGGAATTCCCAGAGACAGGCCCGTAATCAGCCAGATATAGCCACGTGGCTAAATGCCGGCGCAGGTGACGAGAAATCGCAGACCTCATTACCACATACCCCAGCCGACGACAGCGTTGTATCTGAAACGGCCTCTACAATTTTCGACATGAATCTGAGCAATGCAGGTGTGAATTCCAGTATGCCCCCGCCTGACACTATGTCCCTGTTGATGGAGATTCGGAGCGATGTCAAGGCTATGAACACCAAATTTTACACTCTCGAGAGTTCTGTTAACCAGCTGAAATCCGATAATAAGATATTACATCAACAGAACACCACGTTAGCCGAGAAGGTCGACATAATATCGCGGAAGTTGAATGACGTTACGTTGGCGTCGAATGAGAATGAGCGCAAGAATGAAAACCTTGAAGCCCAATCGCGCCGCCAGAACCTCAAGTTCTATGGAATAGAAGACTCCAGGGGTGAATCATGGGAGGAATGCGAGAATAAAGTCCGCAAATATTTGACGAATATTGGTGTTGAGGAAAGTGCCGTGAAGATCGACCGCGCCCACAGGCTCCCGAGTAGGACGTCTCCGCAACCGGTGATTGTGAAGTTCTCCTTGCTTTTCGACAGCACCGCGCGACCCATGATACACCGTGAGATGGTCAGGATGTACGACGTCGTATCCACGTCACGGAAGACTTCACAGATCGCGTGACAAAACAACGTACCGGCTTGTTTCCATTTATGAAACAAAAAATGGATGAGAACTGTTTGGCATACCTGCGCTATGATAAACTTGTTGTAGACAGCGTTGTGTATCGGTATGATGCAGAAACACAGCAACCAGTTCGGGTTGACAGATAGGGGTCAGGCCGAGGCCTTAATAATTCATTTATTGATGTAACAACTCAATATCGTACTGATACTCCAAATTCAACTATTCATCATGTTTTACGTACAGGGGTTTGCTAAATATAAATACGACAACAAATTTATAGAATTTGTCAAAAAGTTTGATATTCTCGGTTTGTGCGAGACGTGGGGTAGTGATCACAATGACTTCGATAATACTTTGTCTGATTATGAACATTTTGATTATACTCGAAAAAGATCGAGGCACGCTCGTCGTAATTCTGGTGGAGTCACTGTCTTTGTTAAAAACTGTTTTGTAAACTCCGGCGTGTTAAACGTATTTTTGATAATATGAGTAACTGTGTTGTTTTGCTACTTAACGGGGTTATGTTGAATAGATCATATGATATTATTATGATATTTGCGTATGTGTCGCCTGTAAATTCTCCAGTATACGATGAGAATAATAGCAACGGGATTGAGATATAAATAAATAAATAAATACTCAACTTCTTGAAATTGTGAGTAAATTTCCGTCTGCTGATCTATTTTTGGCTGGTGATTTGAACAGTCGTATAAAAACGATTCCGGATTATGTTCCGCATGATACACTTGATTACATCTTTGACGGGGATGTGAGTTATCCTTCTGATACATTTTGTATGCCGCGGAAGTCTAAAGACAATATGGTACATAACTCGTACGGTCTCTCACTTATTGATTTATGTTGTACATAATGGTATACATGTTCTAAATGGCAGACTTTTCAATGATACTGCGGGCGAATTCACATGTTTTGCTAATAATGGTGCAAGCGTAGTAGATTATATGATTGCATTGTCAAGTTTATTTACATACGTTACAGATTTTGGTGTAAGTGACATGTTTTCAGTGCACTGTCCTGTTTATTGTACGTTTAGTTTTGGTAACATTCGTCCTACCGATAATATTACATCAGATATTGTTGATAATGTACATGCATATGAACGTATTATGTGGAAAGAAGATGGTAAAGATGTATTTCTTACCCAATTTCAGTTACACATGAATGTTTTTACTAATACTTTAGTTGATGATGACGTCACAGTTTCTGTACCTGCTTTCATTGAGGTATACAAAAATGCTGCTGATACATGTAACATGTTATTCAAACCTAAAATACCCAAACCTAGTAATACACACGCTCGCTCACAGCCACATTGGTGGGCTATTGATTGTACACGTGCTAAACGTACAAAGTTTCAATTGTTAAGACAATTTAGAGCTCAAATGACATGGCTGATTTGGAGCTATACAAACATGCAAGGAATATATTTAAGTCAATGTGCAGAAATTGTAAAGCTCTTTATAATAGAACTAACAGGAATAAGCTCGTAAATGCGAGGAATAGGCCTAAAGAGTTTTGGAATTTGATTAAAAAATCCGTTTCCAAGTCGTCATCCGATGACAAGCATATACCATGCTCCAAATGGATTGACTATTTTGGATAATTATTAAACCAACCTCATGCATCGCAACCATATACCCCTGATGATACTTTATCGAATATTCATGTTGATGTTTCGAATGATGATTTAAATGGCAGCATTACAGAATCTGAGATAGTACGTGCTATAAATCAGGTACATGCTAACCGGGCATCCGGGCCGGATGGAGTCGGTATTGTATTTTACAAGAATACTAATACACTGATTGTTCCATATCTACTTAGACTTTTCAATGACATATTTACTAGTGGAAACATTCCAGATATGTGGGGTGAAAGTATTATAACTCCTATTCATAAAGCTGGTCTCAAGTCAGACCCAGGGAATTATAGAGGTATTTCGTTAATTAATGGTCTCTGTAAGATTTTTGCTTGTATTCTAAATAATAGACTACAATCTTGGTGTAATGACAATGTCATATTAGATGAATCTCAGGCAGGTTTTCGTAAAAAATATTCTACTGTCGATATCATCTTTTCTCTGATGTCTATCACACAAAAATATCTATCAAGACCACGTGGTCGGTTTTATTGCATATTTATCGATTTTTCAAAGGCATTTGATTCAATACAACACAATATATTATGGAATGCTCTGCAAAGAAAATCGATTGATGGCAAAATTTTGACAGTCTTTCAATCAATGTACAACAAGTTAAAATCGTGTGTACGTGTTGGAAATGAGTTATCCGACTTCTTTTTGTGTAATATCGGCACACGCCAGGGTTGTATATGTAGCCCAGTTATATTTTGTCTTTTTATAAATGATCTTGTTGCTTACTTACGAAGTACATTTGATAGAGGTATATTTGTGACAGAAGATATATGTGACCTACTTGCATTGATGTATTCTGATGATGTTTCTAGTTTTAGTGAAACCGCCATCCAATTACAGAGACAAATTGATTGTATTTCAAAATTTTGTGATGCAGTAAATATGAAAATTAACCTAAATAAAACTAAAATAATTGTTTTTAGAAATGGTGGTATTTTGCGTAACTATGAACAAGAAACGAGGCAAAGCCACGAAGGCCAGGTTTTTTCCAAGCATAGACACTTGGATAACATAATTATACCCACTTTTTGTAGACTAGATGGCCGTGGCCTGCATTTCGCGCCTTGGGGCAAGGCATAGGCACCAAAAAAATAGATATAGTAGATGCAAAAACTTTAACAAAAAAACTTTAACCGGACACACGGACGTACGGACGGAAGGACGGACGTATGCCAAAATGCCGACGATATCGCGCTTTCCGCAAGCGGGTGCGACAATGATGATAAACACCCATGTGAAGTATCAAGGTAATGGGTGAAGCAGTTGCAGAGATATAGTACACGAAAAAACTTTAACAAAAAAATTCAAAGTAATTTGACCTTGACATTGGGCACAGGGGCCGCACGGTTGGGGGTTAGAATGAAAATATGGATGATGATAAACACCCATGTGAAGTTTCAAGGTAATGGGCGAAGCAGTTGCAGAGATATAGTAGAACAAAAAAGTTTTAACCAAAAAACTTTAACCAGATGTACGTTAAAAAGTTAACGTTGAAAATGGCTAAGTCAATTACGTAGAAATAATAGGTGAAGGTAAAAAAAATGGTCACATGTTGGATAGTTGTATGTGGTAGGCACCCCTTGGTTATGAAGCTGTGAAAGTTTGGTGGTCCTAGGTGGTACAGTACCAAAGAAATGGACTTAAACACGAAAACTTAACATTGTAAACGCGAAAACTTAACATTGAAAATGGCTAAGTCGACTGCGCGGAAAAAATGGATGAAGTTAAAAAGAAAGTAACATGTTGGATAGTGATATGTGGTGGGCACCCCTTGATTATGAAGCTGTGAAAGGTTGGTGGTCCTAGATGGTACAGTACCAAAGAAATGGAGTTAAACACGAAAACTTAACATTGTAAACGCGAAAACTTAACATTGAAAATGGCTAAGTCGACTGCACGGAAAAAATGGGTCAAGTTAAAAAAAAAGTAACATGTTGGATAGTGATATGTGGTGGGCACCCCTTGATTATGAAGCTGTGAAAGTTTGGTGGTCCTAGGTGGTACAGTACCAAAGAAATGGAGTTAAACACGAAAACTTAACATTGTAAACGCGAAAACTTAACATTGAAAATGGCTAAGTCGACTGCGCGGAAAAAATGGATGAAGTTAAAAAGAAAGTAACATGTTGGATAGTGATATGTGGTGGGCACCCCTTGATTATGAAGCTGTGAAAGGTTGGTGGTCCTAGATGGTACAGTACCAAAGAAATGGAGTTAAACACGAAAACTTAACATTGTAAACGCGAAAACTTAACATTGAAAATGGCTAAGTCGACTGCGCGGAAAAAATGGGTCAAGTTAAAAAAAAAAGTTACATGTTGGGATGTTATATGTGGTGGGCACCCCTTGATTATGAAGCTGTGAAAGTTTGGTGGTCCTAGGTGGTACAGTAACAAAGAAATGGACTCAAACACGAAAACTTAACATCGATTGTGGACGCCGCCCACCGCCCGTCCGCCCGCCCGCCCGCCCGCCCGGCTTTCGCCAATCCAATAGCATGGATTTTTAAAAAAAAAAACCTGGCTAAAAATGGTATTATAGACACAACCCAATTGAAACTGTGTCATACTATAAATATTTAGGTATGTACAGGACTCCAAAACTAGTATGGTCGAAAACACACGAATATGCATCTAAACAAGCACAAAAGTCAATAGCATGCATATTTCGATATCAGCGCTCATTTGGACAATTTCACCATGCTGATATTTTTAAATTATTCGATTCGATGGTGAAACCGATTCTTTGTTACGGTGCCGAATTATGGGGGTTTCAATGCATTGAACGTATTGAAAGGGTCCACATAGCTTTTTGTAAACAATATTGTGGATTACCCCAGCAGACGGCAAATGTATTTGCATACGGTGAATGTGGCCGTTTACCACTCTGTACTACATATATGCCACGATGCATCAAATATTGGTTGACTATTTTACGTATGGATCGTGACAGATATCCGCGTCAATGTTATATTATGCTCAAGCAATTGGACGATAGTGGCCGCAAAACTTGGGCTACAGTATTAGATTATTCCTGTATTCATTTGGATTCGGTTACATTTGGCTTTCACAAGATGTAGGCGACCTAGATTATTTTCTCGATGTTTTTAAGCAGAGAATCTCGGACTGTTATACACAGAAATGGCATGATTTATTACAAACAACTAGTAAAGCAGATACATATAGTGGGTTCAAATCCGCACTAACACCTGAAACCTATTTATCTGTAGACTTATCGTTTCCGTATAAACAAGCGCTAGCTAAGTTCAGATGCTCAACTCATAATTTACTAATTGAAACTGGTCGTCATATTGGCATTGACAGGAATCTACGGCATTGTCCAATTTGTCGACAGAATAATATACATGTGGTAGAGACCGAATACCATTTCTTTATAGAATGTAGCTCTTATGAACAACTACGCCTACAGTTTTTAAATTTCGAAACTATTAGAAACCATAATCATGATTCGTTTAATAGAATGATGGCGAGTTCACATATACCACATATTCACAACATTGCTAAGTTTATATTTCTAGCATTGGAGAAAAGACAATCCATTATACAAGCTGAGTAACGATGTGCACTAGTATACATGTGCTTGCTCGTATAATGCTTGTCTACATTGTTAGACATACATGTACTGTAAGACGGTGTTATATTGTGGGCCGGTGGCCTATATTATTCAATAAACAAACTTCAAACTTCATTACAGTATATCACATGCAACATGGGGAAATACACATACATATGGTTGAATGGCGGAAACTAATACAACAACATGAAATATAATATTTGATGACATGAGCTTTGCATCTGTAAGGGGAAAGCTACCACAGTGCAACTTCTCTGATTTTTGTACCTATTCTCATGCGAGCAGACAATTCATTATGCCTTATCTGAAATTAATAAATCAGTGAACTACTTTCAACAAGGGAGATATTAAATATACAATATACTCCATACTACTACCATAACTAATTTTAAGTGAGCCAATTGCTAAATATAGCCATTGGATTGTATGGTTTATTAGTTCCTTCGTTAATATATCTATTTTTTTCCCACTATTCTTTGTGATTTTAATATTTTAATTTTTTTAATGTAAATAGCTGTAAACGGATAGACACTTACAAACAATGAAAGTGTGAGTCTTTTTTATAATATGTACACCGAAATTCTGTTATTCTGTATTTGTTTAAGTTACAGATACTGTGTATACCGTGAGATCATCATAGCCCCAGGTCTCCCTGTGACATCACCATAACCCTAGGTCTCCCTGTGACATCACCATAACCCTAGGTCTCCCTCTGACATCACCATAACCACAGGTCCTCATGTGACATCACCATAACCCCAGGTCCTCATGTGACATCATCATAACCCCAGGTCTCCCTGTGACATCACCATAACCCCAGGTCCTCATGTGACATCACCATAACCCCAGGTCTCCCTGCGACATCACCATAACCCCAGGTCTCCCTGTGACATTACCATAACCCCAGGTCTCCCTGCGACATCACCATAACCCCAGGTATTCATGTGACATCACCATAGCCACCGGGCTCCCTGTGACATCACCATAGCCCAGGCCTCTCTGTGACATCACCATAGCCCCAGGTATTCATGTGACATCACTATAGGCCCAGGTCTAACTGTGACATCACCATAGCTCCAGGTCTCCAAGTGATATCACCATAACCCCAGATCCCCCTGTGACATCACCATATCCCCATGTCTCCCTGTGACATTACCATAGCCCCAGGTCTCCATGTGACATCACTATAGCCCCAGATCTACCTGTGAAATCACCATCGATCACAGGTATTCATGTGACATCACTATAGCCCCAGGTCTCCCTGTGACATCACCATAACCCCAGGTATTCATGTGACATCACTATATCAAGGTCTCCCTGTGACATCATCATAACCCCAGGTCTCAATGTGACATTACCATAACCCCAGGTCTCCCTCTGACATCACCATAGCCCCAGGTCTCCCTGTGACATCATCATAGCCCCAGGTCTCCCTGTGACATCACCATAACCCAGGTCTCCATGTGACATCATCATAGCCCCAGGACTCCCTGTGACATCACCATAGCCTCAGGTCTCCATGTGACATCAACATAGCCACAGGTCTCCCTGTGACATCACCATAGCCCCAGGTCTCCCTGTGACATCACCATAGCCATCTCCCTGTGACATCATCATGCACCAGGCTCCCTGTGACATCACCTTACACCCAGGTCATGTGACATCACCATAGCCCCAGGACTCCCTGTGACATCACCATAGCCCCAGGTCTCCATGTGACATCAACATAGCCACAGGCCTCCCTGTGACATCAGCATAGCCCCAGGTCTCCCTGTGACATCACCATAGCCCCAGGTCTCCCTGTGACATCACCATAGCCCCAGGCCTCCCTGTGACATCACCATAGCCCCAGGTCTCCCTGTGACATCACCATAGCCCCAGGTCTCCATGTGACATCAACATAGCCACAGGCCTCCCTGTGACATCACCATAGCCCCAGGTCTCCCTGTGACATCACCATAGCCCCAGGTCTTCCTGTGACATCACCATAGCCCCAGGCCTCCCTGTGACATCACCATAGCCCCAGGTCTCCCTGTGACATCACCATAGCCCCAGGTCTCCCTGTGACATCATTATAGCCCCAGGTCTCCCTGTGACATCACCATAGCCCCAGGTCTCCATGTGACATCACCATAGCCCCAGGACTCCCTGTGACATCACCATAGCCCCAGGTCTCCATGTGACATCAACATAGCCACAGGTCTCCCTGTGACACCACCATAACCCCAGGTATTCATGTGACATCACCATAGTCCCATGTCTCCCTGTGACATCACCATAGCCCCAGGTCTCTATGTGACATCAACATAGCCACAGGCCTCCATGTGACATCACCATAGATCCCAGGTAGTCATGTAACATCACCATAGTCCCAGGTCTCCCTGTGACATCACCATAGCCCCAAGTCTCCATGTGACATTACCATAGCCACAGGCCTCCCTGTGATATCGCATAACCCCCAGGTATTCATGTGACTCACATAAACCCCAGGTCTCCCTGTGACCTCATCATAGCCCCAGTCTCCCTGTGACATCACTACCCCAGGTAAATCATGTGACATCACCATAGCTAGGTCTCCCTGTGCCATCGCCATAGCAGGCCTCCCTGTGACATCACCATAGCCCCAGGCCTCCCTCCATGTGACATCACCATAGCCCCATGTATTCATGTAACATCATCATAGCCACAGGTCTCCGTTTGACATCATAGCCCCAGGTCTCCCAATGACATCATCATAACCCCAGGTATTCATGTGACATCACCATAGCCCCAGGTCTCCCTGTGACATCATCATAGCCCCAGGTCTCCCTGTGACATCATCATAGCCCCAGGTCTCCCTGTGTCATCACCATAACCCCAGGTATTCATGTGACATCACCATAGCCCCAGGTCTCCCTGACTCATCATGCCCCAGGTCTCCCTGTGATCACATGCCCCAGGCCTCCCTGGTGACATCACCATGCCCCAGGTCTGTGACATCACCATAGCCCCAGGTCTCATGTGACATCACCATAGCCCAAGGCAGCGGCCTCCCTGTGAATCACCATAGCCCCAGGTCTTCCCTGTGACATCACCATGCCCCAGGTCTCCTGTGACTCACATAGCCCCACGCTCTGTGACATCACATAGCCCCAGGTCTCCCTGTGACATCACCATAGCCCAGGTCTCTGTTGATCATATCGCAGTCTCTCCGTACATCACCATAGCCCCAGGTCTCCTGTGACATCACCATAGCCAGGACTCCCCTGTGATCACCATAGCCTGGTCTCCCTGTGACATCACATAGCCCCACAGGTCTCCGTGACACCAACCTAACCCCAGGTATTCATGTGACATCACCATAGTCCCAGGTCTCCTGTGACATCACCATAGCCCCAGGTCTCCATTGTGTCATCACATAGCCACAGGTCTCCCTGTGACACTACCCATCACAGGTATTATGTGACATACCCATGTCCAGGTCCCCTCCCTGTGACATCACATAGCCCCAGGTGCTCCCTGTGACATCATCCTAGCCCCAGGTCTCCATGTGTCATCACATACCCAGGTATTCATGTGACATCACCATAGCCCCAGGTCTCCCTGTGACAATCATCATAGCCCAGGTCGCCCTGTCTCATACCATAACCCCAGGTATTCATGTGACATCACCATGCCACATGTCTCCCTGTGACATCACCATAACCCCATGTCTCAATAAGACTCACCATAGCCCCAGGTCTCCTGTGACGTCACCATAACCCCAGGTATTCATGTGACTCACCATAGCCCCGTCCTCCCTGTGAAATCACCATGCACCAGGTCTCCCTGTGACATCACCAGAGCCCAGGTCTCCCTGTGCATCACCAAAGCCCCAGGTCTCCTTGTGACATCACCATAACCCAGGTAGTCGTGTGACATCACCATAGCCCAGGCCTTCCTGTGACTTGACCATAAACCCAGGTCCCCTGTAACATCATCATAGCCCTGGGCTCCCTGTCACATCACCATAGCCCCAGGTATTCATGTGACTCACCATATCCCCATGTCTCCCTGTCACATTACATAGCCCCAGTCTCCCTGTGACATCACCATATACCCATGTCTTCCCGTCACATCTTATGCCCCAGGCCTCCCTGTGACTCACCATAGCCCCAGGTCTCCTGTGACATCACCATAACCCCAGGTCTCCCTGTGACATGACCACAACCCCAGGTCCCTCTGTGCATCATCATAGCCCCAGGGCTCCCTGTCACATCATAGCCCCTGGTATTCATGTGACATCACCATCCCCATGCCTCCCTGTCACATTCCATAGCCCCAGCTCTGTGACTCACCTATACCCATGCTTCCTGTCACTTCACCATAGCCTCGGCCTCCCTGTGACATACCATAGCCCCAGGTCCCTGTGATCACCTAAACCCCAGGTATTATGTGACATCATAGGTCCCAGGTCTCCTGTGATTCACCATGCCCCAGGTCTATGTGACATCAACATAGCCACGGCCTCCATGTGACATCACCATAGTCCCAGGTATTCATGTGACATCACCATAGTCCCAGGTCTCCCTGTGACATCACCATAGCCCAGTCTCTATGTGGACTTCAAAACATAGCCACAGGTCTCCCTGTGACCTCATCCATAGCCCCCAAGTCTTTCCCTGTGACATCACCTATAACCCCCAGGTCTCATGTGACAATCATAAGCCCTAGGTTTCTTGTGCCATCGCCATAGCCCCAGGCCTCCCTGTTGACATCCCCTAGCCCCAGGCCTCCCTCATGTGACATCACCATAGCCCCTAGTATTTCATGTAAACATCATCCATAGCCACAAGGTCTCCGTTTTTGACTCATAGGCCCCAGGTCTTCCCAATGACATCATCAAACCCCAGGTATTCATGTGACATCACCATAGCCCAGGTCTCCCTGTGACATCATCATAGCCCAGGTCTCCCCTGACAATCATCATTTAGCCCCAGGTCTCCCTGTGTCATCACCTAACCCCAGGTATTCATGTGACATCACCATAGCCCCAGGTCTCCTGTGATTTCATCAGCCCGGGGGGGTCTCCCTGTGTCATCACCATAACCCCAGGATTCATGTGACATCACATAGCCCACAGTCTCCCTGTGACATCACCATTACCCTGTCTCAATATGACATCACCATAGCCCCAGGTCTCCCTGTGACGTCACATACCCCCAGGTCCATTCATGTGACATCACCATAGCCCCCGTCCTCCCTGTGAAATCACCATTAAGCACCAGGTCTCCCTGTGGGGGGGGGGGGGGGGGGGGGGGGGGGGGGGGACATCATCCAGAGCCCCAGGTCTCCCTGTGACATCACCAAAGACCCAGGTTCTCCTTGTGACATCACCATAACCCCAGGTATGTCGTGTGGACTCACCATAGCCCCCAGGCCCTTCTGTGAACTGACCATAACCCAGGGTCCCCCTGTAACATCATCATAGCCCTAGGGCTCCTGTCACATCACCATAGCCCCAGGTATTCTGTGACCTACCCATGCCCCAGTTTTCTCCCTGTAACATTACATAGCCCCAGCCTCTCCCTGTGAATCACCCATATACCCATGGTCGTCACAATCATTTTAGCCCCAGGCCTCCCTGTGACATCACCATAGCCCCAGGTCTCCCTGTGACATCACCATAAACCCCAGGTCTCCATGTGGACATGACCACAAACCCCAGGTCCCTTCTGTGAAATCTCTAGCCCCAGGGGCTCCCTGTCCACATCACCATATCCCCAGGTATTCATGTGACATCACCTATCCCCATGCCCCTCCCTGTCACATTACCTAGCCCCAGTCTCCCTGTGACTTTTCCATATACCCATGTCTTCCTGGTCACATCACCATAGCCTCAGGCCTCCCTGGTGTGACATCACCCATAGCCCCAAGGTCTCCCTGTGACATCACCATAACCCCAGGTATTCATGTGACATCACCATAGTCCCAGGTCTCCCTGTGACATCATCATAGCCCCAGGTCTCTATGTGACATCAACATAGCCACAGGCCTCCTGTGACATCACCATAGATCCCAGGTATTCATGTGACATCACCATAGTCCCGGTCTTCCCTGTGGATCACCATAGCCCCAGGTCTCTATGTGACATCAACATAGCCACAGGTCTCCCTGTGACCTCATCATAGCCCCAAGTCTCCCTGTGACATCACTATAACCCCAGGTATTCATGTGACATCACCCATAGCCCTAGGTCTCCTGTGCATCGGCCCTAGCCCAGGCCCTCCCTGTGACATCACCATAGCCCCACGGCCTCCCTCCATGTGACATCACCATAGCCCATGTATTCATGGGTAACGTATCCATAGCCACAGGTCTCCGTTTGACATCATAGCCCCAGGTATTCCCCCAAGGACATCATATAAACCCCAGGGTATTCATGATGACATAACCATAGGCCCC
Source organism: Conchocele bisecta (assembly GCA_029237695.1). Lineage (NCBI taxonomy): Eukaryota > Metazoa > Mollusca > Bivalvia > Lucinida > Thyasiridae > Conchocele > Conchocele bisecta. The sequence continues at coordinate 35,866,186 of CM055277.1, forward strand.
AGGTCTCCCTGTGACATCTCATAGCCCCAGGTCTCCCTGTGACATCATCATGCCCCAGGTCTCCCTGTGTCATCACCTAACCCCAGGGTATTCCAGGTGAATTCACCCATAGCCCCAGGTCTCCCTGTGACATTTCATCATAGCCCCAGGTTTCTCTGTGTCATCACCTTAACCCCAGGTATTCCCCCAATGTGACATCACCCTATGCCCTATGTCTCCCTGTGACATCACATATCCCATGTCTCAATATGACATCACCATAGCCCCGAGGTCTCCCTGTGACGTCACCATAACCCCAGGTATTAATTGTGACATCACCATAGCCCCCGTCTCCCTGTGGAAATCACCATAGCACCAGGTCCCTTGTGTCTTACCAGAGCAGGTCTCCCTGTGGCATCCACCAAAGCCCCAGGTCTCCCTTGTGACATCACCATAACCCCAGGTAGTGTGTGACATCACCATAGCCCCAGGCCTTCCTGTGACATGACCATAACCCCAGGTCCCCTGTACATCATCATAGCCCTAGGGCTCCCTGTCACTCACCATTTTAGCCCCAGGTTTATTATGGGACATCACCATATCACCCCTGTCTCCCTGTCACATTGCATAGCCCAGCTCTCCCTGTGACATCACTATATACCCATGTCTTCCGTCACATCATAGCCCTCAGGCCTCCCTGTGACATCCACCATAGCCCCCAGGTCTCCCTGTGACATCACCATAAACCCCCAGGTCTCCCTGTGACTTTGACCACCAAACCCCAAGGTCCCTCTGTGACATCATTCATAGCCCAGGGCTCCCTGTCACATCACATAGCCCCAGGTATCATGTGACATACCATATCCCCCATGTCCTCCCTGTCACATTTACCATAGCCCCAGCTCTCCTGTGTCATCACTATACCCCATGTCTCTTTGTGACATCACCATTAGCCTAGGCCTCCCTGTGACATCACATAGCCATGGTCTCCTGTGACATCACCATAACCCCAGGTATTCATGTGACATCACCATAGTCCAGGTCTCCCTGTGACATCACCATAGCCCCAGGTCTCTATGTGCATCACATAGCACAGGCCTCCATCCATGTGACATCACCATAGATCCAGGTGTCATGTAACATCACCATAGTCCCAGGTCTCCTGTGACATCACCATTGCCCCAGGTCTCCATGTGCATTTACATAAGCAGGCCTCTGTATATCGCCTACCCCAGGTATTCATGTGACATCACCATAAACCCCAGGTCTCCCTGTGACCTCATTCATAGCCCCAAGTCTCCTGTGACATCACTATAACCCCAAGTATTCAATGTGACATCACCATAAGGGCCCAGGTCTCCCTGTGCCATCGCCATAGCCCCAGGCCTCCCTGTGACATCACCCATAGCCCCAGGCCATCCCTCCATGTGGGACATCACCAATTAGCCCATGTATTCATGTACATCTTCATAGCCACAGGTCTCCCGTTTGACATCATATTGCCCCATGGTCTCCCAATGACATCATCATAACCCCAGGTCTTCATGTGACATCCACCATAGCCCCAGGTCTTTCCCTGTGACATCATCATAGCCCCAGGTCCCTCCTGTGACATCATTCATAGCAGGTTTCCCTGTGTCATCACAAACCCAGGTATTATTTGTGACATCACCATAGCCCCAGGTCTCCTGTTGACATCACATGCCCAGGTCTCTGTGTATCACCATACACCCAGGTATTCTGTGATCAAACCTAGCCCCTAGGTCTCCCGTGACATCATCATAGCCCAGTTCTCCCTGTGTCATCACATAACCAGGTATTATGTGAAACATCACCATAGCATGTCTCCCTGTGACATCACCATAAACCCATGTCTCATATTTTTGACTACCTAGGCCCCGGGTCTCCCTGTGACGTCACCATAAAACCCATGTATTCATGTGACATCACCTTAGCCCCAGTCTCCCTGTGAAATCTCCCTTTGACCAGGTCTCCCATGTGACATCTCCTGACCAGGTCTCCCAGGTGACATCACCAAAAGCCCCAGGTCCTCCTTGTGACATCCACCATTAACCCAGGTAGGTTCGTGCGACATCACCATAGCCCCAGGCTTCCTGTGACATGACCAAATAACCCCAGGTCCCCTGTAACATCATCATAGCCCTTAGGGCTCCTGTCACTCTTCCATAGCCCCAGGTATTCATTGTGAACATCACCATATCCCCGCCATTGTCTCCCTGTCACATTACCTAGCCCCAGCTCTCCCTGTGACTCACCCATATACCCCATGTCTTCCCTGTCACATCATTATAGCCCCGGCCTCCTGTGACATCACATAGCCCCAGGTCTCCCTGTGACATCACCATTAACCCAGGTTCTCCCTGTGACATGACACAACCCCAGGGTCCCTCTGTGACATCATTCATAGCAGGGCTCTGTCTCATCACCATAGAACCCCAGGTATTCAGTGACCTCACCATATCCCCATTGGCCTCCCTGTCACATTACCTAGCCCCAGCTCCCTCCCCTGTGACATCACATATACCATTGGTCTTCCTGTCACATCACCATAGCCTCAGGCCTCCCTGTGACATCATTGCCATAAACCCAGGTATCTGTGACTCACCATAACCCCAGGTCTCCCTGTGACATGACCACAACCCCAGGTCCCTTGTGACTTCATCATTTGCCCCAGGGCTCCTGTCACCATCAACCATAGCCAGGTATTCATGTGACAATCACCAATCCCCATGCCTCCCTGTCACATTACCATAGGCCCCCAGCTCTCCCTGTGACCATCACCCATATACCCCATGTTCTTACCTGTCACATCACCTTAGCCTCGGCCTCCCTGTGACATCATCCATAGCCCCAGGTCTCCCTGTGACATCCCCATAACCCACCAGTGACATCACCAAATACCAGGTCCTCCCAGTGACATCCACTTTTGGCCCAGGTATTCCATGTGACATCACCATAACCCCAGGTCTACCCTGTGACATCACCATAACCCCAGGTCTCCCTGTGACCTCATCATAGCCAAGTCTAGTGGGACCCCATCCACTATAACCCCAGGTATTCATGTGACATTCACCATAGCCCCTAGGTCTTCCCAGTGACCCATCCGCCATGAGCCCCGGCCTCCGTGTGACATCACCATAGCCCCAGGCCTCCCTCCATGTGACATCACCATAGCCCCAGGTCTCCCAATGACATCACCATAGCCACAGGTCTCCGTTTGACATGATAGCCCCAGGTCTCCCAATGACATCATCATAACCCCAGGTATTCATGTGACATCACAATAGCCCCAGGTCTCCCTGTGACATCACCATATCCCCAGGCCTACATGTGACATCACCATAACCCCAGGTCTACATGTGACATCACTATAGCCCCAGGTCTCCATGTGACATCACCATAGCCCCTGGTATTCATGTGACATCACCATAGCCACAGGTCTCCATGTGACATCACCATAACCCCAGGTCTCCATGTGACATCATCATAGCTCCAGTTCTACATGTGACATCACCATAGCCCCAGGTCTCCATGTGACATCACCATAGCCCCAGATCTCCATGTGACATCAACATAGACACAGGTCTCCCTGTGACATCACCACAACCCCAGGTATTCATGTGACATCACCATAGTCCCAGGTCTCCCTGTGACATCACCATAACCCCATATCTCTATGTGACATCAACATAGTCACAGGCCTCCATGTGACATCACCATAGACCCCAGGTAGTCATGTAACATCACCATAGTCCCAGGTCTCCCTGTGACATCATCATAGCCCCAGGTCTCCATGTGACATCACCATAGCCACAGGCCTCCCTGTGATATCGTCATAAACCCAGGTATTCATGTGACACCACCATAACCCCAGGTCTCCCTGTGACCTCATCATAGCCCCAAGTCTCCCTGTGACATCACTATTACCCCAGGTATTCATGTGACATCACCATAGCCCTAGGTCTCCCTGTGACATCGCCATAGCCCCAGGCCTCCCTGTGACATCACCATATACCCATGTCTTCCCGTCACATCATTATAGCCCCAGGCCTCCCTGTGACATCACCATAGCCCCAGGTCTCCCTGTGACATCACCATAACCCCAGGTCTCCCTGTGACATGACCACAACCCCAGGTCCCTCTGTGACATCATCATAGCCCCAGGGCTCCCTGTCACATCACCATAGCCCCAGGTATTCATGTGACATCACCATATCCCCATGCCTCCCTGTCACATTACCATAGCCCCAGCTCTCCCTGTGACATCACCATATACCCATGTCTTCCTGTCACATCACCATAGCCTCAGGCCTCCCTGTGACATCACCATAGCCCCAGGTCTCCCTGTGACATCACCATAACCCCAGGTATTCATGTGACATCACCATAGTCCCAGGTCTCCCTGTGACATCACCATAGCCCCAGGTCTCTATGTGACATCAACATAGCCACAGGCCTCCATGTGACATCACCATAGATCCCAGGTAGTCATGTAACATCACCATAGTCCCAGGTCTCCCTGTGACATCACCATAGCCCCAGGTCTCCATGTGACATTACCATAGCCACAGGCCTCCCTGTGATATCGCCATAACCCCAGGTATTCATGTGACATCACCATAACCCCAGGTCTCCCTGTGACCTCATCATAGCCCCAAGTCTCCCTGTGACATCACTATAACCCCAGGTATTCATGTGACATCACCATAGCCCTAGGTCTCCCTGTGCCATCGCCATAGCCCCAGGCCTCCCTGTGACATCACCATAGCCCAGGCCTCCCTCCAATGTGACATCACATAGCCCCAATGTATTCATTTAATCATCATCATAGCCACAGTCTCGTTTGACATCATAGCCCCAGGGGTCTCCCAATGAACATCATCATAACCCCAGGTATTTCATGTGACATCACCATAGCCCCCCAGGACTCCCTGTGACATCATCATAGCCCCAGGACTCCCTGTGACATCATCATAGCCCCAGGTCTCCCTGTGTCATCACCATAACCCCAGTATTCCTGTGACAACACCAAATCCCCAGGTCTCCCTTTACATCACCAAGCCCCCAGGTCTCCCGTGTGTCATCACCTTAACCCAGTATTACATGTGACATCACCATATCCCCAGGTCTCCCTGTGACATCATCATACCCCAGATCTCCCTGTGTTCATCACCATAACCCCCATGGTATTCATGTGACATCAACCATAGCCAAAACAGTCTCCCTGTGACAACAACCATAACCCATGTCTCAATATGACATCCACCCTAGCCCCAGGTTCCCTTGACGATCACCAAAACCCCAGGTATTCATGTGACATCACCATAGCCCCTGTCCCTCCTGTGAAACCACCATAGCACCAGGTCTCCCTGTGACATCACCAGAGCCCCAGGTCTCCCCTGTGACATCACCAGAAGCCCCAGGTCTCCTTGTACATCACCCATAACCCCAGGTAGTCCGTCGACATCACCATAGCCCCAGGCCTTCCTGTGACATGACCATAACCCCAGGTCCCCCCTGTAACTTCATCATAGCCCTAGGCTCCCTGTCACATCACCATAGCCCCAGGTATTCATGTGACATCACCATATCCCCAGTCTCCACTGTCACATTACATAGCCCCAGCTCTCCCTGTGGCCACCCCCCCCCACATCACCAATACCCTGTCCTCCCGTCACATCATTATTAGCCCATGCCTCCTGTGACATCACCATAGCCCAGGTCTCCTGTGACATCAACCCATAACCCCAGGTCCTCCCTGTGACATGACCAAAACCCCAGGTCACCTCTGGACACAATCATAGCCCCAGGGCTCCCTTGTCACATCACCATAGCCCCAGGTATTCATGTGACATCACCATATCCCCATGCCTCCCTGTCACATTACCATAGCCCCAGCTCTCCCTGTGACATCACCATATCCCATTTCTTCCTGTCACATCACCATAGCCTCAGGCTCCCGTGAACATCAACCATAGCCCCAGGTCTCCCTGTGACATCACCATAGATCCCAGGTAGTCATGTAACATCACCAAGTCCCCAGGTTCTCCCTGTGACATTCACCATAGCCCCATTTCCTCCATGTGACATTACCATAGCCACATTAACGAAGCCTCCCTGTGATATCGCCATAACCCCAGGTAATCATGTACAACTCATAAACCCCAGGTCTCCCTTTGACCTCATCATAGCCCCAAGTTCCTCCCTAGTGACAATCACTATAAACAAGGAAAAAAGTCGGATAATAAAAAAAAAAAAAAAAAAAAATAACAAAAACAAACATTCAAAAGACCGGCCCCGGCCCCCAGGACCCGCGGGGCACTCCCCCCTACCCCAGGAAATCATGAGCCATCCCCATAGCCTCTAGGTCGCCCAGAGCCATCGCCATAGCCCCAGGCTCCCTGTGACATCACCATAGCCCCAGGCCTCCCCCATGGACATCACCATAGCCCCAAGTAATCATTTACCATCAACAACAGCCACAGGCTCCGTTTGACAACATAGCCCAGGTCTCACAATGACATCATCCTAACCCCAGTATTCAAGTGACTCACCTAGCCCCCAGGTTCCTCCCTGAGACATCATCATAGCCCCAGATCTCCCTGTGTCATCACCATACCCCAGGTATTCATGTGACATCACTATAGCCCCAGGTCTCCCTGTGACATCATCATAGCCCCAGGTCTCCCTGTGTCATCACATAGCCCCAGTAATTCATGTGACATCACCATAGCCCCAGGTCTCCCTGCAACATCATCATAGCCCCATGTCTTCCCTGTGTCATCACATAACCCCAGGTATTCATTGACACTCACCATCGCCACAGGTCTCACCAGTGACATCATCATAGCCCCAGGTCTCTCCTGTGTCATCACATAACCCCAGGTTATCATGTTACATCACCATAGCCCCAGGTCTCCCCTGTGACATCATCATAGCCCCAGATCTCCCTTGATCACACCATAAACCCCAGATTCAAAAGTGACATCACATAGCCCCAGTCCTCCCTGAGACATCACTGTATCCACCAAGTCGCCCTTGACATCACCATAGCACCAGGTCCCCCTGTGACATCACCATAACCCCAGGTATTCATGTGACATCACCATAGCCCCATGCCTCCCTGTGACATCACCATAGCCCCAGGTCTCCATGTAGCATCACCATAACCCCAGGTATTCATGTGACATCACCATAGCCCCAGGATCCCCTGTGACATCACCATAGCAACAGGTCTCCATGTAGCATCACAATAACCCCAGGTATTCATGTGACATCACTATATCACAGGTCTCCCTGTGACATAACCATAACCCCAGGTCTCCATGTGACATTACCATAACCCCAGGTCTCCCTCTGACATCACCATAGCCCCAGGTGTTCATGTGACATTACCATAGCCCCAGGTCTCCCTGTGACATCACCATAGCCCCAGGTCTCCCTGTGACATCATCATAACCCCAGGTCTCCCTGTGACATCACCATCACCCAGGTCTCCATGTGACATCACCATAGCCCCAGGACTCCCTGTGACAGCACCATAACACAGGTCTCCATGTGACATCACCATAGCCCCAGATCTCCATGTGACATCACCATAGACACAGGTCTCCCGTGAGAAAAAAAAAAACATCACCACAACCCCAGGTATTCATGTGACATCACCATAGTCCCAGGTCTCCCTGTGACATCACCATAACCCCATATCTCTATGTGACATCAACATAGTCACAGGACTCCATGTGACATCACCATAGACCCCAGGTAGTCATGTAACATCACCATAGTCCCAGGTCTCCCTGTGACATCACCATAGCCCCAGATCTCCATGTGACATCAACATAGACACAGGTCTCCCTGTGACATCACCACAACCCCAGGTATTCATGTGACATCACCATAGTCCCAGGTCTCCCTGTGACATCACAATAACCCCATATCTCTATGTGACATCAACATAGTCACAGGACTCCATGTGACATCACCATAGACCCCAGGTAGTCATGTAACATCACCATAGTCCCAGGTCTCCCTGTGACATCATCATAGCACCAGGTCTCCATGTGACATCACCATAAGCCACAGCCACCTCTGTGATATCGTCATAAACCCAGGTATTCATGTGACACCACCATAACCCCAGGTCTCCCTGTGACATCACCATATACCCATGTCTTCCCGTCACATCATTATAGCCCCAGGCCTCCCTGTGACATCACATACCCCAGGGCTCCTGTCACGAGCCCTCACCATAGCCCCAGGTATCTCATGTGACATCACCATATCCCCCCCCATGCCTCCCTGTCCCACATTACCATAGCCCCAGCTCTCGCCTGTGACATCACCATAGACCCATGTCTTCCTGTCACATCACCAAGCCTCATGCCTCCCTGTGACATCACCATAGGCCCCAGGTCTCCCGTGACATCACCATAGATCCCAGGTATCATGTAACATCACCATATCCCCCGTCCACCCTTTGACAACACCATAGCCCCAGGTCACCATGTGACATTACCATAGCCACAGGCCTCCCTGTGATATCGCCATAACCCCAGGTATGCCTGTGACATCACCATAACCCCAGTCTCCCTGTAGCCTCATCATAGCCCCAAGTCCCCTGTGACATCACTATACCCCAGGTATTCATGGACATCACCATAGCCCTAGGTCTCCCTGTGCATCGCCATAGCCCCAGGCCTCCCCTGTGACATCACCATAGCCCCCATGCCTCCCTCCATGTGACATCACAATAGCCCCATGTGGTCATGTAACATCATCATAGGCCACAGGTCTCCTTTGACATCATAGTCCAGAGGTCTCAATGAACATCACATAACCCCAGGTATTCATGTGACATCAGCCATACGCCCCAGTCTCCGGCTGTGACATCATCATAGCCCCAGATCTCCCTGAGTTCATCACCATAACCCCAGTATTCATTGACATCACTATAGCCCCAGTCTCCCTGTGACATCATCATAGCCCCAGGTCTCCCTGTGTCATCACCATAACCCCAGTATCATGTGACCATCACCATATCCCCAGTCCCACCCTGCAACATCATCATAGCCCCAGGTCTCCCTGTGTCATCACTAACCCCAGTATTCATGTACATCCACCATAGCCACAGGGTCCTCCCCTGTGGGACCATCACATACCCCAGGTCTCCCTGTGTCATCACCATAACCCAGTATTCATGTGACATCACCATAGCCCAGTCTCCCTGTGACATCATCATAGCCCCAGAAACTCCCTGTGTCAATCACCATAACCCCAGGTATTCATGGTGACATCACCATAGCCCCAGTCCTCCCTGTGACATCACTGTATCACCAAGTCTCCCTGTGACATCACCATAGCACCAGGTCCCTGTGACATCACCATAACCCCAAGTTATTCAAGTGCCATCTACCATAGCCCCATGCTCCCTGTGACATCACCATAGCCCCCCTAGGTCTCATGTAGCATCACCATAACCCCAGTATTCATGTGAGACATCACCATAGCCCCAGTCCCCAGTGACGATCACATAGCAACAGTCTCCATGTAGCAACACAATAACCCCAGGTATTCATGTGCATCACTATAATCAAGGTCTCCCGTTGACCATAACATAACCCCAGTCCTCCATGTTACATTACCATAAACCCCAGGTCTCCCTCTTACATCACCATAGCCCCAGTGTTCATGTGACATTTACCATAGCCCCGGTCTCCCTGTGACATCACCATAGCCCCAGGTCTCCCTGTGACATCATCATAACCCCAGGTCTCCCTGTGACATCACCATCACCCAGGTCTCCATGTGACATCACCATAGCCCCAGGACTCCCTGTGACAGCACCATAACACAGGTCTCCATGTGACATCACCATAGCCCCAGATCTCCATGTGACATCAACATAGACACAGGTCTCCCTGTGACATCACCACAACCCCAGGTATTCATGTGACATCACCAAGTCCCCCCAGGTCTCCCCCCCCCCCCCCCCCCTCCTGTGACATCACCATAACCCCATATCTCTATGTGACATCAACATAGTCACAGGACTCCATGTGACATCACCATAGACCCCAGGTAGTCATGTAACATCACCATAGTCCCAGGTCTCCCTGTGACATCACCATAGCCCCAGATCTCCATGTGACATCAACATAGACACAGGTCTCCCTGTGACATCACCACAACCCCAGGTATTCATGTGACATCACCATAGTCCCAGGTCTCCCTGTGACATCACAATAACCCCATATCTCTATGTGACATCAACATAGTCACAGGACTCCATGTGACATCACCATAGACCCCAGGTAGTCATGTAACATCACCATAGTCCCAGGTCTCCCTGTGACATCATCATAGCACCAGGTCTCCATGTGACATCACCATAGCCACAGGCCTCCCTGTGATATCGTCATAAACCCAGGTATTCATGTGACACCACCATAACCCCAGGTCTCCCTGTGACATCACCATATACCCATGTCTTCCCGTCACATCATTATAGCCCCAGGCCTCCCTGTGACATCACCATAGCCCCAGGTCTCCCTGTGACATCACCATAACCCCAGGTCTCCCTGTGACATGACCACAACCCCAGGTCCCTCTGTGACATCATCATAGCCCCAGGGCTCCCTGTCACATCACCATAGCCCCAGGTATTCATGTGACATCACCATATCCCCATGCCTCCCTGTCACATTACCATAGCCCCAGCTCTCCCTGTGAACATCCACCATATACCCATGTCTTTCCTGTCACATCACATAGCCTCAGCCTCCCAGTGACACCCACCATAGCCCCAGTCTCCCTGTGACATCACCATACCCCAGGTAATTAATTGACATCACCATAGTCCCCAGTCTTCCCTGGTGACATCACATAGCCCCAGGTCTCTATGTGACATCAACATAGCCTCAGGCCTCCCTGTGACATCACCATAGCCCCAGGTCTCCCTGTGACATCACCATAACCCCAGGTAGTCATGTAACATCACCATAGTCCCAGGTCTCCCTGTGACATCACCATAGCCCCAGGTCTCCATGTGACAATTACCATAGCCACAGGCCCCCCTGTGATATCGCCATAACCCAGGTAATTCAGTGACATCACCAAACCAAGGTCTCCCTGTGACCTCAACATAGCCCCAAGTCTCCCTTGACATCACTATAACCCCAGTATTCATGTACATCACCAAAGCCCTAGTCCCATCCCTGTGCCATCGCCATAGCCCCAGCACTCCCTGTGACATCACCATAGCCCCAGGCCTCCCTCCATGTACATCACCAAGCCCCAATGTATTCATGTAACATCATCATAGCCACAGGCTCCGTTTGACATCATAGCCCCCAGGTCACCCAATGACATCATCCTAACCCCAGGTATTCAGTGACATCACCATAGCCCCAGGTGCTCCCCTGTGACATCATCATAGCCCAGGTCACCCTGTGAACATCATCATAGCCCCAGGTCTCCCTGTGTCATCACATAACCCCAGGTATTCATGTGACATCACCATAGCCCCAGTCTCCCAGTGACATCACCATAGCCCCAGGTCCTCCCTGTGTCATCACCATAACCACCAGGTATTCATGGGGGGACATCACCATAGCCCCAGGGTCTCTCCTGTGACACACATAGCCCCAAACTCCGCTGTGTCATCACCATAACCCCAGTATTCCATCGTGACATCACCATAGCCACATGTCCTCCCTGTGACATCACCATAACCCCATGTCTCAATATGACATCACCATATCCCCAGGTCCTCCCTGTGGACTCACCATAACCCAGTTATTCATGTGACCATCACCATAGCCCCATCCTCCCTGTGAAATCACCATAGCACCAGGTCTCCCTGGTGACAACACCAAGCCCCAGGTCTCCCTGTGACATCACCAAAGCCCAGGTCTCCTGTGACATCTCCATAACCCCAGGTAGTCGTTGCGACATCACCATAGCCCCAGCCATCCTGTGACATGACCATAACCCCAGGTCCCCCTGTAACATCATCATATCCCTAGGGCTCCCTGTCACATCACCATAGCCCCAGGTATCATGTGACTCACCATATCCCCATGTCCTTCCCTGTCACATTACATAGCCACCCAGCTCTCCCTGTGACATCACCATAATACCCATGTCATCCCGTCACATCATTATACGCCCCAGGCCTCCCTGTGACATCCCATAGCCCCCAGGTCTCCCTGTGACATCCACCATAACCCCAGGTCTCCCTTGACATGACCACAAACCCCAGGTCCCTCTGTGACATCATCATAGCCCAGGCTCCCTGTGCACATACCATAGCCCAGTATTCATGTGACAATCACCATATCCCCATGCCTCCCTGTCACATTACATAGCCCCAGCACTCCCTGTGACATCACCATAGACCCATGTCTTCCTGTCACATCACCATAGCCTCAGGCCTCCCAGTGACCTCACCATAGCCACAGTCCCCTCCCTGTGACATCACCATAGATCCCAGGAAGTCATGTAACATCACCTAGTCCCCAGGTCTCCCTGGACATCACCATAGCCCCAGGTCTCCATGTGACATTACCATAGCCACAGGCCTCCCTGTGATATCGCCAATAACCCCAGGTATTCATGTGACATCACCATACACCCAGGTCTCCCTGTGAAAAATAAAAAAAACCCCCCCCAGTCCGCAGGTGGGGGGGCCCTCATCATAGCCCCAATCCTCCCAGTGACATCACTAAAACCCCAGGTATTCAAGTGACATCACCATAGCCCTAGTCTCCTGTGCCATCGCCATAGCCCCAGGCCTCCCTGGACATCACCATAGCCCCAAAAAGGCTCCCCTCCATTGACATCACCATAGCCCCATGTATTCATGTAACATCATCATAGCCACAGTCCTCCGTTGACATCATAGCCCAGTCTCCCAATGACATCATCATAACCCCATTATTCCATGTGACATCACCATACCCCAGTCGCCCTGGACTTCATCAGAGCCCAGATCTCCCTGTTCATCACCATAACCCAGGTATTCATGGTGACATCACTATAGGCCCCAGGTCCTCCCTGTGGACATCATCAATAGCCCCAGGTCTCCTGTGTCCATCACCATAACCCCAGGTATTCATGTGACATCACCATAGCCCCATCTCCCTGCAACATCATCATAGCCCCAGGTCTCACTGTGCCATCGCCTTAGCCCAGGCCTACCTGTGACATCACATAGCCCCAGGCCTCCCTCCATGCGACATCACCATAGCCCCATGTATTCATGTAACATCATCATAGCCAACAGGTCTCCGATTTGACATCATAGCCCCAGGTCTCCCAATGACATTCATCATAACCCCAGGTATTCATGAATGTACATCTACCATCCCCGCCCCCAGGTCTCCATGTGACATCATTCATTAGCCCCATGGTCATCCCTGTGACATCATCATAGCCCCAGGATCTCCCTGTGTCATCTCCATAACCCCAGGTATTCATGTGTCACATCACCACTAGCCCCAGGTCTCCCCTTTGACATCACCATAGCCCCAGGTCTCCCTGTGTCATCACCATAACCCCCAGGTATTCATGTGACATCACCATAAGCCCCAGGTCTCCCTGTGACATCATCATAGCCCCAGATCTCCCTGTGTCATCACCATAACCCCAGGTATTCATGTGACATCACCATAGCCACATGTCTCCCTGTGACATCACCATAACCCCATGTCTCAATATGACCATCACCATAGCCCAGGTCTCCCTGTGATGTCACATAACCCCAGGTATTCATGTGACATCACCATAGCCCCAGTCCTCCCTGTGAAATCACCATAGCACCAGGTCTCCCTGTGACATCACCAGAGCCCCAGGTCTCCCTGTGACATCACCAAAGCCCCAGGTCTCCTTGTGACATCACCATAACCCCAGGTAGTCGTGCGACATCACCATAGCCCCAGGCCTTCCTGTGACATGACCATAACCCCAGGTCCCCCTGTAACATCATCATAGCCCTAGGGCTCCCTGTCACATCACCATAGCCCCAGGTATTCATGTGACATCACCATATCCCCATGTCTCCCTGTCACATTACATAGCCCCAGCTCTCCCTGTGACATCACCATATACCCATGTCTTCCCGTCACATCATTATAGCCCCAGGCCTCCCTGTGACATCACCATAGCCCCAGGTCTCCCTGTGACATCACCATAACCCCAGGTCTCCCTGTGACATGACCACAACCCCAGGTCCCTCTGTGACATCATCATAGCCCCAGGGGGCTCCCTGTCCACATCACCATAGCCCCAGGTATTCATGTGACATCACCTTATCCCCATCCCCATGCCTCCCTGTCACATTACCATAGCCCCAGCTTCTCCCTGTGACATCACCATATTTCCCAATGTCTTCCTGTCACATCCCACCATAGCCTCAGGCCTCCCTGTGACATCTCCATAGCCCCCAGGTTCTCCCTGTGACTATCTCCATAGATCCCAGGTAGTCATGTAACATCACCATAGTCCAGGTCTCCCTGTGACATCACCATAGCCCCAGGTCTCCATGTGACATTACCATAGCCACAGGCCTCCCTGTGATATCGCCATAACCCCAGGTATTCATGTGACATCAACCCATAACCCCAGGTCTCCCTGTGACCTCATCATAGCCCCAAGTCTCCCTGTGACATCACTATAACCCCAGGTATTCATGTGACATCACCATAGCCCTAGGTCTCCCTGTGCCATCGCCATAGCCCCAGGCCTCCCTGTGACATCACCATAGCCCCAGGCCTCCCTCCATGTGACATCACCATAGCCCCATGTATTCATGTAACATCATCATAGCCACAGGTCTCCGTTTGACATCATAGCCCCAGGTCTCCCAATGACATCATCATAACCCCAGGTATTCATGTGACATCACCATAGCCCCAGGTCTCCCTGTGACATCATCATAGCCCCAGGTCTCCCTGTGACATCATCATAGCCCCAGGTTCTCCTGTGTCATCACCATAACCCCAGGTATTCATGTGACATCACCATAGCCCCAGGTCTCCCTTTGACATCACCATAGCCCCAGGTCTCCCTGTGTCATCACCATAACCCCAGGTATTCATGTGACATCACCATAGCCCCAGGTCTCCCTGTGACATCATCATAGCCCCAGATTCTCCCTGTGTCATCACCATTAACCCCTCCCCCCCAGGTATTCATGTGACATCACCATAGCCACATGGTCTCCTGTGACATCACCATAATCCCCATGTCTCAATATGACATCACCATAGCCCAGGTCTCCCTGTGACGTCACCATAACCCCAGGTATTCATGTGACATCACCATTAGCCCAGTCCCTCCCTGTGAAATAACCTTGAGCACCAGGTCTCCCTGTGACATCACCAGAGCCCCAGGTCTCCCTGTGACATCACCAAAGCCCCAGGTCTCCTTGTGACATCACCATAACCCCAGGTAGTCGTGCGACATCACCATAGCCCCAGGCCTTCCTGTGACATGACCATAACCCCAGGTCCCCCTGTAACATCATCATAGCCCTAGGGCTCCCTGTCACATCACCATAGCCCCAGGTATTCATGTGACATCACCATATCCCCATGTCTCCCTGTCACATTACATAGCCCCAGCTCTCCCTGTGACATCACCATATACCCATGTCTTCCCGTCACATC
Source organism: Conchocele bisecta (assembly GCA_029237695.1). Classification (NCBI taxonomy): domain Eukaryota; kingdom Metazoa; phylum Mollusca; class Bivalvia; order Lucinida; family Thyasiridae; genus Conchocele; species Conchocele bisecta. Next base: position 35,881,854 of record CM055277.1, read on the forward strand.
ATTATAGCCCCAGGCCTCCCTGTGACATCACCATAGCCCCAGGTCTCCTGTGACATCACCATAACCCCAGGTCTCCCTGTGACATGACCACAACCCCAGGTCCCTCTGTGACATCATCATAGCCCCAGGGCTCCCTGTCACATCACCATAGCCCCAGGTATTCATGTGACATCACCATATCCCCATGCCTCCCTGTCACATTACCATAGCCCCAGCTCTCCCTGTGACATCACCATATACCCATGTCTTCCTGTCACATCACCATAGCCTCAGGCCTCCTGTGACATCACCATTAGCCCAGGTCTCCCTGTGACATCACCATAACCCCAGGTATTCATGTGACATCACCATAGTCCCAGGTCTCCCTGTGACATCACCATAGCCCCAGGTCTCTATGTGACATCAACATAGCCACAGGCCTCCATGTGACATCACCATAGATCCCAGGTAGTCATGTAACATCACCATAGTCCCAGGTCTCCCTGTGACATCACCATAGCCCCAGGTCTCCATGTGACATTACCATAGCCACAGGCCTCCCTGTGATATCGCCATAACCCCAGGTATTCATGTGACATCACCATAACCCCAGGTCTCCCTGTGACCTCATCATAGCCCCAAGTCTCCCTGTGACATCACTATAACCCCAGGTATTCATGTGACATCACCATAGCCCTAGGTCTCCCTGTGCCATCGCCATAGCCCCAGGCCTCCCTGTGACATCACCATAGCCCCAGGCCTCCCTCCATGTGACATCACCATAGCCCCATGTATTCATGTAACATCATCATAGCCACAGGTCTCCGTTTGACATCATAGCCCCAGGTCTCCCAATGACATCATCATAACCCCAGGTATTCATGTGACATCACCATAGCCCCAGGTCTCCCTGTGACATCATCATAGCCCCAGGTCTCCCTGTGACATCATCATAGCCCCAGGTCTCCCTGTGTCATCACCATAACCCCAGGTATTCATGTGACATCACCATAGCCCCAGGTCTCCCTTTGACATCACCATAGCCCCAGGTCTCCCTGTGTCATCACCATAACCCCAGGTATTCATGTGACATCACCATAGCCCCAGGTCTCCCTGTGACATCATCATAGCCCCAGATCTCCCTGTGTCATCACCATAACCCCAGGTATTCATGTGACATCACCATAGCCACATGTCTCCCTGTGACATCACCATAACCCCATGTCTCAATATGACATCACCATAGCCCCAGGTCTCCCTGTGACGTCACCATAACCCCAGGTATTCATGTGACATCACCATAGCCCCAGTCCTCCCTGTGAAATCACCATAGCACCAGGTCTCCCTGTGACATCACCAGAGCCCCAGGTCTCCCTGTGACATCACCAAAGCCCCAGGTCTCCTTGTGACATCACCATAACCCCAGGTAGTCGTGCGACATCACCATAGCCCCAGGCCTTCCTGTGACATGACCATAACCCCAGGTCCCCCTGTAACATCATCATAGCCCTAGGGCTCCCTGTCACATCACCATAGCCCCAGGTATTCATGTGACATCACCATATCCCCATGTCTCCCTGTCACATTACATAGCCCCAGCTCTCCCTGTGACATCACCATATACCCATGTCTTCCCGTCACATCATTATAGCCCCAGGCCTCCCTGTGACATCACCATAGCCCCAGGTCTCCCTGTGACATCACCATAACCCCAGGTCTCCCTGTGACATGACCACAACCCCAGGTCCCTCTGTGACATCATCATAGCCCCAGGGCTCCCTGTCACATCACCATAGCCCCAGGTATTCATGTGACATCACCATATCCCCATGCCTCCCTGTCACATTACCATAGCCCCAGCTCTCCCTGTGACATCACCATATACCCATGTCTTCCTGTCACATCACCATAGCCTCAGGCCTCCCTGTGACATCACCATAGCCCCAGGTCTCCCTGTGACATCACCATAGATCCCAGGTAGTCATGTAACATCACCATAGTCCCAGGTCTCCCTGTGACATCACCATAGCCCCAGGTCTCCATGTGACATTACCATAGCCACAGGCCTCCCTGTGATATCGCCATAACCCCAGGTATTCATGTGACATCACCATAACCCCAGGTCTCCCTGTGACCTCATCATAGCCCCAAGTCTCCCTGTGACATCACTATAACCCCAGGTATTCATGTGACATCACCATAGCCCTAGGTCTCCCTGTGCCATCGCCATAGCCCCAGGCCTCCCTGTGACATCACCATAGCCCCAGGCCTCCCTCCATGTGACATCACCATAGCCCCATGTATTCATGTAACATCATCATAGCCACAGGTCTCCGTTTGACATCATAGCCCCAGGTCTCCCAATGACATCATCATAACCCCAGGTATTCATGTGACATCACCATAGCCCCAGGTCTCCCTGTGACATCATCATAGCCCCAGATCTCCCTGTGTCATCACCATAACCCCAGGTATTCATGTGACATCACTATAGCCCCAGGTCTCCCTGTGACATCATCATAGCCCCAGGTCTCCCTGTGTCATCACCATAACCCCAGGTATTCATGTGACATCACCATAGCCCCAGGTCTCCCTGCAACATCATCATAGCCCCAGGTCTCCCTGTGTCATCACCATAACCCCAGGTATTCATGTGACATCACCATAGCCACAGGTCTCCCTGTGACATCATCATAGCCCCAGGTCTCCCTGTGTCATCACCATAACCCCAGGTATTCATGTGACATCACCATAGCCCCAGGTCTCCCTGTGACATCATCATAGCCCCAGATCTCCCTGTGTCATCACCATAACCCCAGGTATTCATGTGACATCACCATAGCCCCAGTCCTCCCTGTGACATCACTGTATCACCAAGTCTCCCTGTGACATCACCATAGCACCAGGTCTCCCTGTGACATCACCATAACCCCAGGTATTCATGTGACATCACCATAGCCCCATGCCTCCCTGTGACATCACCATAGCCCCAGGTCTCCATGTAGCATCACCATAACCCCAGGTATTCATGTGACATCACCATAGCCCCAGGATCCCCTGTGACATCACCATAGCCCCAGGTCTCCATGTAGCATCACAATAACCCCAGGTATTCATGTGACATCACTATATCACAGGTCTCCCTGTGACATAACCATAACCCCAGGTCTCCATGTGACATTACCATAACCCCAGGTCTCCCTCTGACATCACCATAGCCCCAGGTGTTCATGTGACATTACCATAGCCCCAGGTCTCCCTGTGACATCACCATAGCCCCAGGTCTCCCTGTGACATCATCATAACCCCAGGTCTCCCTGTGACATCACCATCACCCAGGTCTCCATGTGACATCACCATAGCCCCAGGACTCCCTGTGACAGCACCATAACCCAGGTCTCCATGTGACATCACCATAGCCCCAGATCTCCATGTGACATCAACATAGACACAGGTCTCCCTGTGACATCACCACAACCCCAGGTATTCATGTGACATCACCATAGTCCCAGGTCTCCCTGTGACATCACCATAACCCCATATCTCTATGTGACATCAACATAGTCACAGGACTCCATGTGACATCACCATAGACCCCAGGTAGTCATGTAACATCACCATAGTCCCAGGTCTCCCTGTGACATCACCATAGCCCCAGATCTCCATGTGACATCAACATAGACACAGGTCTCCCTGTGACATCACCACAACCCCAGGTATTCATGTGATCACCATAGTCAGGTCTCCCCTGTGACATCCCCACTACACATATCACTATGTGACATCTATAGTCCACCATTTATCCCATGTGACAATCACCTAGTCACCAGGTTATCAATGTACATCACATGTACAGCATCTTTCATGTGAACCCATCACTAGCAGGTCCCTGTGACATTCCCAAACCCCAGGTATTGTGACATCACCATAGTCAGCATACTCCCCTCTATGTGGACATCACATAGACCATTTCCCCGTGTCATGTAAAACTCACCATAGTCCCAGGTCTCCTGTGACATATCATAGCACCCAGGTCTCCTTGTGACATCAACCATAGCCACAGGCCTGTATATCGTCATAAAACCCAGGTATTTGTGACACACCATAACCCCAGGTCCCTGTGACATCATAGCCCCAGTTCTGTGAACATCCATTACCCCAGGTATTCATGTGACTCACCATAGCCCCAACAGGTCTCCCCTGTGACATCATACCCGCCCCAGCCCCATGTGACATCACCATGACAGGTCACCCTCCATGACATCATCCACCCCAATATCTTGTGTACATCACCATAGTCCCACAGGTCTCCGTGACATCATAGCCCCAGGTCTCCCCAAGACATCACCATAAGTCCCATGTCATTGTGACATCACCATAGCCCCAGTCACCCATGTGACATCACATAGCCCCAGAAACTCCCTGTGACATCACATAAACCCCCAGTGAATACATGTGAACATCACCATAACCCCAGTCCTCCCTGTGACATCACCTAAGCATCACCAAAGTCCTCCCTGTGAACATCACCATAGACCCCAGGTCCCATGTAACATCACCATAAGTGATTCCCATGTGACATCATATAGGCCCCATGGCCTCCCTGTGACATCACCATAGCCCCAGGTCTCCATGTAGTAAACCCAATACCATAACCCCAGGTAGGTCTGTGACATCACCATAGCCCCAGTCTGTGACATCACCATAGCCCCAGGTGCTCCAGTGCATCTACCATAAACCCCAGGTATTCATGTGACATCACATATTTCATGGTCCTCCCTGTGACATCACCATAACCCCAGGTCATGCCATGAGGTACATTACCCATACCCCAGGTCTCCCTCTGACATCACCATAGCCCCTAGGTGTTCATGTGAACATTACCATAGCCCCAGTCCTCCCGTGTGACATCACCTAGCCCCAGGTCTCCCTGTGACATCACCAAAACCCCAGGTAAACCCCAGGTCTCCCCTTGTGACATCACCATCATCGCCAGTCATCATGCATGACATCACCATAGCCCCAGGGACATCCCTGTGACAGCACCAGGTAACCCATGGTCTCCATGTGACATCACCATAGCCCCAGAGCTCATGTGACCTTGGTGGACAATCCCCATAGACACAGTCTCCCTGTGACATCACACACCCCAGGATATTCATGTGACATCACCATAGTCAAGGTCATCCCTGTGACATCACACAATATCCCCCATATCATCTATGTGACATCATCACAGTCACAGGACTCCATGTGACATCACCATAGACCCCAGGTAGTCATGTAACATCACATAGTCCCAGGTCCCCTGTGACTCATCATAGCCCCAGGTCTCCATGTGACATCACCATAGCCACAGGCCTCCCTGTGATAATCGTCATAAACCCAGGCCCTATTCATGTGACACCACCATAACCCAGGTCTCCCCTGTGACCTCATCATAGCCCCAAGTCTCCCTGTGACATCACTATTACCCCAGGTATTCAATTGTTTGACATCACCATAGCCCTAGGTCTCCCTGTGACATCGCCATAGCCCCAGGCCTCCCTGTGACATCACCATAACCCCAGGCCTCCCTCCATGTGACATCACCATAGCCCCATGTATTCATGACATCACCATACCACAGGTTCTCCGTTTGACATCATAGCCCCAGGTCTCCCAATGACATCATCATAACCCCAGGTATTCATGTGACATCACCATAGCCCCAGGTCTCCCTGTGACATCATCATAGCCCCAGATCTCCCCGTGTCATCACCATAACCCCAGGTATTCATGTGACATCACCATAGCCCCAGGTCTCCCTGTGACATCATCATAGCCCCAGGTCTCCCTGTGTCATCACCATAACCCCAGGTATTCATGTGACATCACCATAGCCCCAGGTCTCCCTGTGACATCATCATAGCCCCAGGTCTCCCTGTGTCATCACCATAACCCCAGGTATTCATGTGACATCACCATAGCCCCAGGTCTCCCTGTGACATCATCATAGCCCCAGGTCTCCCTGTGTCATCACCATAACCCCAGGTATTCATGTGACATCACCATAGCCCCAGGTCTCCCTGTGACATCATCATAGCCCCAGATCTCCCTGTGTCATCACCATAACCCCAGGTATTCATGTGACATCACCATAGCCCCAGGTATTCATGTGACATCACCATAACCCCATAATCGCCATCTTCCGTGTTTTGACATGGACTGAAGGAGGATATTCTATGACGTAGTTTGCGAGTTTTTCTTCATGTATCTAGATGTATGACCATGCTAGTAGCAACTAATTAGTAATTACATTAATATATATTTACATGTTTCCTAAATATAATGAAAACAAAAATCGACAAAATGATTTTGTTAGGGTATTTTACGACAAAATTTAAAATCTACGGAAGCCGATAAGGGCCTTAACCGAACTTATTTCCGAATTGTGTTTAAAAAGCACAACACTTTTATTTCGCAAAACCATGCCTCTATTGATGTCTTTCAAGACGGAATGTAATTAATATTATCATTATATGTTCAAATAATATTTAAACATATGTAATATGAGCTCATTCATAAGATAATATGCCTTATCTTTTTTTGTGATTTTTGCCGTAAATTATTTCGAATATCTGTCGTAAATTCTATAAATGACGTCGAAAATGTCGGAGCAAATGCTGAATAAAATTCTACATTTGCCCTGAATTTCTTTTCAAAGTTTCGACATCATTTACGGAAGAAAATCACAGATTAGACATCTTTTGGTTGGCTCATTAATATTGACTACGACAGGGTTCAATGTGTATCTTTGCAGGTTAGGAAAATGAAGACACTCCATAAAGTATTGCCGAACTGTCGTAAACCAAGACCATGAGGCTGACCCTGGTGCATTTATACTTGGTACTTTTAAGGTAAGCTTTCGTATGTTCACCAATCCGTCCGTATGAATTAGATGTCTACTCTTAAAGGCTACATGTGCAACTGCATGCATATTATGAAAGGTAATACAATATATATTCAGTAGAGGACTGAAACTTGCTATACATGATTTTCAATGGCATTTAGGTAAATAACATCACGTTCGTTACGTACCAATGATAACTTTCATTTCAAAACAAAATGTTTCTTTTGTGCTCAAAATGCCAAAGTTAATTCGAGAAGGAGGGGGTGTGATGTTTACAGTGTTAGAAGTCTTGATGTTCAGAAAACAGTTAGAAAAATTGGTCTAGAAAGAAATGATGAGTGGTCAACTAATGTTTTGAGTAGACTCGCACTTGCTAATGATCTTCCAGCAGAGGACGCGATTTATCATCAAACATGTAACGTGAATTTTAGGACTAAACGGCAAATGCCAAAATGTTTTTTTGAAACAGAGGTCAGTGCACCCAAGAAAAGTGCATTCAAACCAAATAATGAAGAACAAACATCAGCTTTTGCTAAAGTCGTAGATTTTATTGAATTGTCTGTAGACGAAGTAATAACAATTGGTGACTTAGTTACATTCATAACAGAAATATGTGGTGAAAAGGCGTACAGCTGTAAATACATGAAGAAGAAGATAGTAGAGTATTTTGGCGACTCTATAGTGATAAGTTCTTTAGGTGGTAAATGCGATATTGTTACGATAAAACAGACAGCATCAACTATTAATCACAACTTCTACAACAGTGCTCGGGCTATGTCTGATGACGAAGAAAAGATTAATATAATAGTTACCGCAGCTAAATTGATAAAACATGATACTGCCTTATTAGACACATCTAAGAGCTTCCATCCAGCTCCCACTATGGTGTCATCAACTTCAGCAAATAAACAACTTCTTCCTCAAAGTTTAATATTACTTTTAGAGAAAGTATTCAGTGGTAATGATAATCAACGGAAGGTTGCATCAATTGGTCAATCTATAGTACAGGCATGCCGGCCTAAAGGCATACAAGCTCCTCTTCAGATTAGTCTTGCCATTCAACTTCATCATCAATTTGGATCAAAATTTCTCATTGATACCTTGCATAGTCTAGGATTCAGCTCATCATATTGGGAGGTACAGAAATTTGAATCAAGCGCTGCCGCGGCTTTGAATACTTCAATTCCACAATTCTTTCCAGGTTGGTTTCTCCAGTTCGTAGCTGATAATGTCGACCACAACATTAGGACTTTGGATGGTCACAACACCTTTCATGGTATGGGCATTATCGCTTGCACTACCCCGGGGTCAGCTGTTCATGTTCCTATCAAGAGAGCAAACATTTCCTCTGATGACATTTTAGCTATTGGTAACATTGACATAACGTATTTTACAAATCCAGAACGTGAGTTGTCAGATGAAAAGTTCGTGGAATTAAATTCGTTCACTGTCTGTGAAGACCCTCATACACTTGCTGATACATTTTCGAAAGTTATTTGGCCGCTAATACCAGCGAGGCTATGTTGGTCTGGATTTATGCAGTTCTATGAATCGTCTAATCAAGATGTATATCCAACTAAGTCGAGTGTTACCTTCATGCCCATGATAGACATGAGTCCTAGCGATTTATCCTGCATATATTCCACTCTAAACTTTGTGTGTGATCAGTCCGCTAAGTATGGTGTATCTCCTGTCCTAACATTTGACCAACCATTGTTTCAGAAAGCAACACATATTATCAACTGTCAGTGTGCCCAAAGTCCACTAAAAGATGTCATATTACGTTGGGTGTGCTTTTCACACCGAAATGAGTTTCATGGGCAGCATTGGCAATTTAATGTCCGGTTCTGGTTTGCAAGAAACGTTAGAGACTGTGTACGCCCCAAATGCCGTGGTGCACATGATGACTGGAAAAGCTGTTGCAACAGCTGTTAGGGGTCATTTCCTTGTAGACACTGTATTCTACACTTTATTAACTTCAGAACTGTTTGGAGCAGACATTTCATTGCAAAATACAGGGGAGCCTATTATTGTATGTGATGAAATGAAACGACTGTATAATGAACTACAGAACGGAGAGGTCACACTTGATGAAATTTGCCAAGACGATACCCTTATTCAACTAAACACAAAGATAAATGTATTGAGAAATGGGTTGGAAGGAAACCGTACTGCCAAATTGTGGTTTCAGTATATGGATATGATCTCGATACTCCAACAGTTCATTAGAGCTGAGAGGACAGGCAGTTGGAAATTACACCTGACATCCCTTAGAAAAATGCTCCCATATTTTGCTGCTTCTGGACACAATTTATACTTAAAATCGGCATACACATACCTGCAGAATATGCAGCTACTGGAGAAAAGGCATCCCGATGTGTAATCTTTCCAGTCAGGAACTCACGCTATCAGACGAACAGACAGATATTGGGCAGGCCTGTCATCTGACTTGATAATCGAGCAGGTCCTGATGAGATCACTGAAAACCACGGGTGGGTTGACACGAGGACGTGGTATGACTGACTTACAGAGGACACGATGGCTTTCATCAATACCAGCTAGCGCAGAAATTAATAATGCCATGCAGGAATTTTGCGCAACTGATTTCAAGACTAGTGAACAGCACAAAGAGGTTGGGAAATCACGATTAGTTAGAGACGAGAAAGATGCAACATCGCTGTATGCATTTCTACAAGAAAGAAACCCATTCGAAGATTCAGATACATCGCTTCGTAATATTGAGACTGGTGTGACAGCCGACTGTAAGGTAAATGTCGATGATGCTAAGAAAATAGGCAACTCGATACTTAACGATATGACAAACAGTTCAATAACAGGGTTCTCATTCAAACGGTCGCGACAAGCAATTACTCTTAGCAACAAGACATCTGTAAATGTTGCTGGTGAAAATATCAGTATTGATCCTCAACTATTGTTCCAACGTCTGACAACAGCGGCAGGTAGATATGTTAATGATGCGGGTGACATCTTCAAGCACGAGCTATGTAGTGTTCCTTCATCATTATTTGATAACAATGGACTTCCAAGGGAAGCTCAGAAAGCCACTCTTGCTGACTCTATTTGGAAAGTAGGTGATTGTAGTGCGACCGATGAAACTGTGTTTTGTCAACCTGGTGTTAAGTTTGTCATAGATGGGGGTTCGTTGCTACAGAAGATTCCATGGCAGAACAATAGTACATTCGGTGCGATATGTAGCAAGTACCACGAGTATTTACTACACAAATATGAGCATGCCACTGTTATCTTTGATGGGTACTCAACTAGTCCTAGTACGAAAGATGTTGCACATTTAAGACGAACGAAAGGCATTGTAGGAACTCGTGTCAAGTTCTCATATGAAACACCTTTTAAATCAAAGAAAGATGTATTTCTAAGAAATACCGAAAATAAACAAAATTTCTTGCTTCTATTAGGTGATTTTCTAAAAGAAAGGGGCATTTCAGTTGTGCACGCCCCTGGAGGTGCTGATTACCTGATTGTACAAACCGCAGTTTCTATTGCTGATAATCACAACACAGTTGTGGTTGGGGAAGATACAGATTTGTTGGTATTACTGTGCTACCACGTTAAAAATGATTCAAACAAAATTGTGTTCAGGTCCGACACAAGGAACAGCAAATCAAAGCCAACTAAGGTTTGGGATCTACACAAGACGCAATGTGTGCTTGGAGAAGACACATGTAGACTTCTACCTTTTATACATGCCCTTACCGGATGCGACACCACATCGCGTATTTTCGGTATAGGAAAAGGTACTGCACTCAAAAAGCTACAACGAAATGCAGAATTTCGCAAAACTGCTATAGAATTGGTCAATGATAATTCGACCGAGAACATAATCCAATTAGGAGAAAAGGCATTAGTTTTGCTTTTCGATGGTTGGTCAAATGAAGGATTAGACATGTTAAGGTACCGAAAATGTTCTACTAAGGTTGTGTCAAACAATACATCTGTTCAAGTGCATACTCTACCTCCCACTGCTGCCGCATCGCGATACCATATTCTTAGAATATATCACCAGACACATACTTGGGTTTGGGTAGACACTGATGAGCTTGATCCACAGCATTGGGGGTGGGAAATTATAAATGGAAAGCTAATGCCGATCAAAACAGATCTTCCACCAGCTCCTGAAATGTTGATGACAACAATTCGCTGTAGCTGTAAACACAATTGCGACTCTAAGCGGTGTAGCTGTCGGAAGCATGGACTGCAATAATTGTAGAGGCGTCAGTTGTATGAATTCCGCAGGACCTATCTCCGATAGCATTTCAGATGATAGCGATTAGGTACTAGGTAGTAATACGAATGTTGGAACTGCTGCGATTTTGTATATATTAACTCCACTGTTTGTGTATAGTGCGTAAAGAGTTGATGCATCCATTTTCACTTGGTCAAATGTTAGTGATATAAATGCTTTGTAAATCACGACATTCAATGGACATGTCATTTCATAAAAACGGAATTATCTTAATATATATATATTATATATATATATATATATAATATATATATATATAATGTCATATGCCTCATCAGTGGTTCAGTCTACAGCTGTCCAACTCTTACATGAGAATAGTTGCAATACAGATACTGCACCAGAGTCTCCAACGATACGCAGGTTGACTAGAGAGAGGAAACCACCTGATTGGATGAGCACTGGCAGCTGGAGACTGAACCACTGATGAGACATATGACAATGTTCGTCAATGTGTTGAAACCATGTGTATTTCCTGTATTGCAATGTGTGTTTTATTATCAGGACATTGCAATGTCTGTTCTCCTTGTACTTTGTAGTATTACGTGAAATTTAAAATTAAAACTGAGTACAATACATGTACATTGTATGCTTTTAGATATCTGTCAATACTGTTTTTACGTTAAATGGAAGTGGGTGGGGTAATTTCACGTCTAGCAATTGAAACATGTAAGTATTCATAATAGTTAACTTTGTTTAAGCACAATTCAACCAGGACACGTCCATTTCAGTGAATTGACATCAAATAAGTAGGCCCTAGCCGATTCCGAGTATTATCATCGCATTTCAGGCTGAACTAGCACATTATAGAAATATAAAAAAAACATGTGTTACCATGGTATAAAGAAGCAATTTTAACAAAGTTCCCTTAAAGTTTCGACATGCGATTATTTACTCATGCAACCATAGGTATTGCTATGCCCAAAACAGCAAAAGAAAATTCTTTTGCAAGTAGTTCTAGGTTTGGGTATTTTTTGTGCTTGGCTGACTGGACTACAGGTGTTCATGTCACATCACCATAGCCCCAGGTCTCCCTGTGACGTCACCATAACCCCAGGTATTCATGTGACATCACCATAGCCCCAGTCCTCCCTGTGAAATCACCATAGCACCAGATCTCCCTGTGACATCACCAGAGCCCCAGGTCTCCATAGCAACAGGTCTCCCTGTGACATCACCAGAGCCCCAGGTCTCCTTGTGACATCACCATAACCCCAGGTAGTCGTGTGACATCACCATAGCCCCAGGCCTTCCTGTGACATCACCATAGCCCCAGGTCTCCCTGTGACATCACTATAGCCCCAGGTCTCCATGTGACATCACCATAACCCCATGTCTCCCTGTGACATCACCATAACCCCAGGTCCCCCTGTGACATGATCATAGCCCTAGGGCTCCCTGTCACATCACCATAGCCCCAGGTATTCATGTGACATCACCATATCCCCATGTCTCCCTGTCATATTACCATAGCCCCAGCTCTCCCTGTGACATCACCATATACCCATGTCTTCCTGTCACATCACCATAGCCCCAGGCCTCCCTGTGACATCACCATAGCCCCAGGTCTCCCTGTGACATCACCATAACCCACCCTGTGACATCACCATAACCCCAGGTCTCCCAGTGACATCACTACAACCCCAAATCTCCATGTGACATCACCATAACCCCAGGTCTACATGTGACATCACTATAGCCCCAGGTCTCCATGTGACATCACCATAGCCCCAGGTATTCATGTGACATCACCATAGCCACAGGCCTCCATGTGACATCACCATAACCCCAGGTATTCATGTGACATCATCATAGCCCCAGGTATTCATGTGACATCATCATAGCCCCAGGTCTCCATGTGACATCACCATAACCCCAGGTCTCCCTGCGACATCACCATAACCCCAGGTATCCATGTGACATCACCATAGCCCCAGTCCTCCCTGTGACATCACTGTATCACCAAGTCTCCCTGTGACATCACCATAGCACCAGGTCTCCCTGTGACATCACCATAGCACCAGGTCTCCATGTGACATCACCATAACCCCAGGTATTCATGTGACATCACCATAGCCCCAGGTCTCCATGTAGCATCACCATAACCCCAGATATTCATGTGACATCACCATAGCCCCAGGACTCCCTGTGACATCACCATAGCCCCAGGTCTCCATGTAGCATCACCATAACCCCAGGTATTCATGTGACATCACCATAGCCCCATGCCTCCCTATGACATCACCATACATGTAACCTGAGGCCTCCCTGTGCATCTGTACAGTATTACCAGGGTCAGCACTGACACACGTATAGTCCTTGTGGCCACTATACACCCATCACTAGAAGATACACATGATTCCCCGACACAGGGCTTCTAAAATTTTCAGTTTTCCGGTTCTGGACCGATTTTTTAACTTTCAGACCGATTGAGATTTGAAAACTAGTCTTAAAAATTCGTCCGAGAAAAATTGCCATTTTGCTATAAACCTTGTAAATTTACCGGTTTTGACCACAAAGTAATTTATGACACATATCCGCGGGCCATATCCGTGTTAAACCAGTGTGCAGCTCGCTGTGTATTCAGTTTCTCCAGTATCGATTTTTCTTAACACACGCGTGGGATAAATAAAGAAACCATGAACTGCGTTTATCTGTGTTCGTAATATTTAACCCCAAGTAACTGACAAGAACTATCGGCCCGGGCTATTCCATAAAAGTTAGGAACTGTTACATTACGCTGTATTAGGGGTCATTTTTGTGTATATAAAATGTACATGTATGTAGGAATGCCGCAGATCCTGATGAGCCGGCTCACGTGATCTACAATTCGCAAACATTTTGGTAAACGACAAGGTAAGTCTGTCGTGTTAAAAGCGCGACTCATTAGGGATCAGGGATTAGGGATCAATTGAAGAGCTAAATCACACCGCCGATGTACTTTGAACTCGATCTGAGGGTTAAAGAAACACCGAATGTTAATTCAATTGTACAGGCCGACAATTAATTTTGAAGTCGGTGTGAACAGTGATAATAGCATAATTAGCAATGAATTACGAGTGGGTATATAACGCATTTTTTTTTCTATGTTGTCCGTCAGGTCCGTAGCCAGGATGATTTATTTTAGTCTACCGAAAATTTACCTGCAATCAATCGGCATCACAATTCGTCTCGGTCGTTTCGCATTTTTTCCGTCTTTGCGCTATTTAGGCACACCACGTGACCCGGTGCATACACAATTTTGTCCACTTTTGTTGTTTATAAACACGATTTATTTTTCCCAATACAACATTTATCCCAATATTTCTAGTACTTTGTTTGAACTTCGAAATTTAAGTTAAAGTTTTTAATAGAGGGGGGGTGTTTGCTCCGACAATGACCGACAATGGCCGACAGTGTTACGTCCGGACTCTGGACCGATTGACATTCTGAAATTTTAGAAGCCCTGCCCCGACACATGGAGAATACCTACCTGGTGTATATACGGTACATGTGTCACAGGTATGTTGAGCCGTTTGAGACACATGCCGAGGACCATATCATCGGGACTGTCAATCTTGCTACACTGGCACTTGTCCACCAGTCGCTGCACCACCGGCATACTGAACATCATCCTGCAAACACACGCAACGTCACCGCTGTCACCACTCGCCAGAACTTGTGCAGGAATGTCATATGGCACACAATGCTTGACGAAACAACAACCCACTACTCCAATGATTCATCCTCATATATATGGCATTTATTTAGCGGTTTGAGGTGACATAATTCTTCTGTAAAAGCCTTAGGCTGGAATGTTGGAGTAGAGGCTTGTGGCAATGTACACCACAACAATGGACACCTCCACCCCCAATGGCACCTCAGACATTTTTGTTGACCAAAGAATTAGACCAGATTTCCCATGATGGCCATTTTGGATAAAGAGAAAGCTTCCCGTGAAGTTTAGTTAACATAATTTCATGTGGAAAAGACACTGTTTGTGTGCTTATAACACTTTCTGAGTACAGTGATACTTGAAATCACGCAGTTTGATTGGCTGAGACTAAGCATAGTTCAGCTTCGACCAAGCTCTGGAAACTAATCTTAAGAAAGATCACCTAAATTTAGAGTTGGTATAACCACTGCGATGGACAATGGTTTATTGAAGATCATAGTTGTAAAATGTATCCTTTGAGGTGTTTCTAGCTTTATAATGTGTCACAATCAGTGTAACTAGAGCTATTACATGAGTGATCATCATACCCCACAAACATCGCTTTGACACATCAACAGATTTAATATCAGAAAGTTTCATTGGAAATTCATGGAATTGAAATTTCATGCCAATTTTCTACCTTGACCTTGGACGTAGGTACATGGGTATTGAACGCAACACATCTTCTCATGAAATAAATTTGTCAGTTACGGAGGAAACAAAATCTCATGAACATTCTTACCTTTGACTAAGTGTGACCTTGACCTTGGAGGTATGCATGTGAGTATTGAATGCGACACATCATCTCATCATGGCAAACATTTGCGGCAAATCATTTGAAAATACATGTACATTAATCAGTTTAGAAGATATATGAAGTAAAGAAAATTTCCAACCAACGTGAGTTTTTTTTACCTTTGATCTCTAAGTGAGAGCTTGACCTTGGATTTAACCTATTTTAGGGAGTTTCCCTCAATTTATAATTTTTTAATTAATTATCAGACTATATTGCAGTCAAATTATCATGTTTCTTGCATTGTTAACTGATAGATGAATGTTAAATCTTGAATTTCATAATATCGGAAATACACAAGGATTTGGAAAGCTTGCTCATATGAGTTCTTGCCTCCATACCACCACAAGAAGATATGTGGTTGTGACTGGAGATGTGGGGCTTATATGATTTGTCACCAGTGTAGCACCTGATCAAATAGAACATTCCTGTAGCCTGATAATGATCTATATGGCTTGTTAGAAACATGACAGGTAATTCATTGATGGAACTGTGAACAGGACAGATTCTGATCAGACTGTGGATGTACAGGCTGATCTGGATCTACACTGTTTGCAAAACCCATAAGCCCCATTTCTCCAGTCACAGCTACATATGAAGTTAAAATGTGGGGAGTTGTAGGGCACACGGAAATAGAGCTAGCCTGTTGACTAATACAACATGTGTGTTGTTCACTGAGATGTATATTTACCAAAATAAATGCAATAGCAGATGGTTTTATTTAATATTGGTGAACTTATTCTTACCCTCCACCGCCAGTAATATAATCATAACCGTATCCCTTGACAACACCGTAACCATAGCGCTCTCCAAGGGCAACTAATCCATCTGGGTCATAGCATGCCAACAGTTGTCGCAATCTTTGGATACTGAAATGTTACGAATATACTTGTATAATAATGTTCATGAAATGTCACTGGAACAATGGAGCATAAGGCTTTTGCGACCATTGTAGACTCAGATCAGCCTGAGCATCAACATAGTCTGATTAGAATCTGTACTGTTCGCCATTCCGGCTATGAAACACTGTCTTCTAGACTGGCCACAGATGTAATACACCTATCTAACCAATCACAGCATAGATGATTACTGTACTTTACTGTGTATTCCACGCACTCTACATCCACATTTTAAAGCCCCCAAATATCAATTCTGTTTACGGAGTGTTTTTGTTTTAACCATGATACTATGATAAAGAGGTACTGCGATACGATATGGATAACGGACACCACCTAACATTGGAATACATCCGAAACACATTATCAATCATGGTGAATATTCACTAAACAAAAATTCCGCTACGGAAACGGCGTCGCGCCTGCCAAAGCATTTGACCATAACAAGATCATGGGCATGAAAAAGATGAAGTGTCCAAATAGTGAAGCAATCCATCATGTAATATTAAAGTTATATGATGATGAAGAAACTTGTACAAACTTTTTGACGTAAAAAATGGTTGTGTTTCCACAACCATGTGAAGGTAAACAAGAAATGCGTCTGTCGAACGCGGATGCCACCTGCAGCATATTTGAGGAACTGTGACAAAGTGGTTAACCGAAAAGTATGACGGACGGACGGACGGACGGATAGACAGATGGACGTTTTTACAGTACTATACTTATGTGGCTTATCACATGTTAAATATTAGCCACATAAAACGATTTTTAGCCACATAAAAGGATTTTTTAGGTGGCTAATTGTAACCAACCCTATCCTTTACCAAGTCCATAACCCTGTGGGGCTAGCCACATAAGTACCCTAATGTGTGCCCGGACAGACGGATGGACGGACAGACGGACGGTCCAAACACTATATGCCACACGTTTCTTCGAAACCCGGTGGCATAAAAATGTCAAGGTCATATTATTGGGGTCATCCAAATGCTCACATGTATCAAGTAATATTAAAGGTATATATGATGATGAAGAAACTGGTACAAACATTTTGACATAAAAATGGCTAAGTGTTTCTGCAACAATGTGAAGGTCAAGAAGAAATGCGTCTGTCGAACGCGGATGCCACCTGCAGCATATTTGAGAAACTGTGACAAAGTGGTTAACCGAAAAGTGTGACGGACGGACGGACAGACGGACGTTCTTACAAATGGATACTTATGTGGCTTATCACATGTTAAATATTAGCCACATAAAACGATTTTTAGCCACATAAAAGAATTTTGTAGGTGGCTAATTGTAACCAACCCTATCCTTTACTAAGTCCATAACCCTGTGGGGCTAGCCACATAAGTACCCTAATGTGTGCCCGGACAGACGGACGGACGGACAGACGGACGGTCCAAACACTATATGCCACCCGTTTCTTCGAAACCCGGTGACATAAAAAGGTCAAGGTCATGTTAATGGCGTGAGTGTGTTCCAAATGCTTAAATGTATCAATTGTCCAAATATTGATGCAATCTGTAAAGCAATAGTAAAGTTATATCATGATGAAGAAACTTGTACAAACTTTTTGACATTGTTGATGCGGATGACGACAACGTGGACAACGACGATAACAGAAAAAGCGGCAACTAGAGTCTCGTAATATGCTCTCGTGGCATACTGGGCTCTAACTGGAGAAACTCTTACAAACTTTTAGACTTTTCGACGTAAATGTACACGGATTGACATACGGAACCTCAAGAGCAATGCAATATGTCCCCTTGATATCGCATAGGGGGAATAAAACAGACAGTGTAGATCTCGCTCGAAATAGTCGCGGTCCCGATAATTTTCCCTATATGTTTAATGTATTTTACATGCGATGGCTCAAAATGCTATCCCTCGATAATGTTATGTCGAAGTTTGTGTTTGGCTAATTTTCACACCTCCGCGTCCGAATTATTACGATCAAAGGCCGAGCCGCACTCTACCTGTCTATGAAATGTGATTTCTTTTCAAGGGCAGCTAATTGCATAAAGTAGTGCAATTTGATCGTTAACGTTGTTGATTGCGATCATTTGCAATTCCCATAACAGCTCAACGACATACGGCAATTTATTAAATATTCTGGGCTTCGGCCACTCGGAACATTTAATAGAGTCCGTCATAAGTCATTGGCCGTTTCTCGTCGTAACTCCCAGGTTATATTCAAGTAACCCGAATAGCACAGGAACAACCAGAGTCATTGTTCGGGATCAAGTGAAGTTGGAACTCTAGTAACCCACCACCCGGCATGGGTTTGAGTAAGGTTCAGAGGTCAAATTATTTAACTTGAGTTCGAACTCTGCTTGTTCCAGTGGTTCTCGTGTTATTCGAGTGGCTACCGGGAGTTACAACGAAAAACGCCCCATTGATAATACCAAACTTCCTAGTTAGGCATAGGTGACTGGTCGTGACAAAAAGGATTATTCATCATGCATATAGTGAAATAGTAAACCCTTATCAAGTTGCATGTGTCTCAGGGCCGTAGCCAGAGGTAAAAATCTACCGAGGCAGATCTTATGAAACGTGTATCCAGTGGGAGCGCGTAGCGTGACCCGTATCGTAAAAAAAAATCGGCAAAATTTCTACCGAGGCAATTTATTGCCTCAGTTCGCCTCAACGTGGCTACAGCCCTGTGTCTGCAAGTCGATCAACGTCTACACTGGTCACAAACTAAGTAAAGCACATTTTACGATTGATCACTGAGTCACGAATATTTATGGGCGCCATATAACAACATCGTTTGAACTGGGCCCATACACCACTGTTTCGAGTGACGTCACAACCACTTGCGACATTAATTATGTTGGCCGCTATTTATAGTAAATACTGGAGTTTTTATCCTTTGATAATAATTGAAATAAAGACAGTTTTATAAATAACATTTAAAATACAGTTTATTTAATTTCACATAACTTTAATCTGCGAATAAATACTAATAATCATCTAAAACATGGATACACTCTATTGTGCTTCGTTATTTCCTAAATCGGGTATAGTAGTTGACAAATGTACCAAAATCGCAAGATGCGATGGCTGGAAAGATGCAATCACTGAAAAAATATGTAAAGGGCCGTAATTATGCATTACTTATTCCAATGTTTTATGTCATATAAAGAAGCCCAGCATGATCTGGCATCAAAAACTGAATGAGACACAATGTTGTTGCGTATTTAACAAAGCCCATGTGAACATGCAGACAAAAGTGCGGTATTGTTGGTATATTCTGAAACAACACAGAAATTAGACACTCTTTGATGTGTCCGGTCGAAAATGTACTTAGGTGAGCTGCAAAAAGCAAACACTGTTTGCTTTTTGCAGCTCACCTAAGTACATTTTTAACTGTATTACAATATAAACAAGAACTGCGTCTGTCGAACGCGGATGCCACCTGCAGCATATTTGAGAAACTGTGACAAAGTGGTTAAGTCATTTAAGTAACCTGGTGAAGGTAAAAAGGAGAAGGTCATATAAATTATGAAAAGGCAGGTGTGGCACACATACCAATGAATGAAGTGTTGAAGTATTGAAGCAATTAAGCAACTTATGTAATGATATGGGCAGTTTGAGAAACTGTGAGGAACTGGTTAACCAAAATTGTTAAGTCATTTAAGTAACCTGGTGAAGGTCAAAAGGCGAAGGTCATATAAATTATGAAAAGGCAGGTGTGGCACACATACCAATGAATGAAGTGTTGAAGTATTGAAGCGATTAAGCAACTTATGTAGATGATATGGCCAGTTTGAGAAACTGTGACGAACTGGTTAACCAAAATTGTTAAGTCATTTAAGTAACCTGGTGAAGGTCAAAAGGCAAAGGTCATATAAATTATGAAAAGGCAGGTGTGGCACACATACCAATGAATGAAGTGTTGAAGTATTGAAGCAATTAAGCAACTTATGTATATGATATGGGCAGTTTGAGAAACTGTGACGAAGTGGTTAACCAAAATTGTTATGTCATTTAAGTAACCTGGTGAAGGTCAAAAGGCGAAGGTCATATAAATTATGAAAAGGCAGGTGTGGCACACATACCAATGAATGAAGTGTTGAAGTATTGAAGCGATTAAGCAACTTATGTAGATGATATGGCCAGTTTGAGAAACTACGAACGGTTAACAAAATTGTTAAGTCAGATAACCTGTGAAGGTCAAAAGGCGAAGGTATATAAATGAAAAGGCATGTGGCACACATCCAATGAACGTGATTGAATATTGAAGCGATTAAGCAACTTATGTAGATGATATGGCCAGTTTGAGAAACTGTGACGAACTGGTTAACCAAAATTGTTAAGACATTTAAGTAACCTGTAGTAGAGGAGCTAAGCCCACAAAAACAAGGGTAGTGTGCACTTTGTGATACAAGTGTGAAATTTGGCACAAATAAACTTTGATATATCCAATACCATAAAAGCCCAGGACACAAGCGATTTATCACCTTGAATCCAAGATGGCCACCAAAATTAAAGATGGCCGCCAAAATTATTAATATCCCTCTTTCTCATCTTCTAGAAATGACAACGAGGCAGACTTTGTGTCTGTAGTATGGTTTTCAGGGATAAGGACACAGACTATATATAGTAAATGTATTTTTAATGGCTTCTAATATTCAAAATGGCCACCAAAATCATATTATTCATATTGTTCAGCGAGAAAGAGGCAACTGTAGTGCCTATACATGTATATGTTATGATGTACAGTCGATTCGCGTTATGTCGACATCGATGGGAGACAGAGAATGACGTCGACATAAACGTAGTTCGACATAAAAAAATATCAATATTCACCCCAAACATTCGGTACATTTAACACTCGTGTATAATCTGATAAGAATGTGTCAATTTCCTGTGTTTCGTGCCGGCATACGGTTGTCGTAAAATATAGATTATCAACGTATCAATATTATTATTGTTTATTCGTCTAATTAATACACAATAAAACTACTCTTACACGCACTGCATGTGATTAGTGTTGACATGTTATTATTTCCATGTTTTATTGGTCGCAACAATTTGCAACATTGTTTTTCCGGCGATCACGTGATGTGATCGAGTGGAGATATTCTATAAATAGCATCATATTGCTTGTGACCAAGCAACCACCACCAGTCGTGAGTCACGTGACATTGACGGGTTATTGTACTGCATATCACAGGGGCGTGTAACAGGGGCGCGAATAGTGAAATGTTCGAATCGGTACATTTGTGTCTTGTAAAAAAATACAAGACGCCCACGTACCGATTCGGACTTTTCAATAACCTCGTTCCAGTACAACTTCGGACCCATGTACTGCATGTTGGCTATTTATGGCGGGGACGTAAATGAAAAACAACACAGGTACGAAAATAGACAGGCATTTATTACAGTAACACATTTACAGACGTACATGTATACACACAGACTATACAAGCAATATAATCCCTAGCAATCAATGTTCCTCGTCTCAAAGAAGTGATTTGATCGACCAACTGTTCGTGTTTATAAAGATCGCATGTAATTCACTCAAATTGTAATTATTATAAACAAGCGTCCGTTAATGATTATGGCATTTACGGCTCGATTCATGTCCCGAAAATAAATTGGCAATTAACAAGAGTAATTTTGTGATTTCACGTCACACTGTCGTTAATTGGTTGATCACGGCTTACGTGGTCGGCTTTGACAGTATTCCGCGATTGTAACACGGTTACCGGCGGCATGTTTTGATCACTTTGAATGTGTGAAAAACTTACCTGTGCCAATCAAGTTTGACCAGACTTTACGACGCCCGCTGTTCAAATTGCATATCGACATAACAGTATACAAATGTGTAGGAATTATACCATCGGGACTTGTTTTCCACATCGATATAAACGAAATGTCGACATTTCCGATATCGACATATCAGGTATGAAATGTATGAGTTTATATAGCAGTTCGGCCGGGACCACGAGCGTACATCGACATAAGCAGGTATATCGATATAAGCAATGTCGACATAACGCGAATCGACTGTATTTTGGTTAAGTTAACTAACTATGTGCATTGGCAGATAATTGGTAGTTAGCTAGTTATCACAGTTCAAAATGGCCACCAAAATAATGACAGTTAAATATATATATATATATACCTTTGATTATGGTACAAGTAATGACACTATGTTTGAAATCAGTAAAATGGAAAACAAATGATTGTATTCAATCAAAAGATACATTCTATATGAACACCATTATTGTATTATCACAATAGGGAACATACAGCTAGCAAAATGTGATGTATTCCCCTAATGGGATGTGTAGCTTAGTTAGTTTAGATCGATTTATAATAGTTCCTGGCGCTAGATGCTCACATTATATATATAACTATATAAAATCATTGAATACCATAATTTAGTTTATACTTGATTGTGGTCTGATACCACAGCCATAGGTATATCTATTTAAGGCGAATGATGTATCTAGTACAGATTGACATGCATGTATATATGCTGTCTATTTATGGCTTACAGCCAATGGAATGTGCATACTATTATTATGTGTGGTACCGTACATGTGAAATGTTGATAATATATGAGCAATGACATACACAACACAAATATGGGTCATTATTGTTCCAGGCCGTGTATACCAACACAAGTCAGCATATATGTGAAGTCTTGTCATGGTCTTCACTTCTTACAATCGAGTAGGCGAAACCTTAAACAGGCGATACAAAATCAATTTCGTTGCACGCCTATCTTCGTCTAAATAGGACAATAATAAAACATATTGGCTTTTGTCAGGTCACTGCTCATAAAATATTAGTCGCCCGGCATTATGGTACCACCTGGTTATATGTGTATTTATATAATATAACTGTATGTTGCATTACAGGGACATCTTGATGTCCATTATCCTTATGGCGTAGTCACTCATGGCATTGTAACCAGAATATATCATCTTACTTGTGGCATCCGCCCTGACAAGTACACAGATCGGTACATGCCAATTCATTTCGTTTACATTTTCAGAGGCCTCTGCATGCCTTTTTGCATCCACATTGTATCAGCTCCTGGCACATCTTAGCTGATTCAGAAAGAGATGTCCAGAATGGATGCCAGCCATCACCAGTATCCTCCCATCCCCAATATGCAGGGCTGGGAATGTAAGGGTCTTGGACAAGAGTTTGTCCCCAGATATAACCTCATTGGTATATGGCCCGTTTGCAATGCTCTTGCAATGCTGCTTCTGTTGGCGGTATGTGGTCAATTGTTCTTGAACCTTGTGAGAACAATTGTTTCCTCGCACAGTTAACGGTACTCTGATCAGATGTTCTGATGTACAAGAGCACCACGAATCGCTTAATGGTGTTGAAGCAATCAGCAGATATTTGCACCGGGGTATTTGCAAGACTGATCAAAGTATCTGTAAACTGTGGAAGGACTTTCCATACATCCCAACATGATTTCTTCCCATGCCCAGCAAAGAATGAGACTGTATCAAGCCTGTGAGGCTGTGGAACATTGGCAATGCCTTTGCCTTCTGCGTACCAATATTTGAGAATATGGTATCGGCACCAATGTACCTGAATGCTTTCCCAGTACCGAAAGCTACCCACAGCTCTTCAAGATCTAGACGACACAGGATTGACACAGCTAGCACAACGTCTGTGTCTGTTGTGCGGATAGTGATTTTGGTGTGTCCCTGTTTCACACAATCAGCAATGTGAGCCATGATTCGAGAATCGGCCCCCTAATGGCTGCATGGTTCAATTCCAGATGTGTCTAGTTCGGGATCAGAGCACATCACACTTGTGTCAGCTGTCGTTACTAAGCTCTTCTCGTGCTGCACCTCCTTGATTAAATACTCAGCAAGGAAGAAAAACAATTCGGCTTGTTACTGTCCACCTGAAGGAAGGACTGCCAGTTCGAGGGAATAGGTGATGTAGCCAGAACATGTCTATGCTCACCTGTACCCCGCTTGTTCCGTGTGGATTTCTTAAGACTGTTTGCAATGTACCTATCCCAAACAATGTCCAGTCTCTGTACGTGTTTGATACGTCTCAGGATATATGGGGCTAAGGACATCTGCTGCATAGTCTTTGTTAATTGCAGGCAATAAACAATCTGGAAAACAAGGCTGTGTTGGCTTTGAGAGATGATATCTGGTTTTTGGTGCGGGTAAGTGTTTTCTTCGTAGGTGTTTTGAACAATGTAATCTTGTTCTTTGAAATGGTGTCCACCTGTTTTTGACACAACAGTAATCTCTCAGTGACATACCCTTCATACTGTTTGTTGCCAATCTCCTCTACTGTTTGGACCTGTTGCACCACAGATTCATCTATCACTACCTTTGTGTGAACGGCTATGAGCTCTAACCCATGATCAAGAATTGGGTTATCCATTTCTTTCAGAACTTTCACCATCTCATTCACATTGCCTTTGAACTCGTCTTGGATGGATTTGGATTGTTCATGGTGATTTGTGTCTCCTGTGCGGTGCGCGTTATCAAAGTCATTGATAACTCGCGCGATTTCTGGTCCAGGGATCATCCATCTCAGGAGAGCACTTGGATGTCCTGTCAACAGCACCACCATCACCCTTTATAAGCAGATTCAGCTGCTCATGGTTGTGGTCCATTGCAATGGAACAGAACTGATGGATGCTCTTCTGCAATGTGAAGTGCCCTGACGTGAACTCATGGTACACAGTTGGATGTATATGCTCCAGCTGTACCATGTCTCTTATGTGCACTGGCAGCCATCGAGCATAGTGGGTGTGGTTAAGAGCAAACATCCAAGGAGCTATTTTAGCTAAGCTCTCAACATACAACTCGAACCTTCCTTCTCTCAGGGACTTGACATATTGCAAGACCAGCAACTCTAGATATAGAGTTACGCTCCAGAACTTGAAATGTGGGGACTTGTCAGACTGTGCACGGCACCAGTCCTGAAAAGGAAGTGGGTCGTCTTTCTCTGTAGCTTTATACATTTCGTATGCTTCCTTCTGGAGAACAAAGAGAGCAGCTGCTGTTACTTGATGGGCCCACATTGTCCGAGTAATGTGACTACTTTCCAACAGAGAGTGTGCTCTGCCTGGAGTGGTAACATTTGCTTTGGTGAGTGCATTAATCCAACTACTACCTTCCAACCAGTCACCAATCACGTGCAGTGCATACATCTCAATGTGTAGACCTCCCATTACAATGACAAACTTATCTTCCCCATATTTATCTGGCCAGATTAGGGTTAGGGGTAACCCTAACCCTGGCTATGCCACCATTGTTTAATGTCATTTGCTGCCGAATGAATGTTCAATGTCTCTCAAATGACACCAGCACCTATGCACATAATATAACAAGGCCATGGGCACCAATTCATACCGGTAGTGGGGTATTGGACCTGAGTTTGGTATTGATTGTTCTCATTCACATGGCAAGTATTGTTGTTGTTGTTGTTGTTGTTATTGCTGCTGTTCCTAGACTAATATCCCACACTAACTTTCTGTGACACCAACATACAACATGAACATTCTGATATTCTGATAACTTGAATCGAAATAATTATATTGGCAATTATATATATTTATCTGTGTCATCAGGATCATGATTTGAAGATGTGTTCATGTAATGCATACGGCGGCCATTTTTAACATTCGCGGCCATTTTGAACCACATGATATTTTTCAAAGGTGTCGTTTATTTTATACACAATAAAGTAAAAATATTTAAAAATAAAATTGCCATCAAACATGTGTCTCTATGGCATCTATGAACAAAGATGTGTTCATTTAATGCATGCGGCGGCCATTTTTAATATTGGCGGCCATCTTGGACCGCAGGGCATATTTAATTTATGTCCTGGGCTTTTTTATTGTATACATAATAAATGTAACTTGGTAAAAATAACAAATATCCATCAACTATGTGTCTCTATGTCATCTGTAAGCAGAGATGTGTTCACTTTTATGCGTACGGCGGCCATTTTTAATATTGGCGGCCATCTTGGACCACAGGGCATATTTCACTTGTGTCCTGGGCTTTTTTTATTGTATACACAATAAAGTAACTCTGTGCAAAATTTCATGCTTGTATCACAAAGTGCACACCTCATGTGCTTAGCTCCTCTACTACTGATGATGGTCTAAAGGCGAAGGTCATATAAATTATGAAAAGGCAGGTGTGGCACACATACCAATGAATGAAGTGTTGAAGCATTGAAGCGATTAAGCAACATATGTAGATGCCATGGCCAGTTTGAGAAACTGTGACAAAGTGGTTAACCGAAAAGTGTGACGGATGGACAGACGGACAGACAGACGGACAGAGGGACGGACGGACGGACGTTCTTACAGTACTATACTTATGTGGCTTATCACATGTTAAATATTAGCCACATAAAACGATTTTTAGCCACATAAAAGGATTTTTAGGTGGCTAATTGTAACGAACCCTATCCTTTACTAAGTCCATAACCCTGTGGGGCTAGCCACATAAGTACCCTAATGTGTGCCCGGACAGACAGACGGACGGACGGACGGTCCAAACACTATATGCCACCCGTTTGTTCGAAACCCGGTGTATTGAAGCAATTAAGCAACTTATGTAGATGATATGGGCAGTTTGAGAAACTGTGAGGAACTGGTTAACCAAAATTGTTAAGTCATTTAAGTAACCTGGTGAAGGTAAAAAGGCGAAGGTCATATAAACTAGAAATGGACGCTTGTCGACAAGCGCATGTGTATCCCCCTCCCCAGATACACAAGTAGTTTGAAAAAAGGGTGATCGAGTTATGCTCCGGAGACAAAATCGGTGACGGACAAAGGGAGATAACTAAACAATTAGTGATGCAAGAGTTGTCATTCTTGCGCGACACACCTTTAGGGTCTATGCATGTGTGAAGCTACTGGAGCGCAGAATTATTTGTTAATAGTCCTATATTTATGCACAGGTGCACATAATGCCACAATATTTTCAACATAGTTGACGGAAATGTAATATAGAAGGTAAATAAAAAAAATAATGCTCACTACTGGAGCCGAGAATTTTTTTTAATAGTCCTATATTTATCTACATATATCTGCACAGGTCCACATACTGCCACAATATTGTCAACACAGTTTAGGTAAATGTAATAATTTACCTGTATAAATTACCTGTAATAAGTTAGTGGTCAGTTAAAAAATTTAAAAAGAATGTAAAAAAAAAAAATTAAAAAAAAATTGAAAAAAAAAGTTGAAAAATAAAAAATAATAATACTTGCTACTGGAGCCCAGAATCTTTTTTAATAAGTCCAAAATATACTACTTTATATATCTGCACAGGTCCACATAATGCCACAATATTTTCAACACAGTTTACGGAAATGTAATATACAATTTATTTTTTTTAAATAATGCTCGCTACTGGAGCCCAGAATTTTTGTTAATAGTCCTATATATATCTACATATATCTGCACAGGTCCACATACTGCCACAATATTGTCAACACAGTTTACGGAAATGTAATAATGTACCTGTATAAATTACCTGTAATAAGTTAGTGGTCAGTTAAAAAATTGAAAAAGAATGTAAAAAAATGGAAAAAAAAATTAAATTAAAAAAAAGAAAAAGAATAATGCTCCCTACTGGAGCCCAGAATGTTTTTTAATAGTCCTATATTTATCTACATATCATATATACACAGGTCCACATATTCCCACAATATTTTCAACACAGTTTACGGAAATGTAATATAATCATTTACCTGTATAAATTACCTGTAAGTTGTCAGTGGTCAGTTGCACATGCTAGCACATGCACAGGTGAATAGTCTGTATATAGCACTTACCACCTTATGCTACTAGACAAAAATTGAAGAAAAAAAATGGAAATGTAATATAATCATTTACCTGTATAAATTACCTGTAAGTGGTCAGTGGTCAGTTGCACATGCTAGCACATGCACAGGTGAATAGTCTGTATAAAGCACTTACGACCTTATGCTACTAGACAAAAATTGAAAAATAATTTGAAGAAGAAAAAAAAAAAGTTTAAAAAAAAAAAAAAAAAAAAAAAATGAAAAAAAAAAAAAAAAAAATGAAAAAAAAAAGTTTAAAAATAATAATGCTTGCTATTGGAGACCAGATTTTTTTTTAATAGTCCTATATTTATCTACAAAAATCTGCACAGGTCCACATAATGCCACAATATTTTCAACACAGTACCCAATGTAGTGATTTACCTGTATAAATTACCTGGTCAGCAGTGGTCAAGCACTGGACATCTGCACATGCTAGCCCAATGCTAGCACATGGTTCTCCAAGTTTCTATTGTTCTCTCTACAGGTAAGGTGTACAGAGCACACGAGAAAAGGTGTACAGAGCAGACGAGAAAACAGGTCTTCATGCATTATTGTCCAGTTTGTAGAGTGCGCAAAACAAAAAAGGGAGATAACTAAAAAATTAGCTATGCAAGAGTTGTCATTCTTGTGCGCGACACACCTCCGGGTCGTGGTCTATGCATGTGTGAAGTTTCATGAAAATATTCCAAAGGGTGGTCGAGTTATGCTCCGGACAGGAAATCAGTGAGCGAAAACAAAAAAGGGAGATAACTAAAAAATTACCTATGCAAGAGTTGTCATTCTTGTGCACGACACACCTTCGGTTCGTGGTCTAATTGAATGTGTTAAGTTTCATAAAAATATTCCAAAGGGTGGTCGAGTTATGGTCAATCAGTGCGCAAAACAAAAAAGGGAGATAAACTCAAAAAATTATTAGCTATGCAAGAGTTGTCATTTTGTGCGCGACACCTTCGGGTTCGGGTGTGGTCTATGCATGTGTAAAGTTTCATGAAAATATTCCAAAGGGTGGTGGAGTTATGCTCCGGACACGAAATCAGTGCGAGAAACAAAAAAGGGAGATAACTCAAATATTAGCTATGCAAGAGTTGTCATTCTTGTGCGCGACACACCTTTGGGTCAAGGTCTATGCATGTGTGAAGTTTCATGAAAATATTCCAAAGGGTGTTCGAGTTATGCTCCGGACAAGAAGTGTCTGCGGCGGACGCGGACGCGGCGCGCTGTCAAATCCATAGTATCCCCCGACGGAGTCCGGGGGATACAATTATGAAAAGGCAGGTGTGGCACACATACCAATGAATGAAGTGTTGAAGTATTGAAGCAATTAAGCAACTTATGTAGATGATATGGGCAGTTTGAGAAAGTGTGACGAAGTGGTTAACCAAAATTGTTAAGTCATTTAAGTAACCTTGTGAAGGTCAAAAGGCGAAGGTCATATAAATTATGAAAAGGCAGGTGTGGCACACATACCAATGAATGAAGTGTTGAAGTATTGAAGCGATTAAGCAACTTATGTAGATGATATGGCCAGTTTGAGAAACTGTGAAGAACTGGTTAACCGAAAAGTGTGACGGACGGACAGACGGACGTCTTTACTTTCAGGTAACTATGTGGCTTATCGCATGTTAAATATTAGCCACATAAAACGATTTTTAGCCACATAAAACGATTTTTTAGGTGGCTAATTGTAACCAACCCTATCCTTTAACAAGTCCATAACCCTGTGGGGCTAGCCACATAAATACCATAATGTGTGCCCGGACGTTCAAACATTTGAGAGTTATGAGCTATTTGTTCTTTAAAAGATCAAAGGATTAGCTCCTAAAGATCAATGGAATTAGGAGCTTACCGACTATAACAAAGGAATCCTTTGTTTTTTTTTAACTAACCCACCTTAACCCTAAGCTCCTAAACCCCCGATGTTGGCCCGGACAGACAGACGGACGGACAGACGGACAGATGGACGGATGGTCCAAACACTATATGCCACCCGTTTCTTCGAAACCCGGTGTATTGAAGCAATTAAGCAACTTATGTAGATGATATGGGCAGTTTGAGAAACTGTGAGGAACTGGTTAACCAAAATTGTTAAGTCATTTAAGTAACCTGGTGAAGGTAAAAAGGCGAAGGTCATATAAATTATGAAAAGGCAGGTGTGGCTCACATACCAATGAATGAAGTGTTGAAGTATTGAAGCGATTAAGCAACTTATGTACCGTAGATGATATGGCCAGTTTGAGAAACTGTGACGAACTGGTTAACCAAAATTGTTAAGTCATTTAAGTAACCTGGTGAAGGTCAAAAAGGCGAAGGTCATACATGATGAAAAAAGGCAGTGTGGCACACCTACCAATGAAATGAAGTGTTGAAGTATTGAAGCCAATTAAGCAACTTAATGTAGATATAGGCAGTTTAGAGAAACTGTGACGAAGTGGTTAAACCAAAAATTGTTAAGTCATTAAGTAACCTGTGAAGGTCAAAAGGCGAAGGTCATATAAATTATGAAAAGGCAGGTGTGGCACACATACCAATGAATGAAGTGTTGAAGTATTGAAGCGATTAAGCAACTTATGTAGATGGTATGGCCAGTTCGAGAAACTGTGACGAACTGGTTAACCAAAATTGTTAAGTCATTTAAGTAACCTGGTGAAGGTCAAAAGGCAAAGGTCATATAAATTATGAAAAGGCATGTGTGGCACACATACCAATGAATGAAGTGTTGAAGTATTGAAGCGATTAAGCAACTTATGTAGATACTATGGCCAGTTTGAGAAACTGTGACAAAGTGGTTAACCGAAAAGTGTGACAGACGAACAGACGGACGGACGGGACGGACGGACGGATGGATGTTCTTACATTAGGGTACTTATGTGGCTTATCACATGTTAAATATTAGCCACATAAAACGATTTTTAGCCACATAAAACTATTTTTTAGGTGGCTAATTGTAACCAACCCTATCCTTTAACAAGTCCATAACCCTGTGGGGCTAGCCAAATAAGTACCCTAATGTGTGCCCGGACGGACGGACAGACAGACGGACGGACGGTCCAAACACTATATGCCACCCGTTTCTTCGAAACCCGGTGGCATAATAAGTGAATAAGTAATAATACACTCAATTAAGTGAATGATTAAATTTGTTTTGATCAGATGTTCCATATTTAATAATGAAGAAAATTAATAATCCATTTGTGAAAATAAAATTGAAATCAGGGGGTACAATACTCTTTAGACACAAAGCATAGTCGAACCTGTTCCAAGGGTTAAACATTTTCTCGGTTTCACAACAAAGTCGGCCATGTATTTAGCATTCTATTGTAATCTATATGCATGCATAGAAAACGTCTTGGCTGTATACACTTCCACCTGACGATTCGCTATTGCACGATCGTGGAGTGTATCTGTTTTTTATTAATTAACAAGAAACGAGGCAAAGCCACGAAGGCCAGGTTTTTTCCAAGCATAGACACTTGGAGAACATAATTATACCCACTAAAAAAATAGATATAGTAGATGGAAAAACTTTAACAAAAAAACTTTAACCGGACACACGGACGGAAGGACGGACGTATGCCAAAATGCCGACGATATCGCGCTTTCCGCAAGCGGGTGCGACAATGATGATAAACACCCATGTGAAGTATGAAG
Organism: Conchocele bisecta; assembly: GCA_029237695.1. Lineage (NCBI taxonomy): Eukaryota > Metazoa > Mollusca > Bivalvia > Lucinida > Thyasiridae > Conchocele > Conchocele bisecta. The sequence goes on from CM055277.1 coordinate 35,913,855, forward strand.
GTATTGGGTGAAGCAGTTGCAGAGATATAGTACACAAAAAAACTTTAACAAAAAATTCAAAGTAATTTGACCTTGACATTGGGCACAGGGGCCGCACGGTTGGGGGGTTGAATGAAAATATAGATGATGATAAACACCCATGTGAAGTTTCAAGGTAATGGGCGAAGCAGTTGCAGAGATATAGTATAACAAAACAGTTTTAACCAAAAAACTTTAACCAGATGTACGTTAAAAAGTTAACGTTGAAAATGGCTAAGTCAATTACGTAGAAATAATAGGTGAAGGTAAAAAAAATGGTCACATGTTGGATAGTTGTATGTGGTAGGCACCCCTTGGTTATGAAGCTGTGAAAGTTTGGTGGTCCTAGGTGGTACAGTACCAAAGAAATGGACTTAAACACGAAAACTTAACATTGTAAACGCGAAAACTTAACATTGAAAATGGCTAAGTCGACTGCGCGGAAAAAATGGGTCAAGTTAAAAAAAAAGGTAACATATTGGATAGTGATATGTGGTGGGCACCCCTTGATTATGAAGCTGTGAAAGTTTGGTGGTCCTAGGTGGTACAGTAACAAAGAAATGGACTCAAACTTAACATTGATTGTGGACGCCGCCCGACGCCCGCCGCCCGCCCGCCCGGCTTTCGCCAATCCAATAGCCTGGATTTTTTTTTTAAAAAACCTGGCTAAAAATTGCATGAAAATGGCAAAAATAGTCAATTTATTTTGTTTATATGTCATCTTGTTGTTATTGTTCTGAACCCAGCCTCGCTTTGGAAATTATATACAAAGGGGAGTAATTATCTTCATGATAAGTATATCCCGCTGCTTGCTTTGGTGCACCATTTAATAGCTTGTCGTAATTACATGTAAGTGGTTTAATTCGCATGACCATTAGTATTTTGTTTTCTTATTCTAAATTTCACACCATCAGTTGAAATTAATAACGGTCATATAAGATATGTGGCGCGGCCTGTGAAAATCGCGAGTTTTTTTGTAACAAAAATATTTCATTGAATGTCTCAAGTCGAGTAACCCACACGAGATAGGTGTCCAAATCGGCAGAGAACACCAGGCTCATTTGCTTTCTGTCCAATGTATAATATCTTGATCAAGCCCAAATATTTCAGCAGCCTATGACGAATTGGCAATGTCCGCTGACGTAATTACTGATGTTTTTAATTAGAGAGTGGCGAGCATTGTAAACCATGGACAGACTATGCGAATCCACTGCCTGGTCTGGCCGCTAATGCAATAAGCCGGGATTTGTCGGAGATCGAGACCCAATTCATATAAACACGTTTGTCGTGTCATTGGCGACTGGTTCCCGGTAGTATTGTTTTGCTAGGCTGCGCATCCGATAAGGTACCAGTCTAGTGTGGACTACGTGACTGACGTCAGCAACCGCGTGTATTGATCTTTGATATGGCCTTTTGCCCCGCGGTTTGAAATTTACACTTGACAAGCGCGGTGTGTTTGAAGTCTTAGTCTTGTCACTGTAGATGAATCAGAATCGTGTAAACACAGTTTGCCACAGTTAAATGGAGTTTTATGACTTACGAGGAATTGCATTATGCCTATTGGAATACACGACACGGAATACATATCGGGAATTACCGTTAATGGAGTTATGCAATATTTTTCATGGAAAATGTTTAATGTCGCCAAAATGACACCGACAATATCGGGCAAGGTAAATGTTTTCAAAAGAGCGTTGTGCCAATGTATGCAAATGTAATTGATGACTAATTGGATACGACGGTTACAATTCAAATGATAGCGACCAGATTGTGATGAAAGGAAAATAGCGATTGTGGTGCTATTTCTTTTTGCCGACAAAAACTTGACATGGCCGCTGTTCACATACAAAAATGCCGTGTGGGAATGAAAATAGCTGGTCACTGGTCGCAGTTCATGGGTGGTCATTATTCCAAGGTCTTATAAAGAACAAAATTTGACGGGGGGGATTTTTAACTGGCCATTGTGGACAGGTGGTCGCTATTCCCAGGTGGTCGTTAACACAGGTTTGACTGTATCTGGAGCTCTGAATTGAGGCACAAAAAAAACGAAGCAAGTCATGTGATGTTGTGTCATCGAGAATCTTTCGGAATCCAAGATTTTCCACCAATGACATCTAAAGTTTGGTAAAATTTAGAAAATGAGAAATTATTTTCACAGTTTGTCGCAACAACTCATAAAGTTGTCGATAGTTTAATGAAAACTAGAAATGGACGCTTGTCGACAAGCGCATGTGTATCCCCCTCCCCAGATACACAAGTAGTTTGAAAAAATGGTGTTCGAGTTATGCTCCGGAGACAAAATCAGTGACGGAAAAACAAAGGGAGATAACTAAAAAATTAGTGATACAACAGTTGTCATTCTTGCGTGACACACCTTTAGGGTTGTGGTCTATATATGCATGTGTGAAGTTTCATGAAAATATTCCAAAGGGTGTTCGAGTTATGCTCCGGACACGAAATCAGTGCACGAAACAACAAAGGGAGATAACTAAGAAATTAACGATGCAAAAGTTGTCATTCTTACGTGCGACACACCTTTGGGTCGTCTTCTATGCATGTGTGAAGTTTAATAAACTAGAAAATGTGTTCATAGAACACGGATGTCCCACATATCGCTTTGATAATAAATGAGGCCAAATTCCAAGTCAAAATTTTCTTTTACCTGAGCGTTAAAGTTTTTGAAGCACCAAGTATGTGACCTTGACCCTGGGCTTGGCGGGGACAGGACAAACGTGGATTTGGCACAGGGCGGTAGAGGACCATTAGAGCAATGCATATATGAAATATGAAGCTGATCCGTGAAAGAAAACAGAAATTATAAGATATTTACCTGAGCGTTAAAGTTTTTGAAGCACTAAGTATGTGATCTTAACCCTGGGCTTGGCGGGGGCAGGACGAACATGCACAGGGCAGTAGAGGACCATTAGAGCAATGTGTATATGAAATATGAAGGAGATCGGTTGAAGGATGAAGAAATTATGAGACATTTACCCGAGTGTTAAAGTTTTGTGTTTGTTTGTTTGTTTATTGGTGTTTAACGGCCTATCAACAGCTAAGGTCATGTAAGGCCGGTCAAACAGGTTCGATCCCGTTTTAACCTGCTGCATTGAGGGGAAAATCCCAAAATCAGAACGGAATATTTACATCGAGATACAACATATTCAGCCCTGAAATTAGAATAACCCGACCTGGTGCCAGGTCCATACCGCACCAAGGTCACTTGGCCCCTTCCCCTATTTAAAAGTAATACCGGTAGGATTACTCTTATAAGGGGTATAACCAGATTCAACTGTCACATACAAAATGCCAAAGACGTATGTGAGGGCCAAACCAGGTCTCCAGTCGGGATTCCGGTAAGGATGAACCCGATCGTTAAATTACCCATCGCGTGCTCCCACCTGCCACCCACTAAAGTTTTGTGACGGACGGACAGACGGACGGACGGACGGACGGACGGACGGACGGACAAGGGCAACACTAAATGCCCCCTCCACTATTGTGGTGGGGCATAAAAATATTCCAAAGGGTGTTCGAGTTATGCTCTGGATACAAAATCAGAGCACGAAACAACAAAGGGAGATAAGTAAACAAGAATTCCGCGGAATCAAATGCCTCGCCTTGTCCCGCCTGACTTCGAGCCTGGGCCCGAAAGCAATTTTCACTGGCCCGAACATATTATACAATTATTGACTAGTGAGCCATAGAATATCAGATTATATTCTATGGCTTACTAGTCAATAATTGTTTTATTATATGATAATAGTGTCTGTATATAGAACTTATGACCTTATGCTACTAGACAAAAATTGAAAAAGAATTTGAAAAACAAAATGAAAAAAAAAATTGAAAAAAAAAAATTAAAAATAATAATGCTTGCTACTGGAGCCCAGAATTTTTGTTTAATAGTCCTATATTTATCTACATATATCTGCACAGGTCCACATAATGCCACAATATTTTCAACACAGTTTACGGAAACGTAATATACAAAAAAAATAAAATAATGCTCGCTACTGGAGCCCAGAATTTTTGTTAATAGTCCTATATTTATCTACATATATCTGCACAGGTCCACATACTGCCTCAATATTGTCAACACAGTTTACGGAAATGTAATAATGTACCTGTATAAATTACCTGAAATAAGTTAGTGGTCAGTTAAAAAATTGAAAAAGAATGTAAACAAAAAATTAAATTTAAAAAAAATAAATAAATAATGCTCCCTACTGGAGCCAAGAATGTTTTTTAATAGTCCTATATTTATCTACATATCATATATGCACAGGTCCACATATTGCCACAATATTTTCAACACAGTTTACGGAAATGTAATATAATCATTTACCTGTATAAATTACCTGTAAGTGGTCAGTGGTCAGTTGCACATGCTAGCACATGCACAGGTGAATAGTCTGTATATAGCACTTACGACCTTATGCTACTAGACAACAAGAAACGAGGCAAAGCCACGAAGGCCAGGTTTTTTCCAAGCATAGACACTTAGATAACATAATTATACCCACTTTTTGTAGACTAGATGGCCGTGGCCTGCATGTCGCGCCTTGGGGCGAGGCATGGACACTAAAAAAATAGATATAGTAGATGGAAAAACTTTAACCAAAAAACCTCACGGACGAACGTATGGCAAAATGCCGACGATATCGCGCTTTCCGCAAGCAGGTGTGACAATGATGATAAACACCCTTGAAGTATCAAGGTATTGGGTGAAGCAGTTGCAGAGTATAGTCACATGAAAAAATGTTAAAAAAAAAATTCAAAGTAATTTGACCTTGACATTGGGCACAGGATCGCGCTTTCCGCAAGCAGGTGCAACAATGATGATAAACTCATGATTGGGAAGTATCAAAGTAATTTGAGAGCAGTTGCAGATAGTAACACACTTTAACATCAAAGGTATTTGACCTTGACATTGGGCACAGGATCGCAGTTTCCGCAAGCAGGTGCGACAATGATGATAAACACCCATGTGAAGTATCAAGGTATTGGGTGAAGCAGTTGCAGAGATATAGTACACGAAAAAACTTAACAAAAAAATTCAAAGTAATTTGACCTTGACATTGGGCACAGGATCGCGCTTTCCGCAAGCAGGTGCGACAATGATGATAAACACCCATGTGAAGTATCAAGGTATTGGGTGAAGCAGTTGCAGAGATATATACACGAAAAAACTTTAACAAAAAAATTCAAAGTAATTTGACCTTGACATTGGGCACAGGATCGCGCTTTCCGCAAGCAGGTGCGACAATGATGATAAACACCCATGTGAAGTATCAAGTATTGGGTGAAGCAGTTGCAGAGATATAGTACACGAAAAAACTTTAACAAAAAAATTCAAAGTAATTTGACCTTGACATTGGGCACAGGATCGCGCTTTCCGCAAGCAGGTGCGACAATGATGATAAACACCCATGTGAAGTATCAAGTATTGGGTGAAGCAGTTGCAGAGATATAGTACACGAAAAAACTTTAACAAAAAAATTCAAAGTAATTTGACCTTGACATTGGGCACAGGATCGCGCTTTCCGCAGCAGGTGCGACAATGATGATAAACACCATGTGAAGTATCAAGGTATTGGGTGAAGCAGTTGCAGAGATATAGTACACGAAAAAACAATTTAACATTATCGAAGTAATTTGACCTTGACATTGGGCACAGGATCGCGCTTTCCGCAAGCAGGTGCGACAATGATGATAAACACCCATGTGAAGTATCAAGGTATTGGGTGAAGCAGTTGCAGAGATATAGTACACGAAAAAACTTTAACAAAATAATTCGAAGTAATTTGACCTTGACATTGGGCACAGATCGCGCTTTCCGCAAGCAGGTGCGACAATGATGATAAACACCCATGTGAAGTATCAAGGTATTGGGTGAGCAGTTGCGATATAGTACAACTTTAACAAAAAAATTAAAGTAATTTGACCTTGACATTTGGGCACAGGATCGCGCTTTCCGCAAGCAGGTCGATGATGATAAACACCCGTGAAGTATCAAGGTAGTGAACAGTTGCAGAGACATGTACACATTTAACAAAAAAATTCAAAGTAATTTGACCTTGACTTGGGACTGCCGCACGTGGGGGTTAAGAATGAAAATATGGTGATGAAAACTTAACATTGAAAATGGCTAAGTCGACTACGCGGAAAAAATGGGTGAAGTTAAAAAAAAAGCAACATGTTGGATAGTGATATGTGGTGGTCACCCCTTGATTATGAAGCTGTGAAAGTTTGGTGGTCCTAGGTGGTACAGTAACAAAGAAATGGACTCAAACACGAAAACTTAACATTGATTGTGGACGCCGCCCGCAGTCGCCCTCCCGCCCGCACCGCCCGCCCGCACCGCCCGCCGCCCGCCCGGCTTTCGCCAATCCAATAGCCTTGATTTTTTTTAAAAAAACCTGGCTAAAAATTGAAAAAGAATTTGAAAAAAAAAATTAAAAAAAGAAATGGAAAAAAAAAGTTTAAAAATTAAAAATAATAATGCTTGCTACTGGAGCCCAGAATTTTTTTTTTTAATTGTCCTATATTTATCTACATATATCTGCACAGGTCCACATAATGCCACAATATTTTCAACACAGTCTACGGAAATGTAATATCCAATGTTGTAATTTAATTGTATAAATTACCTGTAGTCAGAGTGGTCAAGACTGGACATTTGCACATGCTAGCACATGCACAGGTGAATGGTTCCCCCAGTCTCTATTGTTCTCTCTACAGGTAAGGTGTACAGAGCACACGAGAAAACGGGTCTTCATGCATTATTGTCCAGTTTGTAGAGTGCGCAAAACAAAAAAGGGAGATAACTAAAAAATTAGCTAGGCAAGAGTTGTCATTCTTGTGCGCGACACACCTCCGGGTCGTGGTCTATGCATGTGTGAAGTTTCATGAAAATATTCCAAAGGGTGGTCGAGTTATGCTCCGGACAGGAAATTAGTGCGCGAAAACAAAAAAGGGAGATAACTAAAAAATTAGCTATGCAAGAGTTGTCATTCTTGTGCACGACACACCTTCGGTTCGTGGTCTAATTGAATGTGTGAAGTTTCATAAAAATATTCCAAAGGGTGGTCGAGTTATGGTCAATCAGTGGGCGAAACAAAAAAGGGAGATAACTAAAAAATTATCTATGCAAGAGTTGTCATTCTTGTGCGCGACACACCTTCGGGTCGTGGTCTATGCATGTGTGAAATTTCATGAAAATATTCCAAAGGGTGATCGAGTTATGCTCCGGACACGAAATCAGCGCGTGAAACAAAAAATGGAGATAACTCAAAAATTAGCTATGCAAGAGTTGTCATTCTTGTGCGCGACACACCTTCGGGTCGTGGTCTATGCATGTGTGAAATTTCATAAAAATATTCCAAAGGGTGTTTGAGTTATGCTCCGGACAAGATGCGGCGGACGCGGACGCAGCCCTCTGTCAAATCCATAGTATCCCCCGACGGAGTCCGGTGGATACAATTATTCCGTTATGTACTGGAATTATTTAGCAAGAACGTCGCCAATGGCATGTAACCCATCGCTGTGGTGGTTGGATCATAAACATGCACATTGTAAGTAAATCGCTCATACAGTAAAGAAGTTATAGGGAATGGAGAAACGCGTACGCATCTACCAAATGTGAAGTTATTTGACCTTGGACACGTGGAGATTGGGTGGGGTTGAGAATGAAAATATGAATGATGAGACACATGCTCATTAAGTTATAGGGACATGGAGAAATGCGCACACATCTACTGACTGTAAAATATCAAAGTTATTTGACACTGACCTTGGGCATGGGGGAGCATGCGTGGGGTGGTGAAGTGAAAGTATGAATGACAGACGGACGGACGGACGGACGGACGTTCTTACTTTCAGGTAACTATGTGGCTTATCGCATGTTAAATATTAGCCACATAAAACCACTTTTAGCCACATAAAACGATATCTTAGGTGGCTAATTGTAACCAACCCTATCCTTTAACAAGTCCATAACCCTGTGGGGCTAGCCACATAAGTACCTGAATGTCTGCCCGGACGGACGGAGGACGGACGGACGGACGGACGAACTGACGAACTGACGGACGGACGGACGGACGGACAGACGTACCGACAGACGGACGGACGGACGGACGGACGGACAGACAGACAGACAGACAGACAACTTGTGCATCCCTATATGAGACCACTCAAACTTCAGAATGGAGTACATACTCAGAGCAGTTTACAAGCACTGGCCCTGATCACGAATACTCACTATATAACTGTGTCATCATCCACAATGGCGAGCCATTTCCTGCCAGCAATATGTGGGTAGGTGACGGCTCGCTTCATGATAGCCATAGTCTTGCCACAGTGGCCTGCAACGAAAAACAACAACATGGAACATGTCTAATGCAAAATTTGGTCTTTTGTAGATATGGCTGACACAAATACTATAACCCTCCGACTTTGTCCAAATGACATGTTTTTAGTCATTAATTGTATGTGTGAATGTGTTTCTTTGCTGTTCTTATTTAGTAACAAGAACAACGCCAATGGTGGCTGGATCAAACACATGTGCATTGATACAGTAAATAAGTTATAGAAGAAAAGAGGAAAGCGCATGCATTTACTGAAAGAAAATATGAATGATGACAAAGATGTGAAGTTTCGAGTAATCCCTCATGTGGTAAAGAGGTCATAGCAGAATGAATAAACTGAACTGCGAATTTCGAATTGCAATGTTATTGGACTTTGTCCTCGGTCAAGGGGAAGCATGTTGCGGCAAGAAATGAAAATATGGGTGATGACAAACCTGCACATGACGTGTTAAGAATACAGTAAATAAGTAATAGGATAATTGAGAAACATACACACATCTAGCCTCAATCAATTATTTTCGGAACACCTAACGACATGTGCTTCCTTCATTCAGTGGAACAGCAAATTTCAAACAAAATAAATCAATAAAGAAGGAAAACTATTCAATTAAGATAAAAACTTACCATAGGAATTACAAATTTCTGATTATTTACATTTCTTTTCCAGACGCTCAAGTTATGGACGTCACTAACTCGTTACGTTAACCAGTATAATGGGTTTCGGAACGATTTGGCTACTCCAGTATTACTCCCGGGTACCAGACCTGATGTCGTCAAAATCATGCATACTCGTACTGCAGATGTTATTCAACATATCAAATCGCCTTAAACATGTTAATGGGTGTATTTAAATATAACTGTGTATTCTTAAATATGTTTCTATAATTATTTTCATCCATTCCTTTGCTCATTACATTCGTGTCTGCCCTGGTCATGCTAGTACATTCCTCTTTTTAGTTAGTGCTGACTACAAGTGTTTGTCACATTGCTTCTTACATTATCAGTGGTATATTGCATACCGTATTCTGCCGATTATAGGTCGCAAGAGTGCATAAGACGCACCCCTATTTTCAGTCCAAAATTTGTGGGAAAATGTCTACATGAGATTATAAGACGCACCCAATTTTCCTAACAAAATGAAACAAAAAAACTTGCCAAGTTGATGTTATTTATTCCCCCGCACTGTTTTTTATTCGTACCTTGGACGTTTTTGTCTGTATTTTCCCTATCATAGTTTGCTATGTCCGTAATTTGCCGACTCTATGTCCGTGATTCCCCGGTCAGTATTTCACCGTTTTCTAGTATCTTCAATTACACTGTGAACTCGGTAGTACACGCTTCACTATAACACATGCTCGGTTAGTACACGGTAATGGGTTGTGCATTGGCTCCCGATTTTTTTGCCTATTTGTATATCTGTCTGTGTTTGTATGTATTATCTCTTTTCAACACCATTTACGGAAACTATTTTCGAAATAAATATCGGCGAAATATGGTGACAGATCTGCGTATAATCCAGAGTGTTTTTTTAACCCGTTCCTTTCGGAATACACATTTACGGATATGAAATTTATTAAATATTTTATTTTTATTTTTGTTATTTCTCACTGAAAGTATATGTTGTGCCACTCATTTGAACCATCTCGACGAAACGGTTTAAATGGTGGTCGCGACATATACTTCTGAGTGCATAGAAGGAAAATATTTAGGATTTTCCGCAAACATAAGCGTATCCTCAGCATGAAATGGGTTACTGATTGCCCCCATGATGCAAGGATGAAAGCCGCACGTTCGCCACGTCTGCGGCACACATCAAAAGGCGTGTTGACCAATCAGTGCAATTTCAAAACATAGCCTAAAGGTCACATCGTTTACAGCCTCGTGCTGAATGATGACATAAGATAAGCACCTGTTAGTTGACATGGCTGGGTGTTATCGATTTATTTTCCACAAAGCAACACACAACTTTCGCCTACAGTATGTAATATTTCAAAATCAGTCATATCTTCCGTAAATGACGCTGAAAGCAGCCTATAGCTATGACGAATTTGCATTGCCGTGTCATAAATACTGGTTCTCGGTAGTATTGTTTCACTGGGACGTACCAGTTTAGTGACGAATACGAAACTGACGTCAGCAACCGAGGATATTTGATATGGCTTTGTGTTGTAAATCTTGACACCAGGTGTGTTTGATGTCGGCCAGCTGACTTAGGCTTGCCACTTTCATCAGCATCATGTAAACACAGTTTCAAAACTAATGATAGACTTTTATAACTTGTGTGGAATTGCATTATGCATATTGGGATTTACCGTTAATGGCGTCATGCAATATTTTTCACGGCAAAATGGCACCGACTGATATGGGCCAGGTAAATGTTTTCAAAAGATAATTAAAATGATAGAGGCCACATTGCGATTCGGCAGAGAAAATGTCGACCGAATGTGACACAGCGTCGAAACCACAGGCATTCGGCGTGTTTCGGCTTTCGTCGGTATAACTATATATATATGCAGTTATACCGATGAAAGCCGAAACACGCCGAATGCCTGTGGTCGAAACGAGTAAGGCGCTAACTGTTTATAATACAAATTTGAGAATACTTTTCCCATTTCAAGCGACAACAACAACAAATATCGAAACAACACTTTATTTATGATTTTTTTGGTCACTTTTGTCGAAATTTCGGGGTGGAAAAAAAAATACTCTTGTATCTAAACGTGTGAATAAGACTTTGTGGGATGAAAATCTTGGTAAAAAAATGAGTTATAATCGGCAGAATACGAGTATATTATTCAGACAAATTTACTTTAAAACACCATTATGCCATAAACTTCGTGTATGTATGTGTGTGTGTGTGTATATATATACACACATATAACACACTATACTATAATAAACTCATTGTTGCCCTCATAGAGACTGGTACACTCCTGCATGTTATTTATCGTGCCGATAAGGCGGTACTCTGACAATAATTTAACATATATATTTTTTTATCAGAATATAGCTAGATTGGTTGAATACTTGTACAACTGAATTGTAATTGTATAATGCATGTATGTATAAGTTTATATTATGTGTAAAAAAGAGAAATAAAAAAGGAAATTACAAATAAACTTTGTATGCTCAAATTTTACACATCCCAGTTGATTTGTTTTTAGAAACTAACTAACTGGAGTAGCATACAAACCGATCAAATTTAACCCTATCTCGAAACTGGGTCATGTAATGTTTACTGCAGCAGCTGCAATATACAGCTGTGAAAGCTATCAACAGTTTTAATGCGATAAAAGGTAGTTTAGCTGACCTTGTAAGGGTGATGACAAAAGGTAATAAGTTTTTTGGACATATTTAACCCCCATGAACAAAAACAAAGGATAAATCACAGTTTGGATGTTGATTTTCCACGTTTTTTCTGTGGTGAATGAACTTCTGTGTTTTCCATAGGTAACCCCGTCGAAAACTTCGGTACAATTTGTGAAATCAAGCGCGCTGTGCGTTATATCCGGTGGTGTTCCGAAACACATTGTGTTCCATTTCACATTGATGATACTGGATGGAAAATTTCGAAGTTATTTGACCTTGAACTTTGGCAAGGGGGAACATGGCTGGGGCGGGGAATGAACATATGCATGATAAGAAACATGCACATGAAGTCTGAAGCAAATAGATCATACAGTAAAGAAGTTATAAGAGATTGGAGAAACGTGCGTACATCTACTGTGCGGCAATTTAGAGAAGAAAGGAGAATGGAACTACTGTCTGTTTCACGAAAACTGCCCAAATTTTACGGCTATATAGACAATTCAAAAACAATATTATTTTCGATAATATTAAATTAAAGGAAAATTTAAGAATGAGCCTTCTTTTTATTTCGTGAAATTCGGTCAAATATTGATTTCATTACGAAAAATTGATTTGTTTATGGGAATTTAACATGGGGGAAAAAGAGGTAAGGCAGTGTGAGTGTGGGAGGAGTCAAAAAACGAAAAAATTTGGAAATTGACTCCGAAACCTAGCTAGATAGCTTGGAAATGATCTAACTAAGAAAACAAAAGTTACATTTTAAAAATCGGTCCAGTATTTCTGAAATTCTAAAAAATTTCCCCATGTTAAATCCCCATAGACATCTTCACTCCGTGAAGATGTCTATGGGGATTTAACATGGGGAAATTTTGTTTTCGCAATAAAATCAATATTTGACCAAATTTCACGAAATAAAAAGAAGGCTCATTCTTAAATTTTCCTTTAATTTAATACTATCGAAAAAATATTGTTTTTGAATTGTCTATATAGCCGTAAAATTTGGGCAGCTTTCGTGAAACAGACAGTAGACTTGGATATGCCCCTTGTGGCATACTGTGGCATACTGGACTGTAACAAAATGGCTAAGTGTTTCAGCGATATTTTGAAGGTGACAACGGTCAAGGTCGTGTTAATGGCAGTGCGAGTGTGTGACAAATGTTCAGGTGATTCAAGTGTCCAAGTATTGAATGAATCTTTCGCGTAATATTGAAGATATTACATGTTGGAGAAAATCTTACAAACTTTTTAACGTAAATGTATACAGACGGACGGAGCATCAAGAGCAACACAATATTACCTCCATGCTATCGCATAGGGGGCATAACAAGAGTTGTCAGAAGACAACGAAGCTCGCCTGTTGGCAGCCTTCACTCAAACTTGGCATAGTTGTATAAAAAACATGAATATTATATAACTTTACCTTGGGTTAAGGGGTGTGAGGTGGATTTGTTATCGCATGATAGAATATCATCGGATGAATGCATGTATGAAATATAAAGGCGCTTCGTGTAAGAAACAGAAATTATATGAAATTTACCCCAACATTAATATTGGCAAAAATGTGTATATTTGGTTTGATATTTAGGCGTATGATATGGATTGGTTATGTTTGAGAGGAAAATATGGATGCAGATAAATAACATTAATTTAGAAGAAAAGTAGAAATGTGGCCTGTCGGCACACGAATGCCCCCGCTGGCAGCCAGGGCGGTAGAGGGCGGTAGAGGACCATTGTAGCAATGCGTGTGTGAAATGTGAAGCAGATCCGAGCAAGGAAATACAAATTATAAGCCATTTAACTGAATGTTACGGTTTCAAACGCACCAAGTCTGTGACCTTGATCCTGTGCTTAGCGGGGGCAGGACGAATGTGGATTTGTCACAGGGCGGTAGAGGACCATTGGAGCAATGCGTGTGTGAAATGTGAAGCAGATCCGAGCAAGGAAAGGGGAAAACAGAAATTACAAGCCATTTACCCGAGCGTTAAGGTTTCAAACGCACCAAGTCTGTGACCTTGACCCTGGGCTTAGCGGGGGCAGGACGAATGTGGATTTGTCACAGGGGGCGGGCGTAGAGGACCATTGGAGCAATGCGTGTGTGAATGTGAAGAAGATCCGAGCAAGGGACACAGAAATTACAAGCCATTTACCCGAGCGTTAAGGTTTCAAACGCACCAAGTCTGTGACCTTGACCCTGGGCTTAGCGGTGGCGGGACGAATGTGGATTCGTCACAGAGCAGTAGAGGACCTTGGAGCAATGCATATGTGAATGTGAAGCAGATCTAAGCAAGGAAACAGAAATTATAAGCCATTTACCCGAGCATTAAGGTTTTGAACGCACCAAGTCTGTGACCTTGGACCTGAGCTTAGCGGGGGCGGGACGACGTGGAATTTGTGGACTTTGGACGGTAGAGGCCATTGGAGCAGGTGTGTGTGAGCTGTGTTTGCACAGGGCAGGTTGGAGCACCTTGCAATGTGTGTGTGAAATGTGAAAGCATGTGAATTTGTCACAGGCGGTAGTGGACCCAATGGAGCAATGAGGTTGTGAAAAGTAAACGTTGAAACTGGCTACTCAATACGTAAAATAATAGGTGGAAGGTAAAAAAATGACCACATTTAGATCGTTGTATGTGTAGGCACCCTTGGTTATGAAGCTGTGAAATTTTGTGCCTAGATGTTACAGTAAACCAAAGAAATGGACTTAAACACGAAAACAACATTTTAAACGCGAAGACTTAACATCGACTGCGCGGGAAATGTTGTCAAGTTTAAAAAAAAAGTAACATGTTGGATAGTGATATGTGGTGGGCACACTTCTTATGAAGCTGTGCAAAGTTTGGTGGTCCAAGTGGGGACAGTACCAAAGAATGGACCTTAAACACGAAAATCATTAACATTGAAAATGGCTAAGGTCGACTGCGCGACAAAAAATGGGTCAAGTTAAACAAAAGTAACATGTTGGAATAGTGATATAGTGGGCACCCCTTCATTATGAATCTGTGAAAGTTTGGGTGTTTCCTAGGTGGACAGTACCAAAGAAATACTTAAACATAAAACCTTAACATTGAAAAACGCGAAAACTTAACAATAGAAAAATGGCTAAGTCGACTGCCGAAAAAAATGGGGTGATGTTAAACAAAAAGGTAACCATGTTGGATAGTGATATGTGTGGGCACCCCTTGATTTATGAGCTGTGAACGTTTGGTGGCCTAGTGTACAGTACCAAAGAAATGGACTTAAACAAACAAAACTTAACATTGAAAACGCGGGGGTTAGCCAGTAATTTTTTCGGACCCATAAATGCACTCTCGCTGTCCGGTATTACCTTATACCAACTGTACGGTGGATGCCCGTGGGTTACAAGGGAACTTGTAGATTCGGTCTTAAAAAATGTTCCCCTGTTTAGATTTTGCCTCTCCATCGTACAAATGAGATTTCCCAACCCACACGGTGGGAGGAAGTTTTACCGTCCACTCTCCATCTGATCACGGACAGGTGGACGAAGGCAAAAAATCGCGCTGAGTGTACTGTATGCAGTCGGATCCAGATTTCACAAGGGGGAGGGCGGCCACATGGAACTTTGAACAGGTATGCTTCCCGACTGGCGTCTAGGGAGTTGGCTAGGGGCGTCGGGACATGCCAACCCGGACAATGTTTGAATTTAGGAAGACATTTCCTGCATTCTACACTCAATATTTCGTAAAAAATGCGGGCGCACCGAAAGTGTTTGTCTTATTCGTCGGTGGCGAAATGGAAGCGAACGAACAACGGTTGGTACGAATTGCAGCTTCCGGACGTAATTATCTATCGGCAGTTTTCACTGGGCGCCACTTTGGAATTGTCATTTTGTTGGCCAATCGACATGAGCGTTTTACAAGGCATGATGCATTGTGAATAACACGAAATAGAAGCTGTGAGGCAGCGAAAATCTAATTTTCTAATTGACGCGAACACCCACAGCATTGAATTAATTATATGATCAAGTAACTTGAATACCCCCTACCAACAATAAAAATATAGCTTCACGACCACAAACCAACCGAATTAATTTTGTTGGAACACCCCCCACCACACAGTCCAAAATAAAAGTGCGGTCCGACCCCCCCAGAGAATTTTCCTGGGAATACCCCCTAAGGTTAAAAACAAATTAACACATATTTCGGACGGACCAGAAAAACATTAACACAGATTTCGGACGGACAGACACACAGATACCGGATGTCATTGTGAATCAGCGGGCTCGACAAAATCGTGACGTTTCAGAGTTATTGAAAAAAGAAATGTGTTAACAACTACATACAATGTACATGCACATAATACATGACTACGTATATCCCTCCCCTCGAGCCTATTGTCGAGGGATAATACATACCCGTTTCTGTGTTGGAATGCCGAGATCTACAGTTTGTATGAGAATCGTTGTTGTGTCTCCTGTAAAACTCCAGGTGGGCGTCTTCCAGGGCAAATTTGTAAAACAACAGTACTGGAATGGTAACAAAAGTCAACAAGAGACGAGCAAAGCCACGAAGGCCAGGTTTTCTTTAAGGCATAGACAATTGGATAACAGTTATTAATTTTGGTTATTAATGCTATTATGACCACGATAACTTTCAATGGCCTAAGATGGCTAAAGAGCCAGTGTATGAGAAAACCTACATGCAGTTGCAGGCTGGTATACATGTATTAGTACAAGATATGAGTGAACACCTGTGCTATCTCATGAGAGTTGTCAAATTTAACAATGAAAAGTCGTTTATGCGGAAATAAAATAAGTAAAGGTAAAAATAAAAGTCAGATGATGGATAGTGGTATGTGGTGGGCACCCGTTGGTTATGAGGCTGTGAAAGTATGGTGGTACTAGGTGGTACAGAAAGAGAAACGGATCTAAAAGCCAAAACTTAATGTTGAAAATTGCTAGGTCAATTATGTGGAAAAAATAGGTAATGGTAATAAAAGTTTATGTGGTGGGGACCCGTTGGTTAAGAATTTAAGCGAGTATGGTGGTTCTAGGTGGTATAGTAAGTCAGAAACAGATTTAAACACAATAAGAGTGCCGTAAGTCACAAAATATGCCCGTCGAAGATGGGCCAGACAGCGAAGATGCAGAAATGTGAAGCGGTCACCAAGGAAAGAAACATTATGAGAATTTGAAAATCTGTAGTATTATTTCATCCTCTTGTGATAAACAGCTACACTAATTTAGATAGAGATGTGTAAAGTAGAAATTAATAGAATGGATACACAATTAGAACAAATGTCTAAGTTAAAACAAGAATTTCCGCGAATCAATGTCCCTCGCCTTGTCCCGCCGCCTTGACCTCGATCCTGGGCCAGAAATGCAATTTTCATTTCACTGTCCCGAACATATTATACAATATTACTAGTGAGCCTTAAATATCAATTATATTCTAGGCTCACTAGTCAATAATTTTTTAGTATATATATAATAGTCGTATATAGCACTTACACCTTAAAGCTACTAGACAACAAGAAACGAGTCAAAGCCACGAAGGCCAGGTTTTTCCAAGCAAGACACTTGGTTAACATAATTATACTCCACTTTTTGTAGACTAAGATGGCCGTGAGGCCTGCATGTCGCGCCTGGGGCGAGGCATGACACTAAAAAAATAGATATAGTAATGGAAAAACTTTAACCAAAAAACTTTAACCAGGGCGACAACAACGGACGAACGATGGACGTATGCTAAAATGGCCGACGATATCGCGCTTTCCGCAAGCAGTGTGACAATGATGAAAAACACCCATGAGAAGTATCAAGGTATTGGTTGAAGCATTGCAGAGATATATAACACGAAAAAACTTTAACAAAAAAATCAAAGTAATTGAACTTGACATAAGGGCACAGGATCGCCTTTCCACAAGCAGTGCGACAATGAGGATAAACACCCTGTGAAGTTTCAAGTAATGGGTGGAGCAGTTGCAGAGATATAAGTATAAGAAAAAGTTTTAAAAAACCAAAAAACTCTAACCAAGACGTACGTTAAAAGTTAACGTTGAAAATGGGCCTAATCAAATACGTAGAAATAAAAGGTGAAGGTAAAAAAAATGGTCACATGTTGGATAGTTGTATGTGGTAGCACCCCTTGTTATGAAGCTGGAAAGTTTGGTGGTCCTAGGTGGTACAGTACCAAAAGAAATGGACTTAAACACAAACACTTAACATTGTAAACGCCAAATTTAACATTGAAAAATGCTAAGTTCGACTGAGCGAAAATATGGGTGAAGTTAAAAAAAAAGTAACATGTTGGATATTGATATGAGGTGGGTACCCCATATTATGAAGCTGTGAAAGTTTGAGTGGTCCTATGGTACAGTAACAAGAAATGGACTCAACACGAAAACTTACATTGATTGTGGACCCGCCTGCCCCCCGACGCACCGCACCGCCCGCCCCCGCCCGCTTTCCGCCAATCCAATAGCCTGGATTTTTTTTCAAAAAACCTAGCTAAAAATGGAAAAAGAATTTGAAAAAAAACAACAATAAACTAGGGCCACTTTTGGTAGACTAAGGCCGTGGCCTGCATGTCGCGCCTTGGGGCGAGGCCAATGGACAACTAAAAAAAGAGATATCAGTAGATGGAAAAACTTTAACCCACATACGGACGACGACGGACGACGACAGACGACGGACGGACGGACGGACGGACAATGTATGCCAAAATGCCGACTATATCGCGCTACCGGGCGCGACAATTATGATAAAACACCCATGTGAAGTATCTAGGAATGTGAAGCATTGCAGAGATAAAGTACAACAAAAAAATCAAAGTAATTTGACCTGACAATTGGGCACAGTGCTGCAACGGTTGGGGGGTAGAATGAAAATATGGATGATGATAAACACCCATGTCAAAGTTTCAAGGTAAAGGGCCAAGCAGTTGCAGAGATATAGTATCGCGAAAAACTGTAAACCAAAAAATTAAAACCAATGTACGTTAAAAATTAACGTTGAAAATGGCTAAGTCAATTACGAATATATAATAAGTGAAAGGTAATAAAAATGTCCACATGTTGGATAGTTTGTATGTGGTGAGCACCCCTTGGTTGTGAAGCAGTGAAAGTTTGGTGGTCCTAAGGTGGTACACGACCAAAGAAAATGGACTTAAACAAACACGAAAACGTAACAGTGTATAAACGCATAAGTTAACATTGACTGCGCGGAAAAAATGTGAAGTTCAAAAAGGTAACTTGTTGGATAGTGATATGTGGTGGGGCACCCCCTTGGTTATGAAGCTTGAAAAGTTTGTTGGTCCTATGTGATACAGTAACAAAGAAATGGACCTCATACACGAAAACTTAACATTGATTGTGGCACGCCGCCCGCCCAGCCTGCTTTCGTTCGCCGATCCAATAGCGTGATTTTTTTCCCCAAAGTAAAATAAACCCTTAATAAATTAGCTGGAACATTAGTGTCAAGCGGAAATTTGCACATGCTTGCACATGCAGAAGTGTTCAACTGAGAAGGCTATTTTCCTCTACAGGTAAGGTGAACAGAGCGCACGAGAAAACGGGTCTCATGCATTAATGAATGTTCAGTTGTAGCATAGAAAGAAAGAGTTTGACCTGACCTGACCCCGGAATTTTGTAAGAGTCCCTATATCATCCTACATATCATAGTAAAAGGTATGAATAAAGTTTGAATGACTGTAGCTGATAAGGTTTGAGTATGACCGAACAACGAAATCTTAACATTGATTACGAACAACGACGACGACCAGACGACGACGACGACGACGGAAAAGCAAAACCTACGCTCGCTTCCTCTTCGCGTGCGAACAAAATATATTTTTTGTTAAAAAAATATTTTTACGGCAAAAAAACACCAAGGTCACAATCTCATGTGGTGTAGAAGACGTGGGTGTAAGTTTTTCAGATCGATTGACTGGAACGGTTTCAGAGGAGTTGTGTATACAAACTCAGTACCTTATATAGAATTGTATACAAAATTGTAGAAAAAATGGCTAAGTTAAAAAGGTGAAATTTTTGTTAAAAAATATTTTTCCACTAAAAAAACACCAAGGTCCACATCGTCAATGTAAGTGCAGAAGACGTGTGTGTAGTTTCGGATCGATTGACTGAACAGTTTCAGAGGAGTTGCGTACGTAAATTCTTTACCCTATCTACATGTATATAGATTTGAATACAAAAATGTAGAAAAAATGGTTAAGTTAAAAAGGTGATAATTTTGTTAAAAAAATATATTCTTTCGGCATAAAGACACCAAGGTGCACATTCAATATGTGTAGAAGACATGTGTATAGTCTCAGATCGATTGAGTGAACGGTTTCAGAGGAGTTGTGTACACAAACTCTGTACCATGTATAGAATTGAATACAAAAATGTAGAAAATATGGCTAAGTTAAAAAGGTAACATTTTTGTTAAAAAATATTTTTTTCGGCATAAAAACACCAAGCATAGCTCATCATCAATATTGTAGAAAACACGTGTATATATCAGATCGATAGATTGAACGGTATCGGATACTTTTCGGAGTTGTGAACACAAACTATGCATTTTTTCTGTCCTGCCACCCGGTAAAACTAATACGTAGCGATTTTTTTAAAAATGATTAAGCATAAAAATATGTCAAGGAAAAATACGGATATTGTAGTAAAAGTGGTATGTAGTGTGCACCCGTTGGTTATGCAGTTGTGCAAGTAGGTGGTTCTAGGTGGTAATACCTGTATAACAAAAGAAATGGACCTAAACAAGAAAACTTAACATTGAACTGCGACGCTGCCCCCAACCGCCCGTGCCGTCTACCCCACAGGCCCGCTTTTCCACCATCCAATCGTCGGATTTAAAAACAAGAGGGCCATGAATGGCCCCTATATCGCTCACCCTGTGCCATGTCACAAAAATAAGCAAATATTGGTATGTTAAATTTTCAACTACATAACACAGCAAAATAGCCCATGACAGGCACAAAATATCAAATTGCGACAACTTTGAGAAGTCACCAGGGTAGGAGTTATCTCGCATATTAATATAACTTAACACAACTTGAGAGGTTTGGAGACCACACAGGATGCTTTTCCAGCCAACTTTTATTGCAATCCTTAGAATTATGAACCAAGGTATTATATAACCATATTTCCGTAAAAAAGTTGCACCCCTATTTGACCCCCCGGCCCTGCCCATTTTTGACCCAGAGGTCACCATTTAACAGCTTTGACAAAGCATTGTACATCAATCATTCCTGTCAAGTTTCGTCAAATTCGGTTTTTGGTGGTTTGTGATAAATTTTTTAAGAATTTATTCTTATTTTTTCGACGGCGCCACCTTGGAATTAACTACGACCGCCATTTAAAAACAAAACTGAAAAGGCTTTACCAATGAACCATAACAGCGAAGTTTAGCGCCACCCAAGGGCCAAAGCGGTTTGTAAGAAGAAACTTTGAAATCTAATAAAGAAATGACCTTTTTGACCTTTCGGCGGCCATCTTGGATATCAAATCCCGATTCGATGAAAACACACCACACGATACAGCCCTCATCATTACCTTTGATTTGATATAATTTATAAGACCATAATCCGTCAAAAATGAAATTTTACCCCTATTATATGACCCGACTTTTGAACCCAGGGTCACCATTTTAAAAATAGAAAAAAGCATTGTACATCGATCATTTCTGCAAAGTTTCGTATAAATCGGTCCTGTGGTTCATGAGAAGATTTTTAAAAAATTGCGTTATTTTAGACCGGTCTCCATCTTGGGATTAATGATGAACCGCCAATTAAAACCAAAACTGAAAAGCTTCAATGGACCATAACTGCAAAAGTTTGCTACCAAGGCCAAGCTATTTGTATGAAGAAGACGTTTGAATTTCTAATAAAAGAACAACCTGTTGACCCTTTTCGGGGGCGTCCATCTTGGATGATGTAATCATCTGATTTCGACAAAAAATGCTCCAAAGTATCGTATTCGTCCATACCTTGGAATTGATATATGACATGACCTATTCGGCTCGATTGTGAAATTTGACCCTACTTGAACCCCAGCCTTCCCCACCCATTATTGACCCGGGGCCACCATTAGAAGGAGTATGAAAAACATCGATAACTATCGATCATTCAGATAAACTTCGTCGAAATCGGCCTGGCTTTCGTGACAAAGAAGATTTTTTGAGAATTTGATGACCCTACTTTTCACGGCGGACATCTGATTTCGCGATGAACCATCATTTTAAACAAAATGAAAAGGCTTGACCCACTGACAATTACTGTGAAAGTTTGCCAATAAGGCCAGTTGGTTCACGAGAAGAAGACGTTAGTAATCTAAAATTGAAAAGAACGACCTTATGATCTCTCGGCGGCCTTCTCGGATGACGTAATTACCCTGATTTCGACAAAAAAAGCGTAAAAATCGGACCTGGCAGTTCGCGAGAAGATTTTTTAAATATGACCTAACTTTTCAAACAGCGGCCATCTTTATTTCTGATGACCACCACACCATTTAAACAAAAATGAAAAAGGCTTTGACCCAATAACCATTACCGTGAAGTTGGCCAATATCGTCCAAGCCCCGTTCACTAGAACAAATGTTCGAAATGTTATTAATAGAACAACCTTTTGGCGGCCATCTGATGACATGTACTATCCAAGTATGACAAACAAAAATGGTACCAGAGCGATCGCCACTTTGATACCTTCGATTTGATATAGACATGAACCATATTCCAATCAAAAAACAAAATACAATTTGACCCCAGCGGCCAACGCCCATATTTTTGACCCCGGGTCACCATTTAACACATTTGAAAGAGCATGTACATCGATCATACCTACCAAGTTTTGTCGAAATCCGGTTAGCAGTTCATGAGAAGAAGATTTTTCAATAATTTTATGCTAATTTTAGATGCGGGCCATCTTGGATAACGATGACCTCCATTTTTACAAATCTGAAAAGGCTTCACTACCATGGGACCCGTAACTTTAAAGTTTGGCCTACCATGGGCCAGCTGTTCAAGTTGAAGAAGAATTTTTGAAATCTCAAATAAAAAGAACTACCTTTTACCTTTTGGGCGCCATCATGGATGACATGACCATCCAATTTTATAAAAATTAATCAGAGCGATCGCCTCTTTGATACCTTCGAATGAATATAAACAAGACCATAATTCGGTTAAAAATAAAATTTGACCACCAATTTGAACCCCACACGGGCCACGCTCATATATATTTTTACCCGGGGTCACCATTTTAAACACTTTGAAAGAGCATTCTACATCGAACATTCCTAACAATTTTCGTCGAAATCCCGGCTAGCGGTTCATGAGAAAAAGACTTTCTTTAAGAATTTATGCTAATTTTTAGACGCGCCATCCTTGATAGCGATGACTCCATTTTAACAAATCTGAAAAGGCTTCACCCATGGACCGTAACTTTTAAGTTTGGCTACCATGGGCCAAGCTGTTCATGTGAAGAAGAATTTTGAAATCTCAAATAAAAGAACGACCTTTTGACCTTTCGGCGGCCATCTTGGATGACATGGCCATCCAATTTTGATAAAAAATGTACCAGAGCGATCGCCTCTTTGATACCTTCGATTTGATATAGACAAGACCATATTCGGTTAAAAATAAAATTTGACCCCAATTTGACCCACAGGCCACGCTCATTTTTGACCCCGGGGTCACCATTTTAACAACTTTGAAAGAGCATTCTACATCGATCATTCCTAACAAGTTTCGTCGAAATCCGGCTAACGGTTCATGAGAAGAAGATTTTTTTAAGAATTTATGCTATTTTTTAGACGCGGTCCATCTTGATTAGCGATGACCTCCATTTCATTTCAACACATCTGAAAAGCTCACCACCCACGGACCATAACTTTTAAGTTTTTCTACCATGGCCAAGCGGCACCAGAGTGATCGCCTCATGATACATTCGATTTATGATATATTGAACATGACCATATTCGGTCAAAAATAAAATTGACCCCATGGGCCCCCTCGCCCATTTTTGACCCCCGGGTCACATTTAACAACATTTACATCATCATTCATACCAAGTTTGTCGAAATCCGGTTGGCAGTTTCTTGAGAAAATTTTTAAGAATTGTGCTATTTTTAGCCGCGGGCCATCCTTGAATTACGTAATAACGTCAATTTAACAATTCTTTAATCCCCCTACCTAAGGACCGTGACCCTGAAGTTTTCGTGACTAAAGGCCCAATGATTACTGAGAGAAGAACGTTCACATCGAAATATCTTGTTGGGTTTTTACTGTATACAAATACCCAAAAACCCTACACAAACCCTAACCCTACCCAAGAAGATCCTAAAAAGCTTGCCCAGCAACGAGAGAGCAATTTGTTTGGGTACTTTGTACCCAACAATTTGCCCTCTGTTTCCCGGACGACGGGAACGGACTTTCCTACATGGATACTTATGTGGCGAACCCTAACCTTTTCCTTTGTTCATCCCTATTGTTCTGTAGCCCATAAACCCATTTTTAGCCACATAAACTCACGGAACAATAGAATATTACATAACCTATTGTTCTCCTAGCCACATATGTATCCATTTGTAAGCTTGGACGGACGGACACATTGCGGTAACAATAGCTTACAGTAGCAAGGTAACAGATATGCAAATATTAAAAACAAGAATTCAGCAGAACTAGAAAATGTGGCCTGTCGATGTACTGAGGCTATTTTAGAAACTGTTACAAAATCTTTCAAAAAAATAAACTGACAGAAGAACGTACGTTCAGTAGCGAGGGTAATTGTATTAATGTGGAAGGATGTAAAGTTACTTAGTAATGCATATGTGCAATATGAAGATATTAGCTGAAGGCAAACACAAAGTATAGGTCATTTGAGAAACTCTTACAAAAACTTTCAAATAAATAAACAGACAGACGGATTGACGTACAATCAGTAGCGAGGGTAATTGTATTAATGTGGAATGATGTATAGTTACTAAATAATGCATGTGTGCAATATGAAGATATTAGTTGACGGCAAACAGAAAGCATAGGTGATTTGAGAAACTCTTACAAAGACTTTCAAAAAATAACGACAGGCAGACAATACGAGGGCGAAACCTATAGGCATGGCCAAATCTCAACGGGGGCCCTAATTAGGCATGTCACCTACGAGGGCCATGAGATATGTGATACACCTAAACACACACTGTACCAAATATTATAATAAGAAACGAGGCAAAGCCACGAAGGCCAGGTTTTTTCCAAGCATAGACACTTGGATAACATAATTATACCCACTTTTTGTAGACTAGATGGCCGTGGCCTGCATGTCGCGCCTTGAGGCGAGGCATGGACACTAAAAAAATAGATATAGTAGATGGAAAAACTTTAACCAAAAAAACTTTAACCGACACACGGACGTACAGAACGGACGGACGCTCTAACGTTTTGGCAGCTATGGGCTTTTTGTTCTTTAAAAGATACAAAGGATAACTCATAAAGATTCAAAGATATTAGAGCTACGGAATAAGAACAAGGAATCCTTTGTTACTTAACCTTACCCTAAGCTCCTAAACCCCGTTTGGCAGGCTCGGCCAGATGGACGACCGGACGGACGTATGCCAAAATTGCCGACGATATTGCGCTTTCCGCAAGCGCATGCGACAATGATATAAACACCCAAGAGAAAGTATCAAGGTAAATGCGTGAAGCAGTTGCAGAATATAGTACACAAAAAAGATTAACAACAAAATTCAAAGTAATTTGAACCTTGACATTGTGCACAGGCCGCAACGGTTGGGGGTTTAGAATGAAAAATATGGATGATGATAAACACCCCATGTGAAAGTTCAAGGTAATGAATGGCGAAGCTGTTGCAGAGATATAGTATAACAAAAAAATTTTAACCATAAAACTTTAAACCAGACGTAACGTTAAAAGTTTAATGTTGAAAATGGCTAAGTAAATTAACGTAACAAATAAAAGGTGACGGTAAAAAAAATGGTCACATGATGGATATTGTAATGTGGTAGGCACCCCTTGGTATGAAGCTGTGAAAGTTTTGTGTTCCTAGGTGGTACAGTTACCAAAGAAATGGACTTAAACACAAACTTAACATTGTAAACAACGAAAACTACATTAGAAAATGGCACCGTAAGTCGACACTGCGCGGAAAAATGGGTCAAGTTAAAACAAGAAACGAGGCAAAGCCACGAAGGCCAGGTTTTTTCCAAGCCATCTGACACTTGGATAACAATAAATATACCCACTTTTTTGTAGACTAGATGGCGTGGCTTGCATGTCGCGCCTTGGGGGCGAGGCATGGACACTAAAAAAATAGATATAGTAGATGGAAAAACTTTAACGAAAAAACGTTAACCGACACACGGACGTACAACGGACATACCAACATTTTGGGTATACGGGCTATTTGCTATAAAAAAGATCAAGGAACTAGCCCCTAAACTTCAAAAGGTTTTATGGGCTATGAATAAGTTTTCAAAGTAGTTCAAAGGAATATGCTTCCTCCCCTAGCCCCTAAACCCCTAATGTATGCCCCGGACGGACGTAATGCCAAAATGCCGACGATATCGCGCTTTCCGCAAGCGGGTGCGACAAGTCAAATGGATGATCAACACCCATTGAAGTATCAAGGTAAAGGTGAAGCAGTCGCAGAAGATAAAGTACACAAAAAAACTTAACAAAAAAATTCAAATTAATTTGACCTTGCAATGCGCACAGGGCCGCACTTTGGGGTTGGAGTGAAAATATGGTCGATGATAAACACCCATTGAAAGTTTTCAAGGTAATGGCAAGCAGTTGCAGAGATATAGTATAACAAAAAAGTTTTAACCAAAAAATTTAACCATGACGTACGTGTAAAAAAGTTAACGTTGAAAATGGCTAAGTCAATTACGTATAAATAATAGGTGAAGGTAAAAAAATGGTCACAAGTTGGATAGTTGTAGTTGGTAGGCACCCCTTGGTTATGAAGCTGTGAAAGTTTGGTGGTCCAGAGCTACAGAACCCAAGAAATGGACATAAAAACACGAAAACTTAACATTGAAAGACGCGAAAAAACTAAACATTGAAAAATGGCTAAGTCGATTGCGCGGAAAAAATGGGTGAAGTTAAAAACAAGAAACCGAGGCAAAGCCACGAAGGCCAGTTTTTTTTTCAAGCTAGACACCCCCCCCCCCCCTTATTGGGAAATAACATAATTATAACCAACTTTTTGAAACTAGATGGCCGTGGCCTGCATGTCGCGCCTTGGGGCGAGGCAAGGACACAACAAAATAGATATAGTAGATGGAAAAACGTTAACCAAAAAACTTTAACCGGACACACAACAACTCGACGAACGGA
This sequence comes from Conchocele bisecta, assembly GCA_029237695.1. Taxonomy (NCBI): domain Eukaryota; kingdom Metazoa; phylum Mollusca; class Bivalvia; order Lucinida; family Thyasiridae; genus Conchocele; species Conchocele bisecta. The sequence continues at coordinate 35,940,864 of CM055277.1, forward strand.
CGGACGATATGGCCAAAATGCTGCCGATAACGCCTCTTGTCCCGCAAGCAGGTGTGACAATGATGATAAAACACCCAAGTGAAGTATCAAGAGGTTATTGGGTAAGCAGTTGCAGATATATAGTACACAAAAAACTTTAACAAAAAAATCAAGTAATTTGAACTTGACATAGGGCACACAGGTTCGCGCTTTCCGCAACAGGTGCGACAATGATGATAAACACCCATGTAAGTATCAAGGTATTGGGTGACGCAGTTGCAGAAATATAGTACACGTAAAAACTTTAACAAAAAAATTCTCAAAGTAATTTGACCTTGACATTGGCAGCAGGATCCGCGCTTTCCGCAAGCAGTCAACAATGATGAAAAACACCCATAGTGAAGTATTAAGGTATTGGGTGAAGCAGTTGCAGAGATATAGTACACGAAAAAACTTTAAAACAAAAAAATTCAAAGTAATTTGTCCTTGACATTGGCACAGGATCGCGCTTTCTGCAAGCAGGTGCGACAATGATGATAAGCACCCATGTGAAAGTATCACGGTATATGGTGAAGCAGTTGCAGAGATATAGTACACTAAAAAACGTTTAACAAAAAAATTTCAAAGTAATTTGAAACTGACATAGGGTACAGGATCGCGCCTTCTCCTCCCGCAATCGGCAGGTGCGACAATGATGATAGAACACCCATATGAAGTATCAATTATGGGTGAAGCCAGTTGCAGAGATATAGTACACACACATAGGGAAAAACTTTCACAAAAAAAATTCAAAAGTAATTTGACCTTGACATTGGGCACAGATCGCCTTCCGCAAGCAGGTGCAAACAATGATGATAAACACCCCATGTTAAGTATTAATGTATTGGGTGAAGCCCAGTTGCAGAGATATAGTACACCGAAACAACTTTAACAAAAACCAATTTCAAAGTAATTTGACCTATGACATTGGGCACCGGATCCGCGCTTTTCCGCAAGCAGGTGCGACAATGATGATAAGCACCCATGTGAAGTCTCAAGGTATTGGGTGAAGAGTTGCAGAGACATAGTACACACGAAAAAACTTTAACAAAAAAAAAAATTCAAGTAATTTACCTTGACATTGTGCACAGGATCGCGCTTTCCCGCATGCGGTGCGACAATGATGATAAACACCCATGTGGAATTATCAAGGTATGGGTGAAGCACTTGCAGAGATAAGTACATCGAAAAAACTTTAACAAAAACAATTCAGAAGTAATTTGACCATGACATGGGCACAGGATCGCTCTTTCCGAACAAGCAGGTGCGACAATGAATGATAAAACACCCTGTGAAGTAACAAGGTATTGGGTTGAAGCATTTTGCAGAGATATAGTACACGAAAAAACTTTAACTTTAACAAAAAAAATCAAAGTAATTTGACCTTAGAACATGGCACAGTGCCGCACGGTTTTGGGGTTAGAATGAAAATATGGATGATGATAAACACCCAATGAAGTTTCAAGGTAATGGCGAAGCATTGCAGAGATCTAGTATTAACAAAAAATTTTAAATAACCAAAAAAACCTAACCAGACGTACTTAAAAAGTTAAACGTTGAAATGGCTAAGTCAATACGAAGAAATAATAGGTGAGGTAAAAAAAAATGGTCACTTGTTGAATTGTTGTATGTGTAGGAGGCACCCCTGGATTATGAAGCCAGTGAAAGTTTGGTGGTCCTAGGTGGTACAGTACCAAAGAAATGGACTGTACACACGAAACTTAATCATTTAAACGCGAAACTTAACATTGAAAATGGCTAAGTCGACTGCGCGGAAAAAATGGGTGAAGTTAAAAAAAAAAGTAACAATGTGATAGGTGATATGTGGTGGTACCCCTTTGATTATGAAGGCTGTTAAAGTCTTGGTGGTCCTAGGGTGGTACATACGAAAGAAATGGACTTAAACACTAAAACTTAACATTGTAAACGCGAAAACATACATTGAAAAAGGCTCATCGACTACGCGGAAAAAAATGGTCAATTAAAAAAAAAGTACATGTTTGGATAGTGATATGTGGTGGGCAAACCCCTTTGATTATTGAAGCCTGTGAAAGTTTGGTGGTCCTAGGTGTAAACAGTAAACAAAGAAATGAACTCAAACACGAAATCTTAACCATTGATTGTGACCAGCCGCCCGCCACCGCCCGCCCGCCGCCCCCCCGCCCGGCTTTCGCCATCCAATAGCCTGGATTTTTTTCAAAAAACCTGGCTAAACAGATTGGTGAGTAAAGCGAGGCTGTACGGAACTACCCCCCCGTGGGCCCCAGGTAACCCCTAAATTATGTACAAATTTCCAGTGTGTAGGCTTGTGAACCTTGACTCTGGGATTAGCGCGAGCGGCATGAACGTGAATTTGTCACAGGTGGTAAGAGGTCCTTGGAGCAATGAGTGTGTGAAATGTGAGCAGATCCGCGCAAGGAAATAGATAACCGATTTCTCTGATGTTAAGTTTTTTAAAGAGACTACGTATAACCTCGCAATTAAACGCCCCCGGAGGCGTTACATTTTTACAAAATTGGGGGCGTTTATTATCCATTAAAAAATAAAAACAGAAAACAAAAAAAAAAGAAAAAAAAAAAATTTTTTTTACCAAAACCCGCAAATTTCAAACACAAATAAGGATTTAAGGATTATTTGTGTTTGAAATTGGCGGTCATTGGAAAAAAAAAATAATTTTTTTTTTTTTTTATTTGGGGGGTGGTGGGGGGGGGGGGGGGGGGGGGAGGGGGGGGGGGGGTGGGGGGGGGGGGGGGGGGGGGGGGGGGGGGGGGGTGGGGGGGGGGGGGGGGGGGGGCGGGGGGGGGGGGGGGGGGGGGGGGGGGGGGGGGGGGGGGGGGGGGGTGGGGGGGGGGGGGGGGGGTGGGGGGGGGGGGGGGGGGGGGGGTGGGGGGGGGGGGGGGGGGGGGGGGGGGTTTATTAGCCAGTATAAAAAAATAAAAAAATAACAAAGACACGCCAATTTCAAACTCAAATAAGATTTAAGGATTAATTGTGTTTGAAATTGGACGGTCATATGGTAAAAAAATTTTAATAAAGATGTAAAGACTATTTGTGTTGAAATTGGCGGTCCATTGGTAAAAAAAATAAAAATAATTTTGTGGGGGGGGGGGGGGGGGGGTGGGGGGGGGGGGGGGGGGGGGGGGGGGGGGGGACGTTTTATTAGTATAATTATTTTTTTTAATTATATTTTTTCTTTTAGTAATTTTAAAATTTTTTATTATTATTTATTTATTATTTTAATTAATTTTTTTATTTATTTTATTTTTATTATTTTATTTATTTTTTTAGTAATTTTTAGTTTTATTATTATTTTTTTTATTAAATATTATTATTATATTAATTTTTTAAATTATTATTTTATTTTTATATTATTTATTATAATTTATTTAATTATTATTTTTTTTAGTATATTTTTATTTTTTTTTATTTTTAATATTTATTTTTTTATATTAGTTTATTTTTATTATCCATTTTAAAAAAAAAAAAAAAAAAAAAAAAAAAAAAAAAATGGTTTTTTTTACCAAGGACCCCCCCCCAGCCATGTCAAAACACCAAATAAGATTTAAAAGGGATTATTTGTGTTGAAATTGCGGTCGCTGGTAAAAAAAAAATTATTTTTTTTTTAATTTGGGGGTTGGATTGGGGGGGGGGGTTTGTGGGGGGGGGGGGGGAATTTGGGGGGGGGGGGGGGGGGGGGGGGATATTTGGGGGGGGGGGGGGGATTTTGGGATTTGGGGTGGGGCGTTTAAATAGGAGGTAGGAGGGAGGAGGCGAGGGGGGCTTAAGAGGGCCCAGGTTATAGAACGGTTAACTGTATGTGACGTTGACCTCGAGATCAGTCGGCGGATTTTGTCACAGACAATATGAACTATTAAGTATTTTCCATGAAAGAAATAGAAGTTAAAACATATTTCTCTGATGTTAAGATATTGGGTAAAGAGAACGAAGTATGTGACCTGACCTTTGAGGGATCGAGGCGGGGGTTGGAACACTCGAAGATTTGTCACAGCATGATAGTACAAACCCGTTAAGAGAATGGCACCAGAGAAAATAATAAAGAATTTTCAATGAAGGAAAAGAAGTTATATAACTTATATTCGCTCTGATGTTTAAAGTTTTGTAAAGATATTTTTGACCTTGACATTGGATCAGCGGGGGGGGGTGGAGAACGTCATGGATTTTGCAAACAGCATGGTAATAAGAGCCTTACAAGGGAATGCATTTGTGAAAATATTAACATTTAGATTAGGAAATAGAAGTTATCAAACAATATTTCTCTGATTGTTAAGTTTAATTCCGTACGGAGGACGGACGCACGGACTACGGACACGGACGGACAACCTGACCCAGTATACCCCCCCTCAACTCGTTGCGGGGGAATAAAAAAGTAACATTTTGGATAGTGATATGTGGTGGGCACCCCTTGATTATGAAGCTGTTGAAAGTTTGGTGGTCCTAGGTGGTACAGTACCAAAGAAATGGACTTAAACACAAAACTTAACATTGAAAACGCGAAAACTTAACATTGAAAATGTCTAAGTCGATTGCGCGAAAAAATGGGTCCAAGTTAAAAAAAAAGTAACATGTTGGATAGTGATATGTTAGTTGGGCACCCCTTCATTATTAATCTGTGAAAAAGTTTGGTGGACCTACTGTGGTACCGTAACAAAGAAATGGACTCAACCACGAAAACGTAACATTGATTGTGGACTCCCCGCCGCCGACCCGGCCGCCGGGACGCCGCCGACGCCCCCCCAGCCACGCGCCGGCCCGACGCCGCCGGCGATCCCCCAAGCCTGATGGGCCCGCGCCACCCGCCGGGGGGCCCGGAGCCGGAACCAGCCGTGCCACCGGAGCCCTGCAAACCCACCCGCCCGGCTTTCCCGCCAATCCAATAAGCCGGTTGTTTTTCAAAAAACCTGGCTAAAAACTGTAACATGTTGGATATTGAAATTGGTGGGCACCCCTTGATTATGAAGCTGTGAAATTTTGGTGGTCCTAGGTGGTAAATTGTACAGTACCAAAAGAAATTGGACCTTAAAACCCTAAAACTTAACACTCTTGTAAACGTAAACGCGATAACTTAACATGAAAATGCTAATATAAGAAATTCACTATACGCGATAAAATGGGTGAAAGATAAAAAAAAAAAGGTAACATTAGGAATAGTGATATGTGTGGGCACCCCATGATTATAAGCTGTGAAAGTTTGGTGGGTCCTAGGTGGTACAGTAATCAAAGAAATGGACTCAAACACGAAAACTTCACATTGATTGTGGACGAGCCGCCCCCCCCCCCACAACGCTCCGCCCGACCACGCCCGCCCGCCCACCCCCACCCCCGCCCTCGGCTTTCAACCAATCCATAGCCTTGGATTTTTTAAAAAAAAAAAAAAACCTGGTAATAAAAAGGATTTCAAAATTTTATTGAGACAAATAAAAGCTCGAACCTCCCTCGCGGGGGCAGTATGAGAGGTGTATCTCCCGCCCTACGCCTTCCATCTGTGCCAACGAAAGGGCATTTGTAAAATAAAAAAAGGTTACAATTTTTTTTTAAGACATAAAGAAAGAGAAATAGCTGATGGTGAAACATGTACAACACAATCCTACTCAGTGCCTTTACCATCATGGACAAACAATTAGGACGTCTGGGCAAATGCACAACAAACCCAGCATGCATAGACACACATTTTAGCCAAATATTGTCCAAATCCAACTAGTGGTTAACGTTTTATTGACAAAACAAAATACCTCAATATAAATGCTAAATTAGAATACAAGTCCCCAGTGACCTTGACCTTGGACATTAGGGCGAGAGATGTATGCGTAACAAAGGACCATATCTAGACACACATTGTAGCCAAATATTATCAAAATCCGACAACAGAGATGACATTTTATTGAGAAGGTGACCTTGACCTTGGACACTGGTACGTGGAATGTATGGCAGGCTCTCTGGTGACCTTTTGTGAAAAAGTAGGATTTTTAGCAAAAAGTAGGAAAAAAGTAGGAAAAAGTAGGAATTTATGATAAAAAAGTAGGAACATTTGTTCATATTTTCTTACCTTTGACTTTTACTTTGAACATTTCTTGTACTCACGGTTACTCTGAACATGGTGTTTCAGTGATGTCTTCTTGTTGTGGCCTTGTGTCTTCAACATTACGGATGCTGCCAGTCTGAAATTGTTTTTTTTATTCTTTGAACTAACATTTTACAGCCATATTGTAACGTCCCTATGTCGTGTCCGTCTTCAGCAATACGGTATAAACCATACTATTTCCTGTTCACGCAGGGGGTTGGTAGAGGGCCCTCGTGAATCAGGGTAGGGAAATTTAACGACTATATCTACTTGGCAATGAAAAGACGACAGTGACGAGATTTTAGTAACATCTGATATTTTGATAATAGTTCTAACATGCAGTATTACTCAACGTGTACAATTAAAGAGTGGTGACAAACTATGATAACAACGATGAGGGTGATCTGATTATGGACAGATAATGACTAATATGAGATGTACACATGGCAAGATACAAAAGCACAACAGGCGACTGTGGTAGTAAGAAGACTCAAGAAAGGATATTAGCACATGTAAACACGGACTAGATTTATGCTAAAATCTGGCGGAAAATCACACTAACGCAAACCCAAGTCATGGTGGGGAATCACGAAGCTGGGGTTGGGAAATAATGCTGGGTGGGGGAGTCACACAGCGGGGATCACGAAGCTGGGGTGGGAATAATGCTGGGTGGGGAAGTCACACAGCGGGAATCACGAAGCTGGGGGTGGGAAATAATGCTGGGTGGGGGAGTCACACAGCGGGGATCACGAAGCTGGGGGTGGGAAATAATGCTGGGTGGGGAGTCACACAGCGGGAATCACGAAGCTGGGGTGGGAAATAATGCTGGGTGGGGAGTGTCACACAGCGGGGATCACGAAGCTGGGGGTGGGAAATAATGCTGGGTGGGGGAGTCACACAGCGGGGATCACGAAGCTGGGGGTGGAAATAATGCTGGGTGGGGGAGTCACACAGCGGGGGTCACGAAGCTGGGGTGGGAATCATGACACATAGCTGAATGGGGGGGGGGGGGGCACACAACAGCTAGGACGCATGACAATGGAATTGGGATCACCTAACAGGGGTGGGAGGGGGGCTCGAAGTTAGGGTGGGGCGTCACACAGCAGGGGGTCATGAAGCTCAAATTGGGAATCGTATCGCAATGGGGAAAAAGTGGGTGGGGTAATGGGATATTGGCATTATTATGGTTCCAGTCAATATTAATAATCAATAATGCCAGACTGACGTTCAAATCATCACATCTCACGACTAACGGACCATTGGTAACCTCGTCGGTGAGTAATGTTTAAGGGGGGGGGAGGTGGGGGGGGGGGGGGATATTTGGGCCTTGGGAGTTCTGAGACGCGAGTTGCGTCTCGAGTTGCGTCGCTCGGGAGACAAAGTCGTCAACTGACAGATTTCACTCCTATTTATAGGTGTTGTCAGGCCGAGTTGGACAAGTTCCGTGACTTACGGAACTTGTCCAACCTCCCGCATAGTGATTGGCTAGATTGTATGGACGGAATATTCCGATCAGACACGAGCCAAAACAAGCACAGCCAGTAAACATGGCGGCTGCATTCAACACACACAGGAAATGCCAACAAACTATTGTGAATTATAACGAACTAAACAAGTTTCCTGGTGTGTGAAGACGACAATCATAAACTATTGACACTTGTGAACATTCAGGCATGCATCAGAGATCGTGGTAAGTTGTGTACACAAAATTACAGACGTGTTTTGTTGGCCAAAATGTGTGATAAATTCGAAGCGAGGAATACGCAATACACAAGCGTGTATAGCAATGCTTCGCTGGCTGGGTCGCTTCACTACCCCGCCTGTCCGACCAGAGTTCGTCTTCGAACTCATGAAAAAAATAGGATAACGTAATATATGCTGCACAACCTGAATGTCACGTATTTGTATAAAAACATACGGCTATTTACATGTAAATGAGATTTATCACCAAATATTTCTAACACGCTCCAAGCATGTATGAATGCTTTGCAGTCTGGTCTCTACATTTTACTTGAGTCAATTAACATATTCTATGTGCGGCGATAAAATGTGACCCTGACAAGACTACAGAACATGTGACGTGGTCAATAATACGTTCCTTACTACTTCTAATCAAAGTGTACTATCAGTACATCTACTAACAACACTATCATGTGAACTACTCCTAATCATGTATCGGTATGGCACTAGTGCTTACCATGGGTGTTGGCATCGCTATTCAGAATTCATATAATATTTCCCTTGGTCACAAAAACTATGGAAAGCTATATTAAAATGTATCTACTTTCGTAGAATATGAAAACTTGAACATCAGTGAGTCAACATCAATGCAAAACACTCGGATACCAATACTTACTCTATATCTATTCTATTTATTTCCAGGTACCTCATTAAACTGCTATATGAAAGTTAATTGATAATGTCGCTGCTGCCATTTCGACCGCCAACCATATATTCGTGGCAAATGAACATTTCGAATAACAGATGACCAGATATGAATGCCAATCCGAATGCTAACAGGATGACAACAACGGGAAACGCACAAATAGCAAAGTTTAACTCATTTGCTGTACCTTCAGCAATAATAGGTGTTACTCGTACACAGTATACATGTACGTCCTCAAACATCAGACATGCATCTTACCATTTGCATGTCTGCACTGTTACTTCACTCAACATGAACTAATTGTTTCTGTATGTTTCTCTTAATTAGCAATCTAGTAAAACTATTTACATCATGTAGACTCGCAGTTCAAGTGTCTCCATTGAATGACAAATATGCACATTAAAAATATACATAGCAATTCACACTCTCTGCGTGGCCACGCGCATTCATACCACATACATTCAATATAACACACACAAGAGAAAAATGTGCATACTATGTCATTTTCAGGATACACTTGACCTCCATACTCAATGATAGTGTACGCCAAGCATATTTGATAGATATGATAGTTCCAACGACATGGTACTGTCATATCTGGGTCAGCGTACTATCACTCAGATCCTAATAAAAAAATACAACACATTGTGTTCTGTATCTATTGTTCCTATTTCACTATTCCTGACTTATAAGTATACGCTGTCCATGTTCTTAAACGCGAATCAAATATCTCTATATGTATGCAGATATTTAATATTTACGTGAAAACATTCAAGTTTATATTGGGTATAAGCGCACATATTTGTCCTGTGTAAAATGTGCCTGTTCCATAGTGACGTCCTGCACTACGGCTATTATCGCGAACTTATACCACACGCGTATTTAACGTCTGATTTTGCGGAAAATCTATCCTCGTATATGGTGGTTCCGCCGATGGCCCATGTATGGCAAATGATCCGTCGTCATCGTCGTCAGTAGCTATCGCGTTGTAGCGTTTCCACGGGTGGTCCTCATCGGGTAATCGCTCGTCAGCATTTGCGTCGTCTGTGAACATCGCATCGGTGGTTCGTCTCACGCCCGATATACGTGTGGGGCGGTATCACGCATCGTTTCGTCATCATCCTCTAACGCGTCGATTATCGCGTTTCCTCCAAGGATTACGTCTCGTCGTCATGTCGTATAGGAAACGTACGCCTCCTGGCGTAGATGGAATATAGTCTTCGCACCGAACGCAGACTCGTTAATACGTTTATTATATGTGTGGGGGTGGGTGTATGGTGGGGGTGGCCAGGAAAGGGAGTCGACGTGCAATGGTCAGTGTATATGGTGTATGTCAGCATCGTTAAATTCGGGCAGAGTTAGGTTGCCACCAAACATCACCATTGGCCATGCACAGTCGCCTTGTGGGAGGGGAAGGTTATGGGTGTGCTGGGGAGGGCAGGGGAGGGGGGATGGGGGTGTGAGGTGGGAAGCGGGGAAACTCGGATGAGGGGGTGTATGTGGTGGGGATATGGGGTAACTAACCTCGGGAAACGAGTGTGTATACAGTGTTTTAATGCAGGTATGTTTTTGTTTTATGGAGGGGTCGTGCAATTATATATCACTATCGCTGTTTTACGTTGAGGACACGCGTACCGGAGATGCCCTCGCTGCTTGCAATTGTAACAGGAGCGTCGTTCCACGGCCTTTAACATCGGCCCCACTGTCCGGGGTTGTTTTCTGCGCTCGTCCGTCTAATGTTGGCCATGATTTCTGCTACATCATGTAGCAACTTGTTTTTTTCATTATTTGCATTTATTGACCGTATATATTCTCTCTGTTCGCTGTAGTTTTCACTTTTCTCAACTTGCCTCATATAGTATCGCTCTTTTATTATTTTTCGCGGCAGTTTCTAATTTCATAGCAATTCTCAGAGCGTCTTCTATCGTCGTTGGCTCTTTTACTAGGATCCAGCGTTCGATATCCCAATTGTTCAATGCTTCAACAAAGCAATCTCGTGCAATTTCTTGTCTATGGTTATATGGGATTGTCGGGTATGCCAAACGCGTCAGCCGTTTAATATCGTGAGCCAATTCCGGTAGTGGTTCGTCTACTTTTCGAAGACGTTGTTTCAATTCAGTTTTATATGTTGTCGTTTGTGTTTCGGTCTGAAACCTGTTGGTCAGAGCCGTTACTAGCGAGTTGTAATCGGTTCTGGTATCTGGGTCAAGTTCACTCAGTACAGCTATTGCCTCGCCGCGCAAGCTGCACGCTAACTTGACTGCTTTCATTTCATTGTCCCAGTTATTTCCGTGTGCCGCGATACCGAATTGCAGGAGATATTCATGCCAGTTTCCATTTCCGTCAAAATTGCTAACTTCCACGAATTGACATGGATTTGGTATATCATGGAATAATCTTACACCTTCCCGCGGTTTGGGGACGCGGGAGCTACTATAATGTCTATGTGATTGTGCTGGATGATAATTTCTCGGGGATAGGGACCTATCGCGTGTTCTGACAGGCATGTGACTTCGCACATGTAAGGGCTGGCGATTATCTAAGGGTAACGGACACGATTCGCTGTAACTAATTGTACGTCTACTGTCGAGTTCCGGGTCATGTCGTATATTTGAATCAAGCCTCTCTAAAATCAAGTTCATCTGAGATTTTAATTGTTTTACCTCAGTTCTTAGAGACTTAATCTCCGCACGCAGTTCACATTCGCATGAATTTTCGCACGACTCCGTATTATTCAAGCGCAGTGTATCCACTGTCACTGGTTACCATACAATTAACTTCATCACCTGTCGTGACAGGTACAGTGACATGGTTATTGGAAGAGAAGGTCGGGGCAATTGTTTTGGATCCGTGGGGGTCAATGGGAGACATTCGACCTCGAGTGGGGATGTACACATTCCCGGGGTCCTCGTCGCCAATACATTCAAGAGACGGCATTTTATGAACTATATATCGCAACTGTCTGGTTTGGGGTAATATGGGTACGGGGGAATAGGCCAGGGGGTAGGAAACCTCGATTACGAACAGAAAATCGACTCCATTCACTCGCTCGCACTCCGCATTTCGCCGCAGTGCATATTACCAAGAGTGATTTTGTGTGTATTGCCCTATTGGAAATTCCGAAGTGGCTATGTGGACAGAGACGGCAATGGTAATTCTTGAAGCAACATAAGGGTACGTTTCGGCTCTACTGGTTTATGTTATATCTGCCACCGCTGCCACCAAATTTGTAACGTCCCTATGTCGTGTCCGTCTTCAGCAATACGGTATAAACCATACTATTTCCTGTTCACGCAGGGGGTTGGTAGCGGGCCCTCGTGAATCGGGGTAGGGAAATTTAACGACTATATCTACTTGGCAATGAAAAGACGACAGTGACGAGATTTTAGTAACATCTGATATTTTGATAATAGTTCTAACATGCAGTATTACTCAACGTGTACAATTAAAGAGTGGTGACAAACTATGATAACAACGATGAGGGTGATCTGATTATGGACAGATAATGACTAATATGAGATGTACACATGGCAAGATACAAAAGCACAACATGCGACTGTGGTAGTAAGAAGACTCAAGAAAGGATATTAGCACATGTAAACACGGACTAGATTTATGCTAAAATCTGGTGGAAAATCACACTAACGCAAACCCAAGTCATGGTGGGGAATCACGAAGCTGGGGTTGGGAAATAATGCTGGGTGGGGGAGTCACACAGCGGAATCATGAAGCTGGGGGTGGGAAATAATGCTTGGTGGGGAGTCAACACAGCGGGGATCACGAAGCTGGGGGTGGAAATAATGCTGGGTGGGGGAGTCACACAGCGGGAATCACGAAGCTGGGGGTGGGAAATAATGCTGGGTGGGGGAGTCACACAGCGGGGATCACGAAGCTGGGGGTGGGAAATAATGCTGGGTGGGGGAGTCACACAGCGGGGTCACGAACCTGGGGTGGGAATCATGACACATAGCTGAATGGGGGGGGGGGGGGGCACACACAGCTAGAACGCATGACAATGGAATTGGGATCACCTAACAGGGGGTGGGGTGGGAGGGGGGCTCAAAGTTATGGTGGGGCGTCACACAGCAGGGGGGTCATGAAGCTCAAATTGGGAATCGTATCGCAATGGGGAAAAAGTGGGTGGGGTAATGGGATATTGGCATTATTATGGTTCCAGTCAATATTAATAATCAATAATGCCAGACTGACGTTCAAATCATCACATCTCACGACTAACGGACCATTGGTAACCTCGTCGGTGAGTAATGTTTAAGGGGGGGGGGAAGAATATTTGGGCCTTGGGAGTTCTGAGACGCAAGTTGCGTCTCGAGTTGCGTCACAGGACACACAGGAAATGCCAACAAACTATTGTGAATTATAACGAACTAAACAAGTTTCCTGGTGTGTGAAGACGACAATCATAAACTATTGACACTTGTGAACATTCAGGCATGCATCAGAGATCGTGGTAAGTTGTGTACACAAAATTACAGACGTGTTTTGTTGGCCAAAATGTGTGATAAATTCGAAGCGAGGAATACGCAATACACAAGCGTGTATAGCAATGCTTCGCTGGCTGGGTCGCTTCAATATGGACACCAACTAAGAGCATACCTTTTATGGTTTTCAACCAGCATATCAGCATGTATCAGGTTATGAGGTCTGATCTCAGTGTACACTGTTTGGCATGCCATTACACGGCGCTAAAATATGGGTCTGGCAAGCAGTGTTGAGTCTGATCAAACTACACAGGTGTATGCTCAGTTGGATGGAAAAGTTATAAGGTCCATTTTCTCAATTGATGGCTCAATTTACTTAATATACTAATGTGTAGCCTATGAAGACTAGAAATCTATCAATGTGCCGTGTATTTTGGGACTGTGCAAGGTAGCTTCAGAAATGTAGTTGCAACTGCTGAATAATTTGAGCTATCTCGTCTTGTTCGACTCATCCATTCATGAGATGTGCCAGTCCCTAAACATGAATTTTCAATCGATGTCAATGGCGATGTCTTGATAAAGGCATTTTAAGGCCAAAATTTGAAGGGCATTAACCGTTCATGTTATAAAGATAAGCGATTTAGCACTACTACAATATTGGATCTCAATCTTCTTCACTCAGGATATATTTGATTCAATAATTGGTCATCATAGAGCACAAACATTAAAATGGATTGTCATCAATATCATTGCATGCATCAGAGCTTTCATTAGACACTTTGATACTTCAAAAACATTGTTTTTGACCCTTGAACATTATAGCACAAGAGACAAATTACTACGCCGCCCGCCGACCGCCCGCCCGGCTTTTGCCAATCCAATAGCTTGGATTTTTTTTCAAAAAACCTGGCTAAAAATGATGCGCAGCAACTGTTGGATTAGCAGGCCTCTACAAATCCACTCGTCCGCTCGTATTGGCGAGTGAATTTTCGATCTGGACGAGTGATAATTTGAACAGGAAATGCAGCATGAACATTAACACATATGGGGAAGTGTGGATTGAAATCCCACCTGGACGAGTGACAATTTGAACAGGAAATGCAGCATGAACATTAACACATTGGGAAGTGTGTATTGAAATCCAATCTGCACGGGCAGCAAATTAAAAAATTGTCAAGGCCTGCTAAGTATAAGTCTTCTTTGTTTTGCTTTCTGTTTATCACACAGCGACAATTGACAATTGATGACAACCCAAGTACCCTCAGTCAGAACATCATCGGATAAAATATTATCAATGTTTATGGGCAGTGTGCATCCAAGAGTATATTACAACACTCACCTGAGAATACTGTATGCTGTTCCGAACTGGCAGGCATCTGAGGTATCACAAACATCAAGGCCACAAGAAGAAGACACCCGAGAGCACTCTATATAACATGCACAGCTTTTTTCTGTAAATAAATCTCATAACAGATCAGAATAGCAGTTTTTATTTTTTTTAGCTTTTCAAATGAAAAAAGTAGGAAAAAGTAGGAATTTTGGGAATTTTGATGAAATAGTAGGAAAAAGTAGGAATAAAAAAAAAAGTAGGAAAAAATAGGAACGCTTGAAAGCCTGGTATGGGGAACAAAGCAGCATGCCTAGTCACACATTGTACACAAATATATTCAAAGTCTGTATAAATTTCACATTGGCCTCGTAGGGTCTCGGCCAATCATACTGGCTGTACAAATTTCACCTTGGCCTTGTAGGGTCTTGGCCAATCAAACTGGCTGTATAAATTTCAACTTGGCCTTGTAGGGTCTCGGCCAATAAAACTGGCTGTACAAATTTCACTAAGACAAAGTTTCACAACAAGGTGCTGACCTTGTACATCCAAAACTGAATGTTACTGTGGCTGCAGAAATGGGGCTTACAACATGTGTGGCTGTGACTGGAGAACAGGGCATATGGGTTTTGTGACCAGTGTAAATACAGATCATCCGCAGTCTGATCAGGATCTGCACTGTCCGCCATTCCAGCAATGAAACACCCGTCATGCTTGTGAATCCGCAAATTCTCATAAGGATCTGTACTGATTGCTGTTCCATCAATGAAACACCTGTCATGTTTCTAACGGTAAAGCGACACCTCGGCCCTAAGACATCTCGGCCCCAAGACACCTCGGCCCTAAGACACCTCGGCCCTAAAAGACTTCGACACTTCGGCCCTAATTTAAACAAGAGGGCCACGATGGCCCTAATTCGCTCACCTGACTCCATGAACACCAAAGGAGAATGTGACATTGAATTCATGTGTTAAAAAATTGTGATATTTTTAGATGGCGGTCATCTTGGATTAAGCAATGACTCTCATATTACCAAATCTGAAAATGCTTCACCCAAGGATCTTAACTTACTATGAAGTTTGGCCATCATCGGCCATGTGGTTCCTGAGAAAAAGACGTCGAAAAATCTCAAACAAATGGACCTTTTGGCGGCCATCATGGATGACATAATCATCCGATTCCGACAAATATTGCACCATAGCAATCGCCTTATCGATACCTTCAATTTGATATGTGACATGAGCATATACGGTCAAAAATAAAATTTGACCCCAATTTTAACACCTTTGATAGAGCATTCTACATCGATAATTCCTACCAAGTCGAAATCCGGCTGGCGGTTCACGAGAAGATTTTTTAAGAATTTGTGCTATTTTTAGACAGCGGCCATCTCGGATTAGCGACGACCTCCGTTTTAACAAATCTGAAAAGGCTTCACCCATGGACCATAACTGTGAAGTTTGGCCACCATGGGCCAAGCGGTTTGTGGGAAGAAGAATTTTGAAATCTCTAATAAAAGAACGACCTTTTGACCTTTCGGCGGCCATCTTGGATGACATGACCATTCAATTTCGACAAAAAATGTACCAGAGCGATCGCCTCTTTGATACCTTCGATTTGATATAGACATGACAAAAATAAAATTTGACACCAATTTGACCCCACTATGCTGTCTCGCCGGTACGGTTTCGCATCAGAATTTAAGCTATTTTTCGGACATTTGTAGCGAAAATTTGAGCTGGTTATGACCCCGCTTTGAAATAATTTTCAGAAAATGGTGTGGTGTTACAAGTGATAGAACAAGACATAACAAAGTATCTGTGCCTCATATTTTCATGAAAACAATTCCGATAAATTCAGCCGTGTTGAAATTTCTGGCCAAAAATAGGTGGGTGGGGTAACTTTGTAAAAAATTAATTGAACACATCTGATGCGGTTACTGAATTTTTATTGTGGCGCGCGATTTGTACTTCATTTGCGAGTATTTTTCAATACTTGTCGCAAGAGCCTCCTTAACTGATTGTGAGAGGCGGTTATTTTTATAAGTCACCCGCCGCCCTCAGAAAAGCAGCAAATTTTAGCTATTTTCAACCGTCCCATGATGCTTGAGAAGATTTTTAAGAATTTATTGCTATTTTTAGACGGCGGCCATCTTGGATTAGCGATGACCTCCTTTTAACAAATATGAAAAGTCTTCACCCATGGACCATAACTTTTAAGTTTGGCTACCATGGGCCAAGCAGTTCATGTGAAGAAGAATTTTTAAATCTCTAATAAAAGAACAACCTTTTGACCTTTCGGCGGCCATCTTGGATGACATAACCATCCGATTTCGACAAACAATGCACCAGAGTGATCGCCTCGTTGATACCTTCAATTTGATATATGACATGACCATATTTGGTCAAAAATAAAATTTGACCCCAATTTGACCCCACAGGCCACGCCCATTTTTTACCCCGGGGTCACCATTTTAACAACTTTGAAAGAGCATTGTACATCGATCATTCCTACCAAGTTTTGTCGAAATCTGGTTGGCGGTTCTTGAGAAGATTTTTGAAGAATTTGTGCTATTTTTAGACGGCGGCCATCTTGGATTACGTAATGACGTCATTTTAACAAATTTGTAATCCCCCTACCTAAGGACCATGACCATGAAGTTTGGTGACTATAGGCCCAATGGTTACCGAGGAGAAGACGTTTAAAAATGTTCACGGACGACGGACGCCGGACGCCGGACGCCGGACACATTGCAGTAACAATAGCTCACATGAGCTTCGCTCAGGTGAGCTAAAAACTGCTATAAACACTGATTTTTATGTTAATAAAGAAAAAAAAGTTTCTTTAGATGTAGTACATACCCTTAACAATTGTTATGTGCGGTAGTAATAAATAATTTATATTGTATAAATATATATTTCAGATGCCAACGAGGAGGACAAATAGAAGATATATAAAAGACTATAATAGAAAGAACAATGAAAGAAAGATGGCTAAATACATACATATATACATTAAAAATAAAAATTATGTGGTATTTAAGTGGTTTTTATGTGTCCATAAACATGTGTCTCTTTTATCACTCCCATAAGTATGTGTATGTATGTGAACCCCAAACTTTCCCTCCACACACACATACATGTACACGCTTAGCATTATAATGTTACTTCCTTGAATAAATGGCGAATGTGGTAGACACAGAGAAGGATGTACATATTAATTCACATATAAGGCCCATTTCTCGTCCTGTGGTCGGTGTACAAGTTTACGGTGTACATCAAAGACATTCCGACTTATCTTTGATGTTAATGAAGGTGTTAATCATCAGTTTCTACACATCTCATAATCCCATTGAAGTGTATTAAATTAAATACTTACAGATAATTAGCAGTTAATCCTTTCTGTACAGTTAGTGGTCGAGCCGGCATAGTGGTATCATCATATAGTCAATCAACAGAAGCTGGCCCTATGGTGACCAGCTACTTCGCCCTTAGGGCAGTAGATGAGCCAAGTCAATATGACATTGGACATAACCCTGACAGACACACTTATATAGGCATGCACCCACAACATATACATACACAATCCAGATAAGGGCATCCGTGATTTTCATGCATACAGCTCACTCAAACACAACCAGATGCGGTCCTCGGTGTAGCCAGACGCCTACGATACCAACAAAGAGAAGAACAGAACCAAAACAAGAGGGCCATGATGGCCCTAATTCGCTCACCTGACTCCATGAACACCAGAGGAGAATGTGACATTGAGTTCATGTGTTTTAAAAAAATTGTGCTATTTTTAGATGGCGGTCATCTTGGATTAAGCAATGACTCTCATTTTACCAAATCTGAAAATGCTTCACCCAAGGATCTTAACTTACTATGAAGTTTGGCCATCATCGGCCATGTGGTTTCTGAGAAAAGACGTTCAAAATCTGGAATAAATGACCTTTTGGCGGCCATCATGGATGACATAATCATCAAATATTGCACCAGAGCAATCGCCTCATCGATACCTTCAATTTGATATATGACATTAGCATATTCGGTCAAAAATAAAATTTGACCCCACGGGCCACGCCCATTTTTGACCCTGGGGTAACCATTTTCACAAATTTGAAAGACCATTGTATATCAATCATTCCTACCAAGTTTCATCAAAATCCGGCCAATGGTTCATGAGAAGAAGATTTAAGAATTTCTGCTATTTTTAGACGGCGGCCATCTTGGATTAGCGATGACCTCCATTTTAACAAATCTGAAAAGGCTTCACCCATGGACCAAAAAATTCACCAGAGTGATCGCCTCGTTGATACCTTCAATTTGATGTATGACATGACCATATTTGTTCAATAATAAAATTTGACCCCAATTTGACCCCACGGGCCACGCCCATTTTTGACCCCGGGGTCACCATTTTAACACGTTTGAAATAGCATTGTACATCGATCATTCCTACCAAGTTTTGTCGAAATCCAGCTAGCGGTTCATGAGAAGAAGATTTTTTAAGAATTTATGCTGTTTTTATCTGGATGAGCTGTATTTTCGGCCATCTTGATTAGCGATGACCTCCATTTTAACAAATTTGAAAATGTTTCACCCATGGACCATAACTTTTAAGTTTAGGTTTCTACCATGGGCCAAGCGGTTCATGTGAAGAAGAATTTTGAAATCTCTAATAAAAGAACAACCTTTTGACCTTTCGGTGGCCATCTTGGATGGCCTAACCATCCGATTTCGACAAAAAATGCACCAGAGTGATCGCCTCGTTGATACCTTCAATTTGATATATGACAAGACCATATTCGGTCAAAAATAAAATTTGACCCCAATTTGACCCCACGGGCCACGCCCATTTTTGACCCCGGGGTCACCATTTTAACAACTTTGAAAGAGCATTGTACATCGATCATTCCTAGCAAGTTTCGTCGAAATCCGTCTAGCGGTTCATGAGAAGAAGATTTTTTAAGAATTTATGCTGTTTTTAGACGGCGGCCATCTTGGATTAGCCATGACCTCCATTTTAACAAATCTGAAAATGTTTCACCAATGGACCATAACTTTTAAGTTTGGCTACCATGGGCCAAGCGGTTCATGTGAAGAAGAATTTTGAAATCTCTAATAAAAGAACACCTGACCTTCGCGGCCATCTGATGGGACCTAAACCATCGATTTCGACATGACAGAGTGATCGCTTCGTTGATAGCCTCAATGATATACCTGACAAGACCATATTCGGTCAAAAATAAAATTTGACTCAATTTGACCACTTTGGGCCACGCCCATTTTTGACCGTCACCATTTTAACAAACTTTGAAAGAGCATTGTACATCGATCATCTAGCAAGTTTCGTCGAAATCCGTCTAGCGGTTCATGAGAAGAAGTAAGAATTTATGCTGTTTTTAGACGGCGGCCATCTTGGATTAGCCATGACCTCCATTTTAACAAATCTGAAAATGTTTCACCAATGGACCATAACTTTTAAGTTTGGCTACCATGGGCCAAGCGGTTCATGTGAAGAAGAATTTTGAAATCTCTAATAAAAGAACAACCTTTTGACCTTTCGGCGGCCATCTTGGATGGCCTAACCATCCGATTTCGACAAAAAATGCACCAGAGTGATCGCCTCGTTGATACCTTCAATTTGATATATGACAAGACCATATTCGGTCAAAAATAAAATTTGACCCCAATTTGACCCCACGGGCCACGCCCATTTTTGACCCCGGGGTCACCATTTTAACAACTTTGAAAGAGCATTGTACATCGATCATTCCTAGCAAGTTTCTTCGAAATCCGTCTAGCGGTTCATGAGAAGAAGATTTTTTAAGAATTTATGCTATTTTTAGACGATGGCCATCTTGGATTAGCGATGACCTCCATTTTAACAAATCTGAAAAGGCTTCACCCATGGACCATAACTCTTAAGTTTGGCTACCATGGGCCAAGCGGTTCATGTGAAGAAGAATTTTGAAATCTCTAATAAAAGAACGACCGTTTGACCTTTCGGCGGCCATCTTCGATGACCTAACCATCCGATTTTGACAAAAAATGCACCAGAGTGATTGCCTCGTTGATACCTTCAATTTGATATATGACAAGTCCATATTCGGTCAAAAATAAAATTTGACCCCAATTTGACCCCACGGGCCACGCCCATTTTTGACCCCAGGGTCACCATTTTAACAACTTTGAAAGAGCATTGTACATCGATCAGTCCTACCAAGTTTTGTCGAAATCCGGTTGGCGGTTCTTGAGAAGAAGATTTTTGAAGAATTTGTGCTATTTTTAGACGGCGGCCATCTTGGATTACGTAATGATGTAATTTTAACAATTTTGTAATCCCCCTACCTAAGGACCATGACCATGAAGTTTGGTGACTATAGGCCCAATGGTTACGGAGGAGAAGACGTTTGAAAGTGTTCACGGACGACGACGACGGACGACGGACACATTGAGGTAACAATAGCTCACATGAGCTTCGCTCAGATGAGCTAAAAAACAAAAAACAAGAAATGTGTCTGTTGAACGCGGATGCCACCTGCAGCATATTTGAGAAACTGTGACAAATTGGTTAACTGAAAAGTGTGACGGACGGACGGACGGACGGACGGACGGACGGACGTTCTTACATTAGGGTACTTATGTGGCTTATCACATGTTAAATATTAGCCACATAAAACGATTTTTAGCCACATAAAACGATTTTTTAGGTGGCTAATTGTAACCAACCCTATCCTTTAACAAGTCCATAACCCTGTGGGGCTAGCCACATAAGTACCCTAATGTGTGCCCGGACAGACGGACAGACGGACAGACAGACAGACAGACAGATGGCAGACGGATGGTCCAAACACTATATGCCACCTGTTTCTTCGAAACCTGGTGGCATAAAAAAAAAACAAGAAATGCGTCTGTCGAACGTGGATGCCACCTGCAGCATATTTGAGAAACTGTGACAAATTGGTTAACCGAAAAGTGTGACGGACGGACAGACGGACAGACAGACGGACGGATGGTCCAAACACTATATGCCACCCGTTTCTTCGAAACCCGGTGGCATACAAAAAATTAGTCCCCCCTCCTAGGGGACAAGGCCTCACTCGTGTCTACCACCCACTCATTGGGAGGTGGCCTAGGCCTCTGTGGACCCGACATCGGGTCGTTTACTCTGTGTTGCATCTGTGGCGGAATGAGCTGCCTGGGGGTTGCCAGTGGCGGCCTTGTGGGTGGCTTGGGCATGGCTTACCTGGCTCATCGTCGCTTAAAATCACTACGTGAAATCGACGACAGGAAAACTTTCCTGAAGTACGTTGTACCAACGACATTATGAAAACGTCTTGTGAATGTCGTCATAAAACGTAAAATCACTACGTGTAAGCTACGACAGAAAATCTTTCCTGAAGTACGTTGTTACAACGTCATTATGACAACGTCGTGTGAATGTCGTAATAAAACGTAAAATCACTACGTGAAATGTACGATAGGAAAACTTTCCTGAAGTACGTTGTTACAACGTCATTATTAAAACGTCCTGTGAATGTCGTCATAAACCGTAAAATCACTACGTGAAATCTACGACAGGAAAACTTTCCTGAAGTACGTTGTACCAACGTCATTATGAAAACGTCTTGTGAATGTCGTCATAAAATGTCCATTTACGATATTATGTTAATAAATATGAAAATATACTATTGTTATCTTGTGAAAAACTCAAACTCCATGACAATGTGTATGATGACATCAATGTACCAAAGAGAAACATGTTAGCATAGGTAATATTTGTTAGCCACATCCACTTTTCTTCGTTTGTTACTACATATAAACAATATATATACATTAATATACGCTTTTATCTTATTTAGTATCATTTTTTTAACCATAAAACGATATAAAACTAAATATAAAAACAAAATATTGGGGCCGAGGTGTCTTAGGGCCGAGGTGTCTGGGGCCCAGGTGTCTTAGGGCCGAGGTGTCGTAGGGCCGACTTGTCTCAGGGCCGAGACGTCACTAAAGCTTTCTAACAAGCAATATAGATCGCTATCAGGCTACAAGAGCGTTATTCGATCATGATCTACACTGGTCACAAATCTCATAAGCCCCATTTCTCCAATCACAGCCACAGTAAATACCTACATAGAGAGAATGAGAAATATGATGGTTGTTTCACTCACTGAATGGCAAACAATACAGACCAGGGCTTCTAAAATTTCAGAATGCCAATCGGTCCAGACGTAAATGTCGGCCGAAAGGAGCCGGTACGGTTAGTGCAAAGGTTACAAGGTCGTGCCGATCTGACCTTTGATACACACCGACGCGATGTCAACAGAGACACACATTTACGATCAATTACTCGACACATATTTATCCATTATTCATTTCGGGACACTATCACACATGGAATAAAATAGTGCTTTATGTAGTAAGATTTGGCTCTGGAATTATCTTTCGTACATAATTATTCCATAACTATATGACATCGAAATTTAGGTGCAGACGGACGGACAGACGGCCCGACGGACACCCGGACGGACGGACGGACGGACGGACGGACGGACGGACGGACGGACGGACGGACGGACGGACGGACCGGACGGACGGACGGACGTTCAAACATTTGGGAGTTATGAGCTTTTTGTTCTTTAAAAGATCAAAGGATTAGCTCCTAAAGATCAATGGAATTACGAGCTTACCGACTATAACAAAGGAATCCTTTGTTACTAACCCTTACCCTAAGCTCCTAAACCCCCGATGTTGGCCCGGACGGACGGACGGACGGACGGACGTCCGTCCGGACGGACGGACGTTCTTACATTAGGGTACTTATGTGGCTTATCACATGTTAAATATTAGCCACATAAAACGATTTTTAGCCACATAAAACGATTTTTTAGGTGGCTAATTGTAACCAACCCTATCCTTTAACAAGTCCATAACCCTGTGGGGCTAGCCAAATAAGTACCCTAATGTGTGCCCGGACGACGGCACGGACGGACGGAGGGACGGACGTTCTTAGAGAGCTACATTGTGAGGTTGTGTTTACACTGGTGGGGTTAACTCACAATGTGAACTTATTCCGTTATTTTCTTCCTTAACGATTCTCTTACGGAATAAATCGCATAATGCAAATGACTAGCCATTAGTTAATTATATTTGAAAAAACACTTATCCAAGTGTCTTAAAATAGGGCGGTGGGTGGGTTTCACACAAACAGGCAACCTCACAATGTTGCTCGTAAGTACGGACGGACGCACGGACAGACGGACGCACGGAGACGGACGCACAGACGCACGGACGTCATTGTGATCACTATGTCTCGCTTTCCGCAAGCGGGCTCGACAAAAAGCATGTTTCAGCAGCACATGAGAATCGTCTCCTAAGACTATTTTTATGTGTCCTGTTGGGGACATTTTACAATCTCGCGTTCTCGCGATATCGAGCATATGTTGATCGCGAAAATGCGAATTATGATCGCGAGATTGCGAGACGAAAACACGCGATTCTATCATATTCAATCTTGTTTTTTCGCAACCTCGCCCACAGGTGAAAAATCACGCATTTTTGCTTCACCTGTAACAATTACCACGCGCGTGTTATGAAACATCGATACTGGGAGAAATGTGTTGAAAGGCGACCAAACACACAATTTATTACCCGACAATGTTTTAACATGGATATGCCCCGGATATGTGTCATAAAATTGACATTAGTCGGTGTCAACATCGGTACATTTACCCGGATGATACGGAAATAGCAGTCGGATTTCATTATTTTCGGACAAAATTTTAAGGATAATTTGCAAATCTCAATCGGTCTGAGATTTCAAAATCCGGTCCAGAACGGACAAACTGAAAATTTTAGAAGCCCTGAATTGCAGACCCTGATTGGTCTGCTCAGAAAACCAGACTTATCTGGTTCTACGCTGTTCTAGGCCATAGTCCCGAGTTCTCCAGTCACAGATGAATTATGCAGCTACATGTATATACCAACCTCTATTATTGTGGAATTTTTCACACGTTTTAACGGCCACAAATACGTCGTTTTTGTCCACAGCTGGTCCCTACAGCAGAGAAGATATTTGTGGATTGATGTTTAAAGGTAGGTACTGTGTCTCAGATGAGGCTGGAAAGTGGGGTATTGAGTTAAGCAAAAAGCATTTAACAGAAGATTTGTATTGGTTTCCTGAATATATTTGCCCCTGTCAGTGATCTGAGAAAGTAAAAAAAATATGAAAAATGTGGCCTGTCGGCACACGAATGCCCCCCCCCCCCCCCCTCCCCTGGCAGCCACAGAAAACGTGGCACATTTGAAAACACAGAGGGCAAGAGCAGCGTGGATTTGTCACAGCATGAAAGCAGACCATCAGAGCAATGGGTGTGAGAAATATTAAGCAGATCTATGAAAGGAAACCAACATTACAAGACACTTACCCAAGTTTGAACACACCGTGATCTTGACCCTGGACATTTAACCAAGCGTTAAGGTTTCGAACGCACCAAGTATGTGACCTTAGCAGGACGATCATGGCTTTTTCACAGGGTGGTAGAGGACCATTAGAGCAATGCGTGTGTGAAATATCAAGCAGATCCGTGCAAGGAAACAGAAATTATAAGACATTTACCAGAGCTTAAGGTTTCAAACGCACCAAGTATGTGACCTTGACCATGGGCTTAGCAGGGGCGGGACAATCGTGAATTTGTCACAGGGTGGTAGAGGACCATTAGATCAATGTGTGTGTGTGAAATATCAAGCAGATCCGTAGAAGGAAACATAAATTATAAGACATTTACCCCGAGCGTTAATGTTTCGGTAACACTATATGCCCCCCTCACCATTCGGTGGCGGGGGCATATAATATATTTTATTATCAAAACTAGAAATGTGGCCTGTCGGCATACGAAAGCCCCCGCCGGAGAAGCATGATTTGTCGCAGCATGAAAGTAGACCATCAGAGCAATGGGTGTGTGAAATATCAAGCAGTTTTTGTTTGTTTGTTGGGGTTTAACGGCCTATCAACAGCTAAGGTAATTTAAGGCCGGGTCAATACTAAATCCCATATATTACCTGTACAAGTAGATGTACAAAGAAATATCAAGCAGATCCATGCAAGGAAAGCGCCATTATAAGACACAGTTTCGAACGCACCAAGTATGTGACCTTGACCATGGGCATAGCAGGGGCAAAAATGTGAAAGTGAATGGGTTTAACGTCCCACCAACAGCCAGGGTCATATAGAGATGGGACCACAGTTTAAAGTCTCATCCGACAGACCAGTGGGATGGAAATACTGTGAAAGTATTTTTGATGCCTAAGGCAAAGGTTAATCCCACAACCTCCGGATTGGAAGTCATGTGTTCTAACCCCAAGGACCATCGTGGATTTGTCGCAGTGCGGTAGAGGACCATCACAGCAATGTGTGTATGAAATATCAAGCAAATCCATATAAGGAAACAGAAAGTATAAGACATTTACCTGAGCGTTAAGGTTTCGAACGCACCAAGTAAAGTATGTGACCTTAACCATGGGCTTAGCGGGGGCTGGACGATCGTGGATTTGTCACAGGGCGGGCGGTAGAGGACCATTAAATCAATGTGTGAGTGAAATAACAAGCCGACGACGAGTGGAAGAAAACAGAAATGATAAGACATTTACCCGACGTACGAACGCCGGTAACACCATTCGGTGGCGGGCCATAAAAATAACGAGCGTTAGTAACGCTAGTTTTGCTAAATATAGCATTCACAGTTCCCACGGATGCACTCGCCATGAGTATTCACGTGACAAACTTGCTTTGACTGGACACTACATCAGCGGTAACATTCAGTTCTAACATTGTTAAATTTGGTTAGTTTTACTCATCATGCACGTAATATCGTGTGTTAAAGTATTACAGTGTTTATGATGATTATATAGAAGTGTGTAATGCTGGAAATATCTTGTACCGATAATAGAGTATTTGAAGAGTTTCTCTCGAGTTTGTCTTTGTTTCGTATCAGCAGCAAAGCAGTAGTCAGTGGTAATACTCAAGTCGTATTGGGGGTGAACTACTAACGTTTTTTATTGATTTTGTTAACGGATAATGTGGATAATCGAATACTGAATGATGATTGACACACTGTTTTACTGAATTACTAACACCCCAATCTACCCAAATCAATAAAAAAACATTAGTAGTACCATACTGTAAGGTTAACCAAAATTACCCATCCCCTCTACTTGACTATAAAACTGCATCGCTGAAAGGAATTTTGTACCCTCCAACCCACCTACCATACACTTCCACAGTCGTGTGGTGCGGGCAACCCAACCCTACCTAGAGATATGCTGCCCACCCTGCATATTTTAGACATTTCTGAAAACAAAACACAAACAAGGATGGCCGCGACCCGCATGTCAAGCCCGCCGAGGCATTTGATGGTCTCAGAGTGTATTTATTTGAAGTTTGATTTTGATGCCCAATAAGCATACAAAGTTTCAAGCAAATCTGACTTACGGTTACAGAGATAGTAGGTATGTGAAAACTTTAACGCAAATTTTGACAGAAACTTTAACGCAAACAAAAGTCATTTGACCTTGACATAGGGGCACAGGGGCCGCATGAGTGGGACACATAATTAATATATGGATGATGACTAATAAGCATATGAAGTTTCAAGTCAATGTGACTTAGGACTGCAGAGATATAAGGTATTTAAAAACTTTAACGCAGATTTCGGAACGCAAACTTCTAAGTCATTTGACCTTGACCTTGGGCACAGGGGCCGCATGAGTGGGTTACAGCATGAATATATGGATCATGACTAATAAGCATATGAAGTTTCAAGTCAATGTGACTTAGGACTGCAGAGATATAATGTAATTAAAAACTTTAACGCAGATTTCGGAACGCAAACTTCCAAGTCATTTCACCTTGACCTTGGGCACAGGGGCCGCATGAGTGGGATACAGCATGAATATATGGATCATGACTAATAAGCATATGAAGTTTCAAGTCAATGTGACCTAGGACTGCAGAGATAAAAGGTATTTAAAAACTTTAACGCAGATTTCGGATGGACGGACGCACGGACACCCGGACACCCGGACACCCGGACGTCATTGTGATCACTATGTCTCACTTTCCGCAAGCGGGCTCGACAAAAAGTGTCCATTTCGGTCACTTTCGCCATGAAACCATGTTTAAACTGGTTTACTATTTGATATATCCCACAAATCAAGTTGGTAAGCAAGAACTGTGTCAAATTTAAGTACAAATGTCTAACTGTTAGTACTAACAAGAAAATGTGGCCAATCTGCAGATTGGAGTAACTGTGGCAAACTTCTTAACAGGAGCCATGGGCACATTGACGGACACATAATCTTAACACTTGTGTGTGTTCATAAGTATGATGTATTGAAATATTAAAGTAATCCATCAAGGTACAATATATATAGAAGTTATGACAAAATTGAGAAACTCCGGCAAACTTATTAATGTGTCATGGTCAAAAGGTCAGTCATATTAAGGGTAGTATGGATGGATGGCGTTTTTCCACAAATATTATGTAATGAACTACATGTATTAAAATACCTGTAATACCCCTATGTTTTCGGACGGGTGAAAATAATAATTATTTTTACTGTACGAATACATGGGTTAGAAATAATAATTATATTAAATTGATGTCCGAAAATTTAGGGTCAATGCCAACCACTGGAATGCAATGTTCTCTGATGCTTTCTGTAAATGCGGCAATTAAATGCTCTGATGATTTCTGTGAACGGTGGGCAACTAAATGATCAGTATTATACAAATGTGTTACCTTGTTATTTGAAAAACAATCACTGTTAGTGCATTAATTGCAATACTTACTGTGAAAAAAATTGATCACTCCTCTAACTGGCAAACCAATAATCCATTCACCGATTTACATTATTATATACGTGAACTGACAATTCTAGATCTGCTCTGAAATTTATGTCAACTTTCAACGCCATTCAACGTAATTTACAGAAGTCGATTGTATTTTAATATCTGCCACGGGATATGAATTCCAAATCCGAGACGAGATTACACCTGACACGCATTACAGACGAAATTCATGTGTTGATTTGTGTAAAAAATCGATAACGCTCAGCCGTGTCAACTGATGACATCATTCAGCACGAGGCTGTAAACTGTGTGACCTTTAGTCTATGTTTTGAAATTGCACGGATTGGTTAACACGGATTGCCCCAAACGTCGCGAACGTGCGACTTTCATCCTCGCATCAAGGAGAAATTAACACATTTCATGCTGAGGATACGCTGTTATGTTTGCGGAAAATCCTAAATATTTTCCTTCTATGCGCTCAGAAGTATATGTCGTGACCACCATTTAAACCGTCTCACCGAGACGGTTCAAATGAGTGGTCACAACATATCAGTGATTCTATATTTTATGTACATCTTGGTGCCGTTTTTCTAGTTTCGAGGTAGAACCAATAATTCATTAAACTGTGTTTATTCCATTAGATGGCAGTCCAGGTGTTACATTTATAACAGTATAGCCAATTGTTCTCGGCATTTTATATATTTTATTTCCACTTCAGGGGACCAGGGGTCTCGGAAATGTCATTTCTGTTACGTACATTTACATGACGTAAATATAGCTTTACATTTACATTTTTTTCTTTTCAACGGCATAAAACATAAAACTGAAAGGGCATCTATTAAGAAAAGTGTCAAGAATATGGTAAGCTAATTGTATTAGTTTGAAACAGCAATTTAGTAGCAAGTCGTTGAATTTCTCATTTATGGTAACCCAACAACATGTATTTAATATGAATCAGTAAAGTTAAATAAAACAAAATAGCTTGGCATGTAACAGAATGCCGTGTTTTACCACATGTACCAAACATCGTTATAAAGCTACATTTAATTAATAGAACAGACTCCAAAAATATGGGCGTAACGGAAATTATTTATTTAACGGTAATGACAAAATGTAACGGTAATGACTTTCCATTTATTTAAAATACTAATGCAGCATATATAACATATTTATACTTTGCATATGCTGTACAATATAACTTATAGGTAATGTTTACTTTTAATGTGATTGCCAATAGAAACTGACACTCCTCAAAGCTGTGTCTGTTTTTTGTTGTTCCAGAGCTTTTAGTAATTAAATCCCGATATATAAAATTAATGTTGTAGGTCTGAATAAATGTGCCATTACTGACCGACAACTGATGGGACATGGTTTATATCTAATTGACGCATGAACTGACTGGTTAGTATGGTAATTTATCATTGCCGTTACACGATCGTCATTACCATTACACAATTTTGTAACGGAAATGACCGTCCACCCATTTTGGTTTCAGCCAACCTACACACATATAAACCCCGAACGTTAATGATGCATGTAATGTGTAACCTTAACATTCTGAATACAGACCAGCCTCGTTCTCGGCAATGACTTAAGTTGTGTTACCACCGTGTTTATTTATAAATCGTGTGCCCATAAACAGTGTTCATTGCATTAATAGCGGAGAGTAGGAAAGGGAGGTTACTCTGATTTTACATTTTTTGTTCAGCGTAACAGTAATGATTCAATTTCTCGGGACAGATACATTAACGTCAGTATTTTTGACAACAAAAGGCAAATTTATTGCAGAATAAGTTTAATGTAAATGTTAAACTATTTTAATTCAGATGCAATGTATAGTTAAGTACAAATGAACAAGATTTGAGAATTACGGGCTTGTAAACTGTGCTGATTGATGACAGGGACATGCCCATTTGGTGCACCACACGTATGCCAACAACAGAAAATAATAACTAAACACACATAACACGAATTGTAAATACTGTTTTCTTAATGGATTGGTATTATACGTAATTTCTTTACTGAAAAAAAAAATGTTTTCCTTTTTAATTTTGTGATTTATCAGTAAATTACACCGGGACACCAGATGTACATACAATATAGAATCACTGATATACTTTCAATAGAGAAATAACAAATATATTTAATAAATTTCATACCCGTAAAGGTGCATTCTGAAAGTAATGGGTTAAAGATACGCTCTCGATTATACGCAAATCTGTCGTCAAATTTCGCAGATATTGATTTTGAAAATATTTTCCGTAAATGGTGTTGAAAAGTTGACATAAAATTCAGAGTTCATGCAGAATTGTCGGTGGCTTCAGATATGAAAGGAATGTTGGGTCGCGGCGTAATCGTCTGATGATATGTGTGCTCTGGTTTCTGGCAGACATCAAAAGAAAATTGGGACCTTGTAGTATTCTTTGACGTTACAGTTCAAAGCATTTGCAAGATTTATGATCGTGGATTCATCGTAGGAAATACATTTTCATTGGCTGCAATTATTGTACAAAATACTTGAATGATTATGCGCACGTGTCCTTTGTGTTTACAATAACACCGGTACGGATTAATCTGCTGTGTCTTACTCGTTTCACCAAAGGGACCCGGGCAAGTTGTGTTACCGTAATACTCATGCATATACGGTTATTAATTATTGCAAATTCATAAAAACACAGTTTTTCTGCCGTCCGAAAACTTAGGGTTTATCCACATTTTCACCTGTCCAAAATTTTAGGGACACAAAAATAACTAGAGGGTTGTTTTTCAGACAGCAAATATTAAGCTGTATATTGGGAGATAATTTAATAAAAAGAGACATCATATGCAATTTTCACTTGTCAAGGGCCATAACTCTGGCAATACTACATGAATCCGCATCAAAACCCCCAGGTGTACAACTGCACATAGTGACAAATATTCCTGTAAAATTTCGCAAATCTAACTCAAGCACTTTTGGAAATATGCGCAACACAAAGTTGTGATGAAATTTGTGATGCCGACAAAATTGCCAATTTTCTCTAAGTCAAGGGTGATAACTCCATCCATACTGGATGATTCTGCAAACAAAACCCCAGGTGCACAACTACACATGCTGATTAACATTCCTATATAGTTTCATGCCTGTAACTCAAATACTTTTTGTGTTACCGGCAACACAAGTTAAAAATCAGCAATTTTCAATAAATCAAGGGCCATAACTCCACCCAAAATCACCAGATGCACAACTCTACATGTTGATAAATATTCCTATAATGTTTCATGACTGTAGTTCAAATAGTTTTTCAGTTACATGTGACACAAGTTTAAAATCGCCACTTTTCACTAAGTCAAGGGCCATAATTCGGTTTTGTTTGTTTGTTGGCATTGAATACTGGATGAATCCACATCTAAAATCCCAGGTGCGTAACTTCACATGGTGACAAATATTCCTACAAGGTTTCATGACTGTAGCTCAAATAGTTGTTCAGTTATGTGGGACACAAGTTGAAAATCGCCACTTTTCACTAAGACAAGGACCATAACTATGCGAATACTGGATGAATCCGTATCTACAACCCCAGGTGGGCAACTTCACATGGTGACAAATATTCCTATACGGTTTCATGACTGTAGCTCAAACGGTTTTTCAGTTATGTGCCACACAAGTTGAAACTAGAAATGTGGCCTGTCGGCACACGAATGCCCCGGCTGGCAGCCAACAAAAACGAAGCACATTTGATTATAAGCCATTTACCCGAGCGTTAAGGTTTCGAACGCACCAAGTCTGTGACTTTGACCCTGGGCTTAGTGGGGGCGGGACAAATGTGGATTTGTCACAGGGTGGCAGAGGACCATTGGAGCAATGCGTGTGTGAAATGTGAAGCAGATCCGAGCAAGGAAATAGAAATTATAAGCCCGAGCATTAAGGTTTTGGGATGTACAGACATACGGACGGACGGACGGACGGACGGACGGACGGACGTACGGACGCCGGTAACACTATATGGCGGGGGCATAAATAGGCACATTTGACTAAAACAAGGGCAATAACTCTGCGAATACTGGCTGAACCCGCATCTAAAACCCCAGGTGCACAACTTCACATGATGACAAATATTCCTATAAGGTTTTATGACTGTAGCTCAAATAGTTTTCACTTATGTGCCACACAAGTTTAAAATCACCACTTTTCACTAAGTCAAGAACCATAACTCTGCGAATACTGGATGAATCCACATCTAAAACACCAGGTGCGCAACTTCACATGTTGACAAATATTCCTGTAAAATTTTGCGACTAACTCAAATACTTTTGGAGAAACGCGTGACACAAATTTTGCGATGGACAGACGGACAACCATGTCAAAAACAATATGTCCCCCCCCCATATAATTATTTTCCTAAAAAAAGAAGGTGTCCGAATATTTAGCGTGTCCGAAAACATAGGATAATTACGGTAATCCTTCAAGGGATATAGAAGTTATGAAAGAATTCAGAAACTCCAGGGTACTTCTTAAAGTGTGAAAAAGTTCAAAGTTGTGAAGGTCAAAAGGTCAAGGGTATATTAAGGGCAGCATGGTTGTGTAGCATTTTGTCAACAAGTATGCTTTGTTGAAATATTTAAGTAATCCTTCAAGGAATATGGAAGTTATGACAGAATAGAGAAACTCCAGCGAACTTCTTAATGTGGAAAAAAAGTTCAAAGTTGTGAAGGTCAAGGTCATATTAAGGGCAGTATGGATGCGTGGCATTTGTCCACAGGCATACTGTGTTGAAATATGTATGTAATCCTTCAATGTATTTTCTCATTTATCAAGCTGTCAGTGTAGACAGAATTGGGCAAATAAGCATCATTAAGAAAACTTAAGAATTCAGAAATTGATATTTTTTGTAAATGATGTCGAAAGATGACAAAGCTTTCATAGTAAATGCGGAATAGAATTGCGAATAGAATTCCGCATGTGCTATGAGAATTTCGTCAACTTTTGATGACATTTCATGAAACTATCGTAAATTTGTAACGTTTTTCATGAGATATCGCACATATTCTTAAGTGCAAACTCACATGTCGTGTCTCATAAGTAGGTTTGTACTAGTTGCCACCGAGCCCCATCAGCAGAAGTTATACCTACACAGTCTGGAAATCTGACGGGGAATGTCGTCGCGCATTCCTCATGCTCCGTCTCTGAACACAATTCTGGCACGTCTGTTAAATGGACATCTTCCAGCAAAATGTATGATGCTAACTGAAATTGGTAAATCAAACAAGTAATTAATCAGACACACTCAGATTGTCAATTTACTGTCACATGGTGCAATTCGACACACTCAGATTGTTAATTTAACATCACGTGGTAGAATTCGACACACTCAGATTGTCAATTTCCCATCACATGGTGCATTTCGACACTCAGATTGTCAATTTACCATCCCATGATAGAATTTGATACACTCAGATTGTCAATTTAAAGTCACATGGTGCAATTCGACACACTCAGATTGTCAATTTCCCATCACATGGTGCAATTCGACACTCAGATTGTCAATTTACCATCACATGGTAGAATTCAACAAACTCAGATTTTCAATTTAGAGTCACATGGTGCAATTCGACACACTCTGACTCAGATTGTCAATTTCCCATCACATGGTAGAATTTGATACAATCAGATTTTCAATTTAAAGTCACACGGTGCAATTTGACACACTCAGATTGTCAATTTACCATCGCATGGTGAATTCGACACACTCAGATTGTCAATTTACCATCACTTGGAAGAATTTTATACACACAGATGGTCAATTTAAATTCGCACGGTGCAATCCGACACACTCAGGGTGTCAATTTACTGTCACATGGTGCAATTCGACACATTCAGACTGTCAATTTAAAGTCACACAGTGCAATTCGACACACTGACTCAATAAATCACGTGCATTCTATACTCAGCCGAAATTTAAAGTAACAGTCAATTCTACGCTGTCAATTAAAGTCCCGACTGAATTCGACACTCAGACTGTCAATTTAAAGTCACAGTGCAATTCGACTACTTCAGAGTCAATTTAAAGCAGTGCAACTTCACACATCGTGTCAATTTAAAGTCACACGGTGCAATTAGACACTCAGACTGTCAATTTAAAGTCACACGTTGCAATTCGACACTCAGACTGTCAATTTAAAGTCACACAGTGCAATTCGACACACTCAGACTGTCAATATAAAGTAAAACAGTGCAATTCGACACACTCAGACTGTCAATTTAAAGTCACACAGTGCAATTCGACACACTCAGACTGTAAATTTAAAGTCACACAGTGCAATTCGACACACTCAGATTGTCAATTTAAAGTCACACAATGCAATTCGACATACTCAGACTGTCAATTTAAAGTCACACCGTGCAATTCGACATACTCAGACTGTCAATTTAAAGTCACACAGTGCAATTTGACACACTCAGACTGGGGTGGCATGATTTACCCAAATCCAGGGCTCACGCTGGCCTTCGCAAATGGCGCCAAATGCACTAATAAATTGAATGTGGCACAAGAAAACAAAGTTTGGCGAAAGTAATGGCGCCGGTAAAAAAATAGTCTGCTTTTCCCAGGACACGGTCTCTGTGTGTGTATTGATAGTCCAGACTGGGTTTTCGCTTGCCTCTAAGCATGCACATTTCGCTTGGAGAAAATCGATAACCAGTCCACCTGTGTGTAATTTTGACAGAAACATGTGAAGTTTTAAGTGGTGGTCAATTACTCTGTATAAACTTTATTGGGAACAGATTTGTTATGTATCATTAACAGGTGTGAGCCATAAACTGGTCAAGGGATTCTTTACAAAGTTAATTATCATGGTTTATCAACAAGAGGCACCTCCTGTTGTGGTCTAGGAAGTGAAATTCGCCTGGTAAACAGGGAAATATCCACAGTTGTATTCACTTGAAACAGCTGATGCGTACTTGAGATTCAGCCTCTTTGATACTTTTATTCAAAATTGCATGGAACCTAGTGTATACAAGTTATATTTTAACCCTTATAATGAGGGAACCAAAATTGTCGTCTGCTGTTGTTATATATTTTGTTCTTAGTCAATAAACCATGGTAGCATTTCAGAAACTGAGAAAGTAAAAGTCAGTGGGTTATATGTCCCAGCAACAACTATGGTCATATAGGGATGGGATCTCGGTTTGTGACTGCCAATTCAATGGAAATAATTCTAAAGTGCTGTGAGAGCATGTTTTTGATGAAGAAAAGGGAAAACAAAATAATAATCAGCAGACGACAACATTTCATTCAGCATTGTAATAGTTAAAGGCCCTGGGTGGATGAACTGTGAGCAAAACAGTTAGTGAAAGATCATTTTACGGCAGATTTGTATTTCGGAACATATATGTATATGACCTGAAAAAAATTAAGTAATAATAAAAAAAATATTATTGAAAAAAACAAACTTTTGTAACTTTTTGCAAAGCCAGTTTTGCTAAATATAGCATTCCTATTTCCCGCGCATGACCTCGCGATTGTGGTCACATGACTGAACACTACATCATCGGCTACGCAAGCGATAACATTCAGTTGTCGTATTGTTAAATTCGGTTAGTTTTGCTTATCATGCACAATTGTTGTATTACAGTGTTTGTGGTGATTATGTAGAAGTGTGCAATGCTGAAATATCTTGTAATGTGTCTTATCTGCAGCAAAATGGTAGTCGGTGGCAACTGTAAATCGGTGAAAGGAATTACATCACTACTAGTGAGATTTTCCAGATAGATTGCAATACGGCCAAGTTAAATTTAGCATCGAATTTTCTGGATTTGCTATCCATGACGTTGAAAGTGGACATGCAGATGCGATAATTAGCCGAAAAACATATATTTATGAACAAGGACAAGTTGCGATCACAGGTTGAAGTGACGGACCGAGGTCTATAAATACATTAAATATACCTAAAAGCATTAATAAGTGAAAAATAAGCTAAACAAATTCTTTACGCTCTCCTATATTTTGACTTATTAATGCTTTCAGGTATATTTAATGTATTTATAGACCTCGGTCCGTTACTTCAACCTGTGGTTGCGATGGTATTCATTGATGTATCTCAACTGTTTTTGTGAAATACATTTTCGGAGGTACCATCTGAGACACAATCACATTAAGTCTCTCAAAACGGTCTCTGAAAAACTAAGATGGTGAAATATTTGATTTTGAAGCTGGCTTAAAATTTGGCTCCAACTTCATTGAAATGGCTCCAATTTTTGTTACCCAAATCTTACCCAAATCTACCCAAATCTTCATATAATTACTAGATGTGTTAATAAATAATGCTATACACATCATAATAACGATGTTTGGACTGTACTTACATAATATATGTCATTAATTTGCTCATACCAGGGCACATTTTAATGTTTTTATGCAAATTGGAAATATTTGTATTTGAAATAAAGGGAGAGTACCGCGATTAACTAGGAAGCCTAGGAAGATAATCCACTTTATAACGGCTATTTTACCGTCTCGATCACAGTAGTCTACCTTTATAATAATGCTACATGTATATTAATCGCTTTCCCGCGGAAATATGTGCTTTATTCTTCCTTTTTTTGTGTCAAAATGTGCTTATTGTATGACATACTAATGATATATTGTAGAAAAGTATATAATATAATCATAAATGTTATTTTTAATGAAGATTTGGGTAGATTTGGGTAAGATTTAGGTAGATTTTGGTAGATTTGGGTAAATCCTGCTGCCGCTCAGACTGTCAATTTAAAGTCACACAGTGCAATTCGACATACTGAGGCTGTCAATTTAAAGTCACACAGTGCAATTCGACACACTCAGATTGTCAATTTAAAGTCACACAGTGCAATTCGACATACCATTTTCTGCCGATTATAGGTCGCAAGAGTGTATAAGACGCACCGCTATTTTCAGTCCAAAATCTGGGGGAAAATGTCTACATGAGATTATAAGACGCACCCAATTTTCCTAACAAATTAAAAAAAAAAAAAACTCGCCAAGTTGTTGTTGTTATTTATTCCCCGACACTGTTTTTTTATTCGTACCTTGGACGTTTTTGTCTGTATTTTCCCTGTCATAGTTTGCTATGTCCGTAATTTGCCGACTCTATGTCCGTGATTCCCCATCCGTATTTCACCGTTTTCTAGTATCTTCAATTACACTGTGAACTCGGTAGTACATGCTTCACTATAACACGTTCTCAGTTAGTACACGGTTGTGCATTGGCTCCCGATTTTTTTGCCTATTTGTATATCAAAATCGTGTTAAATGTGTAACAGACTATTGTCATAAATCGTGTTAATATATTTGCAATCATATTGCTGCCGAAAGTGGTATTATATTGTTAATTATTGATTGCGGTATGTATTTTCACTTTTCAACACCATTTACGGAAACTATTTTCGAAATCAATATCTGCGTATAATCCAGAGTGTTTTTTTAACCCGTTCCTTTCTGAATACACATTCAAGGATATGAAATTTATTAAATATTTTATTTTTATTTTTGTTATTTCTCACTGAAAGTATATGTTGTAACCACTCATTTGAACCGTCTCGACGAAACGGTTTAAATGGTGGTCGCGGCATATACTTCTGATTGCATAGAAGTAAAATATTTAGGATTTTCCGCAAACATAAGCGTATCCTCACCTCAGCATGAAATGGGTTACTGATTGCCCCCATGATGCAAGGATGAAAGCCGCACGTTCGCCACATCTGCAGCACACATCAAAAAACGTGTTGACCAATCAGTGCAATTTTAAAACATAGCCTAAAGGTCACACAGTTTACAGCTCGTGCTGAATGATGACATAAGATAATAGCACCTGTTGACACGGTTGGGTGTTATCGATTTTTTTCCACAAAGCAACACACAACTTTCGCCTACAGTATGTAATATTTCAAAATCAGTTGTATCTTCCGTAAATGACGCTGAAAGCAGCCTATAGCTATGACGAATTTGCATTGTCCGCTGACGTAATTATAATTTTTTAAATAGAGATTGGCAAACATTGTAAACCATGTGCAGACTACGCGAATCCACCGCCTGGTCTGGCCGCTAATGCAATAAGCCGGGATTTGTCAGAGATAAAGACCCAATTCACATAAACACGTTTGCCGTGTCATAAATAGAGTCTGGTTCTCGGTAGTATTGTTTCACTGGAACGCATTAGACAGGGTACCAGCTTAGTGACGAATACGAAACGGACGTCAGCAACCGCGTGTGTTGATATTTGATATGGCTTTGTGTTGTAAATCTTGACACGCGGTGTGTTTGATGTCGGCCAGCTGACTTAAGCTTGCCACTTTCATCAGCATCTTGTACACACAGTTTCGAAACTAATGATGGAGTTTTATAACTTTCGTGGAATTGCATTATGCATATTGGGATTTACCGTTAATGGCGTCATGCAATATTTTTCACGGTAAAATGACACCGACCGATATGGGACCGGTAAATGTTTTCAAAAGATAATTAAAATGAGAGGCAAGATTGTGATTCGGCAGAGAAAATGTCGACCGGATCTGATCTTGCACTGTTCGCCTTCGGCATAGAAAATGTGTACCGAATGTGACACATGGCCGGAACGAGTAAGGCGCGAGTAGAGGCGAACTGTTTAGAATACAAAACCAATATTCCAATACCGGATTTTACCCCAAAGACTAACAACAACAACAAATATAGGAACGCATTTTATTATTTTTATTTTTGGTCGTTTATGTCAATATTTCGGGTGGAAAAAAATGCTCATGTATCTACATGTATTTATAAGACGCAGGGGCTTTCTGGGATACAAATCTGAGTAAAAAAAATGCGTCTTATAATCGCAAGAATACGGTACTCAGACTGTAAATTTAAAGTCACACAGTGCAATTCGACACACTCAGACTGTCAATTTAAAGTCACACAGTGCAATTCGACACACGCACACTGTCAATTTAAAGTCACACAGTGCAATTCGACACACTCAGACTGTCAATATAAAGTCAAACAGTGCAATTCGACACACATCAAGTTCTGTCAATTTAAGTCACAACAGTGCAATTCGACACACTCAGACTGTCAATTTAAAGTCACGCAGTGCAATTCGATTCGACACTCAGCAACTGGTCAATTTAAAGTCACGGACACGGTGCAATTATGAGACACTCAGACTGTCAATTTAAAGTCACACGGTGCAATTCGACACACCCAGACTGTCATATAAAGTCAAACAGAGCAATTCGAGAACACACTCAGACTCAAGTCAATTTAAAGTCACAGAGTGCAATTCGACACACTCATTTAAAGACTGTAAACTTAAAAGTAACCCACAGTGCAATTCGACATACTCAGATGTCAATTTAAAGTCAATTTTCAGTGCAATTCGACACACTCAGAATGTCAATTTTTAAAAAGTCACAGCGTGCAATTCGACACACTCAGACTGTTTTCAATTTAAAGTCACACGGTGCAATTGACACACTCACTGTCAATTTAAATTCACAGTTGCAATTTTGACACACTCAGACTTGTCAATTTAAAGTCACAAGTGCAATTCGACACTTCAGACTGTCAATTTAAGGTCACACAGTGCAATTCGACACACTCAGGACTGTCAATTTAAAAGTCACACAGTGCAATTTGACACACTCAGACTGTCAATTTAAAAGTCACACGGTGAGGCAATTCGACACTCAGACTGTCTTTATTTAAAGTCACACAGTGCAATTCGACACTCAACAGACTGCCAAAATTATAAGGTAAAACACAGTCAATTCGACACACTCGAGACTGTTCAATTTAGTCACTGTGTTGAAATTCGACAACACTCAGACTGTAAACTTAGTCAACAGTGCAATTCGACATAAACAGTAGAACGACAAACCCACTCAAGACTGTCAATTTAAAGTCACAGAAGGATCGACACACTTCAGAACTGTAACTTAAAGTCAAACAGTGCATCGACATACAGTAGAACTTGTGCTAACGACCACTTGTAATAAACGACCACCTGCTGTATGCGACCGGTTTGAATCCCGCCCGACGAATTTCCCATAATAACGTACTTGCAATGAACGACCACCTGCTGTCTGCGACCAGCGACCGTATAAATACGGCCCTTTCCGTCAAAATACGACACGTTTAACGACCGTCGGCGCGGCGACTGTCGGCGCCCATGAAAACACGGCTCGAAACACGGCTATAAGCGGTGGCTATAATCCATAAAATGTGTATTTAGCGTTCTATAAATATACTGGTGTTTCAGCATTATCTGGGTCAGGGTATGGGATCACGTGGTCTATTGTTTACACTGCAGCCCAAGGCAATCTCGCTTAAATCGTAAATTTCATTCATCAATATGACTTGCAGCGTAAACAATAGATCACGTGACCCCACATCCTGAGATTATGCATGTATCAACCGCATGAATAGGCAGGACACGTGACCATAGGCATTATTTATTATCAATTAATCCGTTTAAGCGTCTGTTGATCACGATTAGTAATACATTGTTAATAAGCGTCTGTCT
Organism: Conchocele bisecta; assembly: GCA_029237695.1. Taxonomy (NCBI): domain Eukaryota; kingdom Metazoa; phylum Mollusca; class Bivalvia; order Lucinida; family Thyasiridae; genus Conchocele; species Conchocele bisecta. Next base: position 35,981,486 of record CM055277.1, read on the forward strand.
ATCGCGAGCACTATACAACTTAATAAGCATGATTTTATAAATAACTCGTATGTTTAATACATTAATACATACAAGTTTGTATGTCATCGGCATTATTAATAATTACTTTAACTTCTGTTCAAATGACATGATTTTATATGGGTCCGTTGCTAATGGAATTCCCGCAATAGTTGGTAACCGAAATGCGAATGATACCAGTAACCCGTGCAGTACCAGTACCCGTGCATGTCCCGAAATTTTATAACGCGGTCGGATTCGATCGCGGTTTGAAATCTTGGACCCCGACCACCGCGTTATAATGGAGCTGCAGTGTATTCAAACTTATGTTTTCCATTGTACATGTTATTACTTTAATAAACATACATATATGTGTATACATGTTATTACTTGACTGTGTTGTCACTGTGTTGTTTTTTATATATCATCCGTGTACCCACTCCACATGGCTGTCCCTATTAAGAGACCACCTCTGTTAAGAGACCACTTTTGGCAGTTCCCTTGAGTGGTCTCTTAACACAAGTTTGACTGTACTCAGATTGTCAATTTAACGTCACACAGTGCATTCAGACACAACTCATTGATGTCAATTTAAATAGTCACACGGTGCAATTCGACACATCAGACTGCCAATTTAAAGTCACAGTGCAATTTGACACATCAGATTGTCAATTTAAAGTCACGAGTGCAATGCGACACACTCAGACTGTCATTTAAAGTCAAACAGTGCAATTCGACATACTCAGACTGTCAATTTAAAGTCACACAGTGCAATTCGACACACTCAAACTGTAAATTTAAAGTCCCACAGTGCAATTCGACATACTCAGACTGTCAATTTAAAGTCACACGTTGCAATTTGACACTCAGACTGTCAATTTAAAGTCACACAGTGCAATTTGACACTCAGACTGTCAATTTAAAGTCACACAGTGCAATTCGACATACTCAGAATGTCAATTTAAAGTCACCCAGTGCAATTCGACACACTCAGACTGTCAATTTAAAGTCACACAGTGCAATTCGACACACTCAGACTGTCAATTTAAAGTCACACAGTGCAATTCGACACACTCAGACTGTCAATTTAAAGTCACACAGTGCAATTCGACACACTCAGACTGTAAATTTACAGTCCCACAGTGCAATTCTTAAAGTCCCACAGTGCAATTCGACACACTCAGACTGTCAATTTAAAGTCACACAGTGCAATTCGACACACGCAGACTATCAATTTAAAGTCACAACAAACGCAGACCTGTCCAATTCAAAGTCACACAGTGCAATTCGAACACACCAACTTTGAAAGTCCCAATAAAAAGTCAAACAGTGCCAATTCCGACACACTCAAGACTGTCAAAATAAAAAGTCTAAACAGTCAAATTCGACACCTCAGAACTGTCAATTTCGTCCAACAACAAAACGGTGCAATTAGACACACAAGACTTGTCAATTTAAAGTGCACACAGTGGCTAATTCGACATCAGACTGTCAATTTAAAGTCACACAGTGCAATTCGACACACTCAGACTGTCAATATAAAGTCAAACAGTGCAATTTGACACACTCAGACTGTCAATTTAAAGTCACACGGTGCAATTAGACACTCAGACTGTCAATTTAAAGTCACACGGTGCAATTCGACACACCCAGACTATCAATATAAAGTCAAACAGAGCAATTCGACACACTCAGACTGTCAATTTAAAGTCACAGAGTGCAATTCGACACACTCAGACTGTAAACTTAAAGTCCCACAGTGCAATTCGACATACAGTCGAACTTGTGCTAACGACCACTTGTAATAAACGACCACCTGCTGTACGCGACCGGTTTGAATCCCGCCCGACGAATTTCCCATAATAACGTACTTGCAATGAACGACCACCTGCTGTCTGCGACCAGCGACCGTATAAATACAGCCCTTTCCGTCAAAATACGACACGCTTAACGACCGTCGGCGACTGTCGGCGCCCATGAAAACACGGCTCGAAACACGGCTATAAGCGGTGGCTATAATCCATAAAATGTGTATTTAGCATTCTATAAATATACTGGTGTTTCAGCATTATCTGGGTCAGGGTATGGGATCACGTGGTCTATTGTTTACACTGCAGCCCAAGGCAATCTCGCTTAAATCGTAAATTTCATTCATCAATATGACTTGCAGCGTAAACAATAGATCACGTGACCCCAAATCCTGAGATTATGCATGTATCAACCGCATGAATAGGCAGGACACGTGACCATAGGCATTATTTATTATCAATTAATCCGTTTAAGCGTCTGTTGATCACGATTAGTATACATTGTAATAAGCGTCTGTCTATCGCGAGCACTATACAACTTAATAAGCATGATTTTATAAATAACTCGTATGTTTAATACATTAATACATACAAGTTTGTATGTCATCGGCATTATTAATAATTACTTTAACTTCTGTTCAAATGACATGATTTTATATGGGTCCGTTGCTAATGGAATTCCCGCAATAGTTGGTAACCGAAATGCGAATGATACCAGTAACCCGTGCAGTACCAGTACCCGTGCATGTCCCGAAATTTTATAACGCGGTCGGATTCGATCGCGGTTTGAAATCTTGGACCCCGACCACCGCGTTATAATGGAGCTGCAGTGTATTCAAACTTATGTTTTCCATTGTACATGTTATTACTTTAATAAACATACATATATGTGTATACATGTTATTACTTGACTGTCTTGTCACTGTGTTGTTTTTTATATATCATCCGTGTACCCACTCCACATGGCTGTCCATATTAAGAGACCACCTCTGTTAAGAGACCACTTTTGGCAGTTCCCTTGAGTGGTCTCTTAACACAAGTTTGACTGTACTCAGATTGTCAATTTAACGTCACACAGTGCAATTCGACACACTCAGAATGTCAATTTAAAGTCACACGGTGCAATTCGACACACTCAGACTGCCAATTTAAAGTCACACAGTGCAATTTGACACACTCAGATTGTCAATTTAAAGTCACAGAGTGCAATTCGACACACTCAGACTGTCAATTTAAAGTCAAACAGTGCAATTCGACATACTCAGACTGTCAATTTAAAGTCACACAGTGCAATTCGACACACTCAAACTGTAAATTTAAAGTCCCACAGTGCAATTCGACATACTCAGACTGTCAATTTAAAGTCACACAGTGCAATTTGACACACTCAGACTGTCAATTTAAAGTCACACGGTGCAATTAGACACTCAGACTGTCAATTTAAAGTCACACGTTGCAATTTGACACTCAGACTGTCAATTTAAAGTCACACAGTGCAATTTGACACTCAGACTGTCAATTTAAAGTCACACAGTGCAATTCGACATACTCAGAATGTCAATTTAAAGTCACACAGTGCAATTCGACACACTCAGACTGTCAATTTAAAGTCACACAGTTCAATTCGACACACTCAGACTGTCAATTTAAAGTCACACAGTGCAATTCGACACACTCAGACTGTCAATTTAAAGTCACACAGTGCAATTCGACACACTCAGACTGTAAATTTACAGTCCCACAGTGCAATTCGACACACTCAGACTGTCAATTTAAAGTCCCACAGTGCAATTCGACACACTCAGACTGTCAATTTAAAGTCACACAGTGCAATTCGACACACGCAGACTGTCAATTTAAAGTCACACACGCAGACTGTCAATTTAAAGTCACACAGTGCAATTCGACACACTCAGACTGTCAATATAAAGTCAAACAGTGCAATTCGACACACTCAACACTGTCAATTTAAAGTCACACAGTGCAATTCGACACACTCAGACTGTCAATTTAAAGTCACACGGTGCAATTAGACACTCAGACTGTCAATTTAAAGTCACACAGTGCAATTCGACACACTCAGACTGTCAATTTAAAGTCACACAGTGCAATTCGACACATTCAGACTGTCAATTTAAAGTCACACAGTGCAATTCGACACACGCAGACTGTCAATTTAAAGTCACACAGTGCAATTCGACACACTCAGACTGTCAATATAAAGTCAAACAGTGCAATTCGACACACTCAGACTGTCAATTTAAAGTCACACAGTGCAAGTCGACACACGCAGACTGTCAATTTAAAGTCACACAGTGCAATTCGACACATTCAAAATGTCAATTTAAAGTCACACAGTGCAATTCGACACACTCAAGACTGTCAATTTAAAGTCACACAGTGCAATTCGACATACTCAGACTGTCAATTTAAAGTCACACAGTGCAATTCGACACACTCAGACTGTCAATTTAAAGTCACACGGTGCAATTAGACACTCAGACTGTCAATTTAAAGTCACACAGTGCAATTCGACACATTCAGACTGTCAATTTAAAGTCACACAGTGCAATTCGACACACTCAGACTGTCAATATAAAGTCAAACAGTGCAATTTGACACACTCAGACTGTCAATTTAAAGTCACACAGTGCAATTCGACACACTCAGACTGTAAATTTAAAGTCACACAGTGCAATTCGACACACTCAGACTGTCAATGTAAAGTCACACAGTGCAATTCGACACACTCAGACTGTAAATTTACAGTCCCACAGTGCAATTCGACACACTCAGACTGTCAATTTAAAGTCCCACAGTGCAATTCGACACACTCAGACTGTCAATTTAAAGTCACACAGTGCAATTCGACACACGTAGACTGTCAATATAAACTCAAACAGTGCAATTCGACACACTCAGACTGTCAATTTAAAGTCACACAGTGCAAGTCGACACACGCAGACTGTCAATTTAAAGTCACACAGTGCAATTCGACACATTCAGAATGTCAATTTAAAGTCACACAGTGCAATTCGACACACTCAAGACTGTCAATTTAAAGTCACACAGTGCAATTCGACATACTCAGACTGTCAATTTAAAGTCACACAGTGCAATTTGACACACTCAGACTGTCAATTTAAAGTCACACGGTGCAATTAGACACTCAGACTGTCAATTTAAAGTCACACGGTGCAAATCGACACACTCAGACTGTCAATTTAAAGTCACACGGTGCAATTAGACACTCAGACTGTCAATTTAAAGTCACACAGTGCAATTCGACACACTCAGACTGTCAATTTAAAGTCACACAGTGCAATTCGACACACTCAGACTGTCAATGTAAAATCACACAGTGCAATTAGACATACTCAGACTGTCAATTTAAAGTCACACAGTGCAATTCGACACACTCAGACTGTCAATTTAAAGTCACACAGTGCAATTCGACACACTCAGACTGTCAATTTAAAGTCACACAGTGCAATTCGACACATTCAGACTGTCAATTTAAAGTCACACAGTGCAATTCGACACACTCAGACTGTAAAAATCAAACAGTGCAATTCGACACACTCAGACTGTCAATTTAAAGTCACACAGTGCATTCGACACACTCAGACTGTAAATTTAAAGTCACACAGTGCAATTCGACACACTCAGACTGTCAATTGAAAGTCAAACAGTGCAATTCGACACACCCAGACTGTAAATTTAAAGTCCCACAGTGCAATTCGATATACTCAGACTGTCAATTTAAAGTCACACGTTGCAATTCGACACTCAAACTGTCAATTTAAAGTCACACCGTGCAATTCGACATACTCAGACTGTCAATTTAAAGTCACACAGTGCAATTCGACATACTGAGTGTCAATTTAAAGTCACAGAGTGCAATTCGACACACTCAGATTGTCAATTTAAAGTGAAACAGTGCAATTCGACACACTCAGACTGTAAATTTAAAGTCACACAGTGCAATTCGACACTCAGACTGTAAATTTAAAGTTCCACAGTGCAATTCGACATACTCAGACTGTCAATTTAAAGTCACACGGTGCAATTCGACACACTCAGACTGTCAATTTAAAGTCACACAGTGCAATTCGACAAACTCAGAATGTCAATTTAAAGTCACACAGTGCAATTCGACACACTCAGACTGTCAATTTAAAGTCACACAGTGCAATTTGACACACTCAGACTGTCAATTTAAAGTCACACAGTGCAATTCGAAATACTCAGACTGTCAATTGAAAGTCACACAGTGCAATTCGACACACTCAGACTGTCAATTTAAAGTCAAACAGTGCAATTCGACACACTCAGACTGTCAATTTAAAGTCACACAGTGCATTCGACACACTCAGACTGTAAATTTAAAGTCACACAGTGCAATTCGACACACTCAGACTGTCAATTGAAAGTCAAACAGTGCAATTCGACACACTCAGACTGTAAATTTAAAGTCCCACAGTGCAATTCGATATACTCAGATTGTCAATTTAAAGTCACACGTTGCAATTCGACACTCAAACTGTCAATTTAAAGTCACACAGTGCAATTCGACAAACTCAGACTGTCAATTTAAAGTCACACAGTGCAATTCGACATACTGAGAGTGTCAATTTAAAGTCACAGAGTGCAATTCAACACTAGATTGCTAATTTAAAGTGAAACAGTGCAATTCGACATCAAACTGTAAAAGTCAACACGTGAATTCGACACATCAGACTGTCAATTAAAGTCACAGTGCAATTCGACACCGACGTCATTAGTCACACAGTGCAATCGACATATCAGACTGTCAATTTAAAGTCACAGAAGCATGACACATCAAGACTGCACAAAGTCACAGTCAAATTCGACATGAACTGTCAATTTAAAGTCACACGTGCAATTGACACTCAGTCAATTTAAAGTCACAGCAATTCGCACACTTCGACGTCATTTAAAGTCACACAGTGCAATTTCGACACACTCGACAGTCAATTTAAAGTCACACAGTGCAATTTCGGACACACTCAGACGTCATTTAAAGCAACACAGTGCCATGAACACATACTAGACTGTCAATTTAAAGTCAGTGCAATTCGACTTTATGAGTGCATAAAGCACGAGAGTGCATTCGACAACACAGGTAAGACTCAGATGTCAATTTAAAGTCACACACGTGCAACTTCGTACTCACACTCATCGACAAATGTCAATTTAAAGTCCACACGTGCAATTCGACACCTCAGACTGCATTTTATCAATCACGTGCAATTCGACTTAGACTGTCGAATTTACGTCACACAGTGCATTCGACAGACTGAAATTTAAAGTCACACAGTAATTCGACTACTCGTCAATTTAAAGTCACACAGTGCAATTCGACACACTCAGACAGTCAATTTAAAGTCACAGTCAGTGCAATTTCGACACACTCAGACTGTCAATTTAAAGTCACACAGTGCAATTATGACACACTTGCACTGCAATAAAGCACACAGTGCAATTCGACACTCAGACTGTAAACAGTGCAATCGACTAAAGCTCACAGTCAAGAGTGCAATTGACACTCAGACGTAAATTTAAAGTCACAGTGCAATTCGACATACTCAGACTGTCAATTTAAAGTCACACAGTGCAATTCGACACTCACTGCAATTTAGACTGTCATCAGTCACACGTGCGACTCAATTAAGACATGCAATTATATGTAAGTCACACGTGTTGACTCGACAAAACGCGACTCAGACTGTCAATTTAAAGTCACACGTGCAATTCGACATACTCAGATCAAACTGTCACTGCATCAGATGTCAATTTAAAGTCACGTGCAATTGACACTCGACTGAATTTAAAGTCACACGTGCAATTCGACATACTCAGACTGTCAATTTAAAGTCACACAGTGCAATTCGACATCTCAGACGTGTCAACACAGTTAAACACAACATTCACCTCATGAAAGTCACACAGTGCAATTCGACATATCTCAGACAGTGTACATTTAAAGTCACACAGTGCAATTGCGATCACATTCACTCGTGTATTTTAAAGTCATGAAGAACACAGTGCAGTGCAATTCGACATACTCAGACTGTCAATTTTAAAGTCACACAGTGCAATTTCGATCGACTACTCAAGACTGTCAATTTAAAGTCACAGTGCATTCGACACACTCAGACTGTAAATTTAAAGTCACAGTGCATTCGATATAACTCAAGAATGTCAATTTAAAGTCACACGTGCATTCGACACACTCCCGACGACTGTCAATTTAAAGTCACACGTGCAATTCGACACACTAGACAACTCAGACTGTCAATTTAAAGTCACACAGTGCAATTCGACACACTCAGACTGTCAATTTAAAGTCACACGTGCAATTCTCGACACACTCAGACAGTGAACTAATTTGTCACACAGTGCCAATTCACACACTCAGACTGTCAATTTAAAGTCACACAGTGCATGACACACTCAAGAGCTGTAAATTTAAAGTCACAGTGCAATTCGACATACTCAAGACTGTCAATTTAAAGTCACACAGTGCAATTCGACATTTACTCAGACTGTCAATTTAAAGTCCACACAGTGCAATTCGACAATACTCAGACTGTAATTTAAATAAAGTCACACAGTGTAATTTCGACACACTCAGACTGTCAAGTAAAGTCACACGTGCAATTCGCAATTACTCAGATGTCAATTTAAAGTCACACAGTGCAATTCACATACTCAGACTGTCAATTTAAAGTCACACAGTGCAATTCGACACACTCATTTGACTGTATTTATAAGTCACACAGTGCAATTCGACATTTACTCAGACTGTAATTTAAAGTCACACAGTGCAATTCGACACACTCAGTCCTCATAAAGTCACACAGTGCAATTTCGAATTCATACTCAGACTGTCAATTTAAAGTCACACAGTGCAATTCGACACTCGAGACTGTCAATAAAGTCAACAGGTGCAATTCGACACACTCAGATTCTGTCAATTTAAAGTCACACAGTGCATTCGACACACTCAGACTGTAAATTTAAAGTCACACAAGTGCAATTTCGACACACTCGACTGCAATTAAAGTCAAACAGTGCAATTCGACACACACTCAGAACTGTCAATTTAAAGTCACACAGTGCATCGACACACTCATTTAAACTGTTATAGTCCCACAGTGCATTCGATATACTCAGACTGTCAATTTAAAGTCACACAGTACAATTCGACATACTAACTGTCAATTTTAAGTCACACAGTGCAATTCGACACACCGAGAACTGTCAATTTAAAGTCACAGTGCAATTCGACACACTGCGTCAATTAAGTCACACAGTGCAACTTCGACACACTCAGAGAAACTGTCATTAAAGTCAACAGATGCAATTCGACACACTAGACTGGGCAATTTAAAGTCACAGTGCAATTCGACATCAGACTGTAATTTAAAGTCACCAGCATTCGACACACTCAGACTGTAAATTTAAAGTCAAACAGTGCAATTTTCGACACACTCAGACTGTCAAATTTAAAGTCACACAGTGCAATTCGACACTCAGACCGTAATTTAAAGTCACAGTGCAATTCGATATACTCACTGTAAATTTAAAGTCCCACAGTGCAATTCGACATACTAAGACTTCTGTCAATTTAAAGTCATCACAGATGCAATTCGACACACTCAGAACTGTCAATTTAAAGTCACAAGTGCAATTCGAACACACTCGACTGTCAATTTAAAGTCACATGCAATTCGACATACCTAGACTGTCAATTTAAAGTCACACATGCAATTCGACACACTCAGACTGTCATTTAAAGTCCCACAGTGCAATTCGACACACAGACTGTCAATTTAAAGTCACACAGTGCTTCGACACACTCAGACTGTAAATATAAAGTCACAGTGCAATTAACATACTCAACTGTCAATTTAAAGACACAGTGCAATTCGACACTCAAGACTGTCAATTTAAAGTCACACAGTGCAATTCGACACACCTAGACTGTCCAATTTAAAGTCACAGTGCAATTCGACACACTCAGACTGTCAATTTATTAAAGTCACACAGTGCAATTCGACACACTCAGACTGTCAATTTAAAGTCACAAGTGCATTTGACATATCAGACGGTCAATTTAAAGTCACACATGGCAATTCGAACATACTCAGACTGTCAATTTAAAAGTCACACAGTGCAATTCGAACACTCTTACTGTCAATTTAAAGTCACACGTGCAATTCGACACACTGACTGTCAATTTAAAGTCACACAGTGCAATCGACACATAGACTGTCAATTTAAAGTACACAGTGCAATTTGACACATCAGACTGTCAATTTAAAGTCACAGAGTGCAATTCACACTCAGACTGTAAATTTAAAGTCCCCAGTGCAATTTGAACACTTCACTGTCAATTTAAAGTCACACTGCAATTCGACATACTCAGACTGTCAATTTAAAGTACACACAGTGCAATTCGACAACTCAGAACTGTCAATTTAAAGTCCACACAGGCAATTTCGACACACTCAGATGTTCAATTTAAAGTCACACGGGTCAAATTTTGACACCAACTAAGCACTGTCAATTTAAAGTAACACAGTTCTTCATTAAATACACTCAGACTGTCAATTTGAAGTCACACAGTGCAATTCGAACACACTCAGGACTGTCAATTTAAAGTCCACACAGTGCAATTCGACATTACTGAAACTGTCAATTTAAAGTCACACAGTGCAATTCGACATACTAAGACTGTCAATTTAAAGTCACAGTGCAAATTCGACACATCAGACAGTCAATTTTAACAGTGCAAATTCACTCAGACTGTCAAATTTAAAGTCACACAGTGCAATTGACACACTTAAACTTCAATTTAAAAGTACACGGTGCAAATCGACACTAACTGTCAATTTAAAAGTCACAGAGTGCAATTCGACACTCAGAACTGTAAATTTAAAGTCACACAGTGCAATTTGAACACAATCATGACTGTCAATTTAAAGGTCACACCAGTGCAATTCGACACTTACACTGCAATTTTAAAGTCACACAGTGAATAATTGACACTCAGACTGTCAATTTAAATTCAAACAGTGCAATTTCACACACTCAGACTGCAATTTTTAAAGTCACAACTGTGGCAATTCGACATACTCAGACTGTCAATTTAAAGTCACACCGTGCAATTCGACATACTCAGACTGTCAATTTAAAGTCCCACAGTGCAATTCGACACACTCAGACTGCCAATTTAAAGTCCCACAGTGCAATTTGACATACTCAAGACTGTCAATTTAAAGTCACACAGTGCAATTCGACACACTCAGACTGTCAATTTAAAGTCACACGGTGCAATTAGACACTCAGTCTGTCAATTTAAAGTCACACATTGCAATTTGACACTCAGACTGTCAATTTAAAGTCACACAGTGCAATTTGACACACTCAGAAGGTCAATTTAAAGTCACACTGTGCAATTCGACATACTCAGGCTGTCAATTTAAAGTCACACAGTGCAATTCGACACACTCAGATTGTCAATTTACCATCACATGGTAGACAAGAGTTGTCAGAAGACAACAAAGCTCGCCTGTTGGCAGCCTTCACTCAAACTTGGCAGTTGTATAAAAAATATGAATATTATATAACTTGACATAATCTTTACCCCAACGTTAAGTTTATGAACATGCTAAGTTTGTGACCTTGACCTTGAGGTAAGGGTTGGGTGGTGGGTCGTGGATTTGCTACAGCATGATAGAGGGTCATCTGAGGAATGCATGTATGAAATATCAAGGCGTCTCATGAAAGGAAACAGATGTTATAAGACATTTACCCCAACGTTAAGTTTATGAATGTGCTAAGTTTGTGACCTTGACCTTGGGGTAAGTGGTGGGGGGGTGGGTAATGGATTTGCTATAGCACGATAGAGAATCATCAGATAAATGCATGTATGAAATATGAAGGCGTTCCCTGTAAATAAACAGAAGTTACACAACATTTACCCCAATGTTAAGTTTATAAACAATCTAAGTTTGTGACCTTGACCTTGGGGTATGGGTTGGGTGGTGGGTCGTTGATTTTCTACAGCATGATAGAGGGTTATCTGAGGAATGCATGTATGAAATATCAAGGCGTTCCATGAAAGGAAACAGATGTTATAAGACATTTACCCCAACGTTAAGTTTATGAATGTGCTAAGGGATGAATGTGCTATGAATGACCTTGGTGTAAGGGTTACGAATGTAAAGAATGTTGTCAATTTAAAGTCACACAGTGCAATGCGACACACTCAGGGTGTCAATTTACTGTCACATGGTACAATTCGACATACGGTACTCAGACTGTCAATTAAAGTCACACAGTGCAATTTGACACACTCAGACTGTCAATTTAAAGTCACACAGTGCAATTCGACACACTCAGATTTTAAATTGACAGTCACACACACAGTGCAATTCAACACTCAGACTCAATTTAAAGTCACATGGTAGACAAGAGTTGTCAGAAGACAACAAAGCTCGCCTGTTGGCAGCCTTCACGCAAACTTGGCACGGTTGTATAAAAAACATGAATATTATATAACTTGACCTTGGGTTAAAGGGTGTGCGGTGGACCTCGACATCGGGGTCAGTGGTGGAAGGTGGGTCGTGGATTTGCTATAGCATGATATAGAATATTAAGATGAATGCATGAAATATCAATGCGCTCCCTGAAAACAGATGTTATACAAAATTTACCCCAACGTTAAGTTTATGAACATGCTGTAGCACAATAGAGGATCATCAGATGAATGCATGTATGAAATATCAAGGCATCCCTGTAAAGAAACAGAATTTATAAAAAGACATTTACTCCAACATTAAGTTTATGATGTTGATCTTGGGGAAAGGGGTGGGGGTGGGTCATGGATTTGCTGCAGCACAATAGAGGATCATCAGATGAATGCATGTATGAAATATCAAAGCGTTCCCTGTAAAGAAACAGAAGTTACACAACATTTACCCCAACATTAAGTTTATGAACAGGCTACGTTTGTGGGGTAAGAGTTGGGTGGTGGGTCATGGATTTGCTACAGCATGATAAGAGGGTCATCTGAGGAATGCATGTATGAAATACCAAGGCGTTCCATGAAAGGAAACAGATGTTATAAGACATTTACCCCAACGTTAAGTTTATGAATGTGCTAAGTTAGTGACCTTGACCTTGGGGTAAGGGGTGGGGGGTGGGTCATGGTTTTGCTATAGCATAATAGAGTATCATCAGATGAATGCATTTATGAAATATGAAAGGTGTTCCCTGTAAATAAACAGAATTTACACATTAACACCAACGTTAAGTTTATGAATGTGCTAAGTTTGTGACCTTGACCTTGGGGTATGGGGTGGGTCGTGAGTCATGGATTTGCTATAGCACGATAGAGTATCATCAGATGAATGCATGTATGAAATATCAAGGCGTTCCATGAAAGGAAACAGATGTTATAAGACATTTAGCCCAACGTTAAGTTTATGAATGTGCTAAGTTTGTGACATTGACCTTGGGGTAAGGGTTGGGTGGTGGGTCATGGATTTGCTACAGCATGATAGAGGGTCATCTGAGGAATTCATGAATGAAATAACAAGGTGTTCCATGAAAGGAAACCGAAGTTATAAGACATTTACCCCAACATTAAGTTTGTGGACGACGATGTCGCTGGGGGTATGCCATAAGCTCTTCTGCACTTCGTGCAGGCGAGCTAAAAATGACAGTCAGATTGTCAATTTACTGTCACATGGTGAAATTCGACACACTCAGAGTGTCAATTTACCATCACATGGTAGAATTAGACACACACAGATTGTTAATTTAAAGTCACATGGTGCAATTTGACACATCAGATTGTCAATTTACTGTCACATGGTGCAATTCGACACTCAGATTGTCAATTTCCCATCACATGGTAGAATTTGACACACTCAGATTGTCGATTTAAAGTCACAGGGTGCAATTTGACACTCAGATTGTCAATTTACTGTCGCATGGTGCAATTCGGCACACGCAGATTGTCATCAATGTACCATCACATGGTACAATTGAACATTTTCAGATTGTCAATTTTTTGTTACATGGTGCAATTCGACACTCAAATTGTCAATTTACCATCACATGGTAGAATTTGACACACTCAGATTATCAATTTACTGTCACATGGTGCAATTCGACACACTCAGATTGTCATCAATGTACCATCACATGGTACAATTCAACACTCTCAGATCAATTTGTTGCCACATGGTGCAAATCGACACACTCTGATTGTCAATTTCCCATCACATGGTGCAATTCGACACTCAGAGTGTCAATTTATCATCGCATGGTGCAATTCGACACACTCAGATTGTCAATTATCCATCACATGTTGCATTTCGACACTCAGATTGTCAATTTACCATCACATGGTAGAAGTTGATACACTCGGATTGTCAATTTAAAGTCACATGGTGCAATTCGACACTCAGATTGTCAATTTAGCACATGGTAGAATTTGACACACTCGGATTTTTAATTACCATCACATGGTGCAATTCGACATTCAGATTGTCAATTTACCATCACATGGTGCAATTCGACATTCAGGTTTACCATCACATGGAAGAATTCAACACACTCAATTTAAAGTCACACGGTGCAATTCGATACACTCAGAGTGTCAATTTACTGTCACATGGTGCAATTCGACATACTCAGATTGTTAATTTAAAGTCACAGTGCAATTCGACACTCAGATTGTCAATTTACCATCACATGGTGCAATTCTACACTCAGATTGTCAATTTACTGTTACATGGTGCAATTTGATACACTCAGATTGTCAATTTACAATCACATGGTATAATTTGACACACACAGACTGTCAATTTAAAGTCACATGGTGCAATTCGATACACTCAGATTATCAATTTACCATCACATGGAGAATTTGACATACTCAGATTGTCAATTTATCATCACATGGAGAATTTAACACACTCAGATTGTCAATGTACCATCACATGGTAGAATTTGACATACTCCGATTGTTAATTTAAAGTCCCACGATGCAATTCAACATACTCAGATTGTCAATTTACTGTCACACGGTGCAATTTGACTCCCTCAGATTATCATAAATGTACTCGACACACTCCGATTCTACATTTACCATCACATGGTGCAATTTGACACACTCAGATTGTCAATTCACAATCAAATGGTAGAATTCGACACGCTCAGATTCTCAATTAACTGTCACACGTTGCAATTCTACACACTCAGCTTGTCAATTTACTGTCCCATGGTGCAATTCGACAAACTCAGATTGTCAATTTACCATCACACGGTGCAATTCAACACACTAAGACTCAATTGTTTCATCACATGGTGCAATTTGAGACTGTATGTAAATTGATAATCACAGTGGTACAAACCTCGTGTTTTGGATCTATAGAAAAGTCGCATCTGAAGTCGGTATCTGGCCACCGTTGTGATAATCTGTAACACAGTAGATATATAAAAGGGCTTACTGAGTATTCGTCCAGTTCACAAACTTAATAAGCCTCATTTTACCATGGTGGGACACAATAAAATGAAGATTAATTATCAGTCAGGGGTGTAACTGATTTCAGTTAAGTTCGAAATAACCTGATACAGTTATTTCTTCTAGTTGTGTGAGATTTGCCTCCCTTCCATTGTCAAATTGCAGATAACCTGTATCAGTTATTTTCAGTATCTATCATTTTCTACACAATTTAAAAGGGAGTTAACACAAAATCAATTGTTGACTTACTATAGTTTACAGCGTGGTGTTAATTCCCTTGTTCATTTTGATACCACTTTGGCCATAACCGTGATAATCATGATAGCGATTGTGAATTGTATGCTGTTTCATCCCTATAATTCGAAGACATGTTCAACATGTTGAAAATTTGGGATGTTCATTGAATTGGTTTAACTGTGTCTCTCACTGCTCCAGCATCTACAAAGAAAACAAGTATTCTCATCTCTACGACATGTTCATCGATGTTTCACTCTATATATCTGGCATGTTCATCATTTGTATTATATCTTACGACTAATACCATGATCAGGATAATTTACGTGAATACATACATCAGAATAGGAGCATTTAGAAAAAATACAAACGATACACATCTACTGTCTGTTCCACGTTTTGCTGCCGACGAACTTTTGGCCATTAAACACATTAAATCTTAAAAATATATAAATGTAAGTAGTTTTTCAATAACATGATAATAGATTAATAAAAAGTCACTCTCGCCAAAAACGATGTGGTGTCCAGCACTAGTCCATTACCTAATCAGTTCTAGAACGCTTTGCCCACCATACTCACAGAACATGGAGTGGGTCCAACATCATACTCGTGACGACAATGATGCATAGTTTGGCATGCGGACACTGTATCTGTCTATATATGTGCCTGTGGCTGGAGAAATGGGGCTTATGGGTTTTACGACCAGTGTAGATCCGGATCAGCTTGTGCATCCGCACAGTCTAATCATGATCTGTACTGTTCGCCATTCCGCCAATGAAACACCCACCCAGCTTCTACCAAGCAAACAAGATCATTATCAGGCTACATCAGTGTTTAATGACTTCTTCAAGCTACATTTACCCAAAATCCACAGAATGATGACTAGCATGAGTCAAATAACCCAAATAGAACAGGCATTGTACATCATGCACGTGTTTTCAGAAAATCATGAATACATTGCTCACAGCACATGTGGTTGGTACAACTCTATCCCGGGTTAACACACGCATTCATGATCATAATGAACATACATGGGATTCACATATGCTAACACATTTAGATTTTCGTTATGTTTCTGATACTGGTGCATGCAATTCCCAATTACCATGTATAATTTGGCAGACATGCATTATATTAGAATAACCCCTGACAGCTATTTCAAATAACTTCCTCAAGTTATGTTGACATACAACAAAGTTTGTATTTGTTTTTGACAAACATAACCTCTACCAGTTATGTGTAATAACTGTCTCACGTTATCTTGAAAAACAACCCATAGCTGGGTTTCACATATGTGCATAACATGTAGATATACACATGACTGACACACATGTCGAGTTATCTTCATGATGTTGCACATGCAATTTCCATATACCATGGCAGGCATGCACTATATTAGAACAACCCGCGCCAGTTATTTCGAATAACTTCCTCAAGTTATGTAACACAGTTCGTATTTTTTTTGACAAACATAACCTCTACCAGTTATGTGTAATAACTGTCTCACGTTATCTTGAAAAACAACCCATAGCTGGGTTTCACATATGCGCATAATATGTAGATATACACATGACTGAGACACATGTCGAGTTATCTTCATGATGTTGTACATGCAGTTTCCATATACCATGGCAGGCATGCACTATATTATAATAACCCGTAACAGTTATTTCAAATAACTTCCTCAAGTTATGTTGACATTCAACAAAGTTTATATTTGTTTTTGACAAACATAACCTAAACCAGTTATATGTAATAACTGTCTCATGTTATCTTGAAAAACAACCAATAGCTGGGTTTCACATATAACTTCAACACAGTTTGTGTTTGTGTGAGACAAAAATAACCTATGCCAGTTATGTGTAATCACGTCCTCAAGTTATAATCAGAAAAGCAACTATACGATCATGGTGACTAGCATCAGTCGAGTAACCAAAATCGAAGAGGTGTCATCATGATCATAGATACTACACACTATGTACATGTTGTAAGAAAGCAATGAAAACCTTGTTCACTGCACATGTAGTATGTGCCATAGGGGTGTATAAGACAAGTCGTCATTGTCATGATGTGCATAATCATGTAAATGCTAACCACATACATGATGTCTGTGTTTCACATATGCGTAGACCATCGCTGTGTTCATCATGTGATACATGCACTTTCCATATACCATATATACATAAACAAATGTATACACTATTTACTTACATGGCTAGGATAACCATGCCAGCTAATTTAAATAACTTCCTCAAGTTACGTCGACATTCAACAAATATCCTTAAACAAGCAATAACGTTTGTGCCTGAATGGCGAACAGTGTGAAAATATATGTTGTTACCACCCATTAGAACTGTCTTGGCGAGTCGGTTCAAATGACTGATAACAACATATACTTTTGTTCAGAAAAAAATAAAACTAGTAAGTATTTTCAGTCCGAAAACAATATTCAGCATGAAAAGGATTGATCCAGTGTGAAAAATATAAAGGTGTTGAGCTAGACAGATAACACGGGCCATAATGTGAATACGTAAATACTAGATACCAGAGGTAGTGGCCCATACAATCACTACATGTACTATATAACTTGATTACTCTTTGAAACATTTTCATCATATTTCACACTTGCATAGACCATGACTCACGGTGTCTCGTGCAAGGACGACAACTCTCACTTTACTAACATATTAGTTATCTCCATTTATTGTTCGACTGCCTGTAATGATGGGTTGTGGCCTAGGGGTTAGAACACCGGATTTCCAATCCGGTGGTTGTGGGTTCAAACCTCGCCTAGGGCATCAACAATATGTTCATAGTATGCCCAGCTCACCCGCCTCTATATGACCTTAGCTGTTGCTCGGACATTAAACCCATTCACTTGCACTTTCACATTTGACTGCCTGTAGGTGGCGAGGGCAATAGACATGCGCTTGTGGACAAGCGTCAATTTCTAGTTAATGAGGGATCGCAGCTAGTTGTTTCCTTTTGCAATATATATATATAGAGATACGGTCCTATGTTGTAGTCCAGCGTTTATTTCTTACTGAATATCACAGAAGTGAGTTTTACGAACAGAGTAGACCCAGATCAGACTGCACTTGTTTATGCTAATTTCTCTCCTATGTAGCATAAGCATGTGAAAATATTATTTGTGTGTTATATCAGCTGCCCACTTGCTTCCCAGATGGCAGACAAAAACTAACCACCTCGTTGTCGGATCTTATAAACATGCTAAAAGATGCATTGGGCATGTTGGGGTCAGTTGAAATCAACCATGAACATGTAGCGCCTACCTTTTCACAAGACCGATAGTGTCAGCACAGCCAGGACGGGTATATAAAACCACAGAGTGCCCCATTAGCAAGTACCTGGGGACCATGTATCAACCTTGATGTTCCAGTGTCCGTTAGCATTAGAATGCTGGGAACGAAAATTGTTGTCTGCTGTTGTTTTATGTTTTGCCGTTTTCTCAATAAAAACATGGTTTCACAGAATTCTAAAGTGCTGTCAAAGTATGTTTTTGATAGGAAAAATGGAAAATAAAAAATAAGCAGCAGACCAAAACTTTTATTCAGCAGTGTAAGGGTTAAAAGGTTATACAAAGGTAATCAGTTGCAATTTACAGGACAACCGTGCTAATTGTTTTCTACATAATGTCATAATGTGTAAAATAATTTGCACCATCCAAACTGGGCATATAGTGGAACATTTCTAAACCCGACACTGTTGAAGGTCCGCGGATGTGGGTTTAGAGAGCTACAACTGTAATTCACTGCACACTGCAAGATTTGCGATACAGATAAATTACAGAGAAACTCCAACACAATTAAACACACAAGTTGTATATGTCGTCCGGGTCAGACAGGTTCCTCTTTGTACATGGGTTGGTGATCAATATACTTACGGCATGTAACATGCTAGATTTATATATAGTTGCTGATCACTTTACTAGCACTGTTCACGTGATACTAATATAAAGCCATGTCTCACCCACTCCGCGAAATCTGATTCCGACGGACAAATTAGAACCTTACGCCGTGGGCCACCAACAGAGCACCAGATACACACATTCATATTAGAGCATGCTTATGTTGGTTGCTGATCGCAATATAATGGTACTTATGTCGATGTAGTTCGCATATATAGTTACATTATAAATAGTTGTATTATACACGTATACTTTCGTTTCCCAGTGAAGTCAAAAGTGGTCAGTCATGGTGATAGGTAAGTAGTTGGCTATTTTTTGTGTGATTGTGAGTGCTATATCCCATGGGAATGATGAGCAGTGATGAGAATGAAGTTGTGAACATTTACGACACGGATGTGATTCCACTGTACAGTACCATTAACTGATGCAATGCGGTACCTGTTCGCAGACATTATGGACACAGGATAGTATTATGGTTCGGTTCAGCTGCCTAATAATTTAAAATATAATACAGGAACACAATATTTACTCAACAATGTTTAATAGCTATCATATTGTGTGACAACGTCATAAATGCACCTTTTATTTTAACAATTACAAAAGGTAATCGAAGAAAATTCAGATCACGCATTCGATGAACTAAATACTAGTAAAGTTATACAATGTGTATTTCTTGTGAAATACAATGTGTGGGATCCGTGTAGAAAATGAATGAAAAACTGCGCATTTTACAATGTCTTCTCAAAATGTCACACTTTACAAATTACGTCGCGAATGCGCATATTTTAAAGGCCGGATATGCAGTCGGTCTGGTGATATGGCACCGATAAGGCACCGCCTCTGACACGCCTCCAGGCCCTAATTAACTACTAATGAGTCACTAATGGGTCACTACAGGGTCACTACAGTAACTACACAATGTGTTTTAACTTCTTTTTAGTAGTGTACATTTTGTGGCGGTCGCACATTAACATCATACAAACTACGCTCTTTAAAATGTCTAGTCTCAATGTCACACCTTGCAAATTTCATCATTATTGTGCATTTTTTTAAAAAGTTGCCGTAGTTTATGTGATAAGATGTTCTGCCTACTTGTGTTGTACGAGAATGCTATTACGAAATGTGCATTTTAATTTCTTTCAAGTAATGTACATATTTGATGGTGGTTTCCCATGAACATAATAAAATAATACATACAATGTACTTCAAAATGTCTAGTGGAAATTTCACATATTGCGAATTACGTCACTATTGTACATTCTTTAAAGCATAAACGTCGTTTTTCGGGTATGAAATTTATGTCAGAATTTGTTGTAAAACAATTATATTGTAATTACAAACTGTGTTTTTTGTCTTCTTTCTTGTAGAGTACATTCTGTGGCGGTCGCACATAAACATAATAAAAAAATTGGTCTAGTGGAAATGTCATTGTACATTTTAACTCTTTCCGTAGAAATGCGCTAATAAATTGAATGTGGCGCAAGAAAACAAAAGTTGGCGAAAGTAATGGCGCCGGTAAAAATATAATAGCAAAATTGATACCAAGTCTGCTTTTCCCAGGACACGGTCTCTGTGTGTATTGATAGTCCAAACTGGGTTTTCGCTTGCCTCTTAGCAAGCATATTTCCCTTGGAGAAAATCAATAACCAGTCCACCTGTGTGTAATTTTTACAGAATCGTGTGAAGTTTTAAGAGGCGGTCAATTACTCTGTATAAACTTTAATGGGAACAGATTTGTTATGTATCATTAACAGGTGTGCGCCATAAACTGGTCAATGGATGCTTTACAAAGTTAATTATCATTGTTTATCAACAAGAGGTCAACTCCTGGTCTAGGAAGTGAATTTCGCCTGGTAAACAGGGATATATCCGCAGTTGTATTCACTTGAAACAGCCGATGCGTAATTGAGATCCAGCCTCTTCTGTTCTTTGATACTTGTATTCAAAATTGCATGGAACCTAGTGTATACAAGTTATAGTTTAACCCTTAGAATGAGGGATCAAAAGTGGTGTCTGCTGTTGTTATATATGTTGTTTTCTGTCAATAATCCATGGCAGCATTTTAGAAACTGAGAAAGTAAAAGTCAGTGGGTTATAATTATGTCTCAGTAACAGCTATGGTCATGTAGGGACCACAGGTGATTCTAGCGTGTCTTGGATGGTCAATTATTGTTTGTATATACATGAAAAACATTTACAACACGCTAGAATCACCTGTGGTAGGGACGGGATCTCGGTTTGAAGTTTCATCCGACCAGGCATCAATTCAATGGAAATAATTCTAAAATATGTATGAGCATGTTTTTGATGCAAAAAGGGAAAACAAAATAATAATCAACAGACGACAACATTTCATTCAACATTGTCCTGGGTGGATGAACTGTGAGCAAAACAGGTAGTGAAAGAACAGTTTACGGTAGATTTGTATTTCTGAACATACACATATATGACCTAAAAATATTAAAGTTATAATAATAATAATAATAAAAAAAAAATATTATTAAAAAAAATAACTAGCGTGTTTTGCTAAATATAGCATTCCTATTTCCCGCGCATACCCTCGCGATTGTGGTCAGATGACTGAACACTACGTCATCAGCTACGCCAGCGATAACATTCAGTTCTCGTATACAAACATCCATGCTCCCCAGACAACCTTAGGACACAGAATTTGGTAATTATCCAGAATGCGGGCAGTCCTGCCACACACCAGAGATACCAGCAGTATCATGGCACATGTAGATGGGTTACACATCACAATATCTTCCGACTCCCCTGTACCCACTGCATGTAATTCTTGATACGTCACTATCAGTGGCATGTTGTGGCATGCATCTGACCAGTTCTTATCATATCGCGTAGCGAAAACGAGATGCAAAAGCTGCCACTGCCAAGGTCAAATAACATAGATGTTTTTCATCTAGTAGATGTGTGCACGTTTCTCCATTCTCCTACAACTTCTCTACTGTACAACTAATTGGCTTCAACCTTCATGAGCATGTTTATTATCATCCATTTTTTTCCATTTCATACCCCAGCATGCTCCCTCCCCCTTAGCATCGGTCAATGTGAAATAACTCTGAAATTCCCACTTCAGTACATTCATTTTGCGATAAGGTCTTTACCATACGAGTGATTCACTTGAAACGTCATATGCACCGTTGTCCGTATCCATATTATCTTTCAGTAGATGCATGCGCATTCCTCTATTCTCATATAACTTCTTTACCGTATCATATGCATGTTTGTGATCCAGCCACCACAGCGATGGGATACATGCCGTTGGCGTCGTTCTTGTCTTCAGATTTGTATTATGAACTAATGGCAAATTAATACTTTTGTCAAACAGCCGTCCAGTTGCATGTACATGTAGATGTACAAAGTACATGTATTCGTATGTGATATGTACATGTGCATTGGATCCGAATCTGTAATAGAAAACACTGCAATGGCATTCACGTGACAATTACCTACTTTTCGCAAACTATGTGTCAAGTCCAATGGTTTGAACAGTACGGCCACTATGCAGCACAATAGCATGAGCCAGTGATCAGAAACTAATTATCTTCAATTAACATGACCTTGCTCTTTTTGACCGTCGCAAGATAGCTGAAACACTTGGCCATTTATTTATGTTGAAACGTTCGTAAGAATTTCTCCATTAACCCTTTCAACACCACAGGCCTGTATAGTGGTATTGGCAAAACGTGTAGATCCAGATGAGCCGGCTCGTGATGATCCGTCTCACCAGGATCTGCACTTTTTGCAAGTAATTTTCATATTTTTTTACAACAAAAACACCCCCTTTTCATAAATGGACTATTCTGAAAATCATTTTGTGACAATTGGATTGGTTGCAAAATTAACATATCAAAATCCATTCCAGTTACTTAGGGGGGAAATACAAACATAATCTCTAGTTTGGCCTGGTAATTTCATGGCGCATGCATTACATAATAAGTATGTAGTTATATAATCTTAACAGCATTAACCCTTACATTGCTGAATTAATTTTTGTTGTCTGCTGTTTATTTTCTAATTTTCATTTGTCTCCTCAAAAATATTCTTTGGCAGCACTTGGGAATCATTTTCAATGTAAACTAGATTTGCCAGTAAGCGATGTTTACGGAATAACTCCGCACCCCCCCCCCCCCCCCCCCGCGTGGGCCCAGGTGCCCCTAAATGTGTAGATTCGTAGTCTGTGGGTCTGTGACCTTGACATTGGGCTTAGCGGCGGGGCTATAATGACATAATGTTGTTTCAAGTATTTCAGTATTATCATAATATATGCAGGAACAAAAGTCAAAAGCCATGTATTTTATTTGCATTGCTTTAACCCTTCAAATGCAGGAAACGAAAATTGTCGTCTGCTGCCCACCACATATCACTATCCAACATGTTACCTTTTTTTGAACTTGACCCATTTTTTCCGCGCAGTCGACTTAGCCATTTTCAATGTTAACTTTTCGCGTTTACAATGTTAACTTTTCATGTTTAAGTCCATTTCTTTGGTACTGTACCACCTAGGACCTAGCATACTATTTTTTCTGTTATTTCTATTCTTCCCCTACATTGCTTGGCCCTAATTATAAATGATACTCTTTTGTGTTGATGGGCCGCTAAGCACCATTTAATTCCATTCCATTGTTACATGCAATTACACGATGCATGATGACCCACGAGAACGAATTGTTAATTCGAGGGAACGAATTGTTAAATTGAGGGAACGAATTGTTATTTCGTGGGAACGAATTAACAAAAAAAATCCATGTCCCCTGCGGGGCTCCATAGAGACGCAACTACTGTATAGTTTGTCATGTTTGTAGAAATTGACTTTTCTTGCAAACAACGACACGTGGATGATACACAGCGGCCAGCGTTAAACTTGCCCAGGATATCAACGTTTCTCAGCAATATTGGCAATGCAAACTCGCAATCAAACAACTTGATTGTCTGACCCTGAGCACAGCTCAGGCTCAGCCGATCAAGCTGTTTGATTTCAAGCATAATGTCCACGTACATATATTTTGAAATAAGGAAATTTGCAAATATTGGCAAACTTAGCGCAGGCGGTAGTGTATATGGGCTGTGTATATCGCATAGTGTTGTTATTCACTCGTGAGGTATGACATATGAGCCGCGTCGTGAGAAAACATGTCTTCGGGAAATGTTTGGTCAAATTGACATTTTGTTACTATGACAATGGTATCTTTCTTATGAATTGAATGCTTTTTATTTGATTATGATATCTGCAATATTCATTAAGATATTACATTTTATACAACACCACTATTCAGGTCGTTTGAGCAAATATGACGTCATGTAAAAGCGACGTCAAACGACGCTACAGTAACAACGTATCTACCGGTACACATACAGTATACGCCAACATTTACAACAGTTTGTAAGTTGACAAACTAGAAGCATGTTTGGCATTGAATAATGAATGTATAGACGGATGAGCTTGAGTCCTTTAGTAATACATGAAAATGAAAAGCGCCAAAGACAAACCGGCAAGTTCATGTACCAGCAGGTATAAACGTGCGCGGGTACGGCGGATTCGGTATGCTGATTTCTTCTTGTTGACGTCCTGTTTACTGATCGTTTTGATAGTTGTTCTAATGCACTCTATAAATGTCACGTAATCTGATGGTCATACATTACAGGTATACCATTGTTGATGAACTGTCGCAAATTATTTCAATATGTATTCCTACGTCAATACTAAATTTTCGGTCGGTCAATTTACTCTGCCACATAATGACCGACTAAAACATGGGGTAACTCTCACTGTTGATCACGTTTCATATGCTTTGGCAGTAATAGATCGTTCACACAAAGAAAAAATATGTATCCTGTGTAATCTTGCATTTCAAATGGTAGTATATCATGATTAGACGAGTTATCACAATATGTATCAACAACAGCAAAGTAGTAATTAAGGCAATTATAATTCCAACAACGAATTTATTGCTTTTATTATTGAAAAATAATGAAATCAGCAACATAAACGTATATACATTCATGCAAAAATCGCTAATATCTTGTAATTGTGTTGGAACTATTTTTAAATATTATTTGTGTGATCCGTCCGGTATGACCTGCTCAACCAGCCTGCAATCCGGTACGATTTTCCAACGAGACTCGATAAAGTTTGCAAAACAGTAAAGGAGTGCATTAGAAATAGGTTAACCGTATTGTAATTTTGAAATTTGAGGCGTATATCAGAAAATGATAGGTCGGAAAACATGTTTAAACAAATTGTCCGACCTATCATTTTCTGATATACGCCGCAAATTTCAAAATTACAATACTGTTAACCCTATAATTGTAGAAAACCACCTACATTTGAATGTGACAAGCCTTAACTTTCAATATCGGTATTCCAATATGCAAATATGTAGACACACTCTGCATAAATCTGCATTCATGTATGTATACAACAATGTGTTACGTACATTCATGTATACATGTATACAGCAATGTGTTACGTACATTCATGAATACAACAATGTGTTACATCATATTTATGCAAGTCTTGGTTTGCAGATGTTGTTCTATGAAAAACGATTTAATTCGTATTGGCAATACTACCTGCACGGGGAAATGAACTTTCGACACATGCACAATATAATATATCAACTTAGGTTTAAACGTGTTTACTGATGGGGGGCTGGTTAGTGCCGACGGTCGGTCAGACCAGACCCCGCTCTTTGGAGAGTCAATTCGCCTTGCATTGAGCGAGTATCGTAGCCTATTGTTCTGAAACAAGCAATTAAACTTCGAAGTCAGAGTGCAACATGCAAATCTCAGCGGAAATTACTTCAGCTAAGTTCACGACGTCATATCTTGTGACGTCGTCAGACTCCCGAAGACAGGTTTTCTCGCGACGTGGCTCAATTATATAAAGAGCCATCCACGCACTGGCAGGGTATCAATGTCTTGGATGCGGTTCACGCCCTTATTTATATGATGTCTATATATATAAATATATAAACATATCAACAAAGTGACATGTTCTGTTCATTCTGGCGTCGGTAAGATTACTATTAACGTTTTTCATGCAGTATATGTGGCTGTGATTGGAGCAATGGGGATTATGGGTTTGCGACATGTGTAGATCCGGATCAGCCTGTGCATCCGCACAGTCTGATCGGGATCTGCACTGTTCGCCAGTCAGCAATGAAGCACCCGTCATGTTTCTAATAAACAAAATGCATGTACATGCAGATAGTTATCAAGCTAGATGAGTGTGTTATTTTATCACGAACTACACTGGTCACAATCCCATACGCCCCATTATTTCAGTCACAGCTACGTATATGTAGAGCTTATACTCATGACATAAGAAACAGCCTAGTTCACTGGCTAACATAATACTTTAAGCGGTAAGACTTGTGTATTTGTTTTACTATATTCGTGTTCCTGTTCGTCTCCTGGAGAATGTTTGTGGGCCATGCTCGCATTTGTGTTAAATGTATATCGCGTCGTTGTATTTGTGTTGTTTGTTGTTGTCGATTTCTTCCGTGTTTGTGCTCAACTTGGCACCGTTAGTTCTGTAGCCTATTTCACCAAAATTGCAAAGTATACTTATCTTGCTAAGTATACTTTGAGGAAGAAATTTTCTATTTAAGGACAACTTTATTATTTTTATTATACAATTATAGCATAACTCCATTAACGGTAATTCCCGATATGTATTCCGTGTCGTGTATTCCAATAGGCATAATGCAATTCTGCGCAAGTCATAAAACTCGATCATTAGCTGGTAAACTGTGTTTACACGATGCTGATTCGTCTACAGTGACAAACTAAGACTTCAAACACACGGCGTGTGTCGAGTGTAAATTTCACACATCGGGGCACAAGGCCATATCAAAGATCAATACACGCGGTTGCTGACATCAGTCACGTAGTCCACACTAGACTGGTACCCTGTCTGATGCTCAGCATGTATAGCGTTATTCCTAGCGACCGGGTACCAGTCTAACACGACAAACGTGTTTATATGAATTGGGTCTCGATCTCCGACAAATCCCGGCTTATTGCATTAGCGACCAGACCAGGCAGTGGATTCGCGTAGTCTGCCCGTGGTTTACATGGTTTACAGTGCTCGTGAATCTCTAATTAAAAACATCAGTAATTACGTCAGCGGACATTGCCAATTCGTTATAGGCTGCTTAAATATTCGGGCTCGACCAGGATAGTATACAGTACATTGGACAGAAAGCAAATAAGCCTGGTGTTCTCTCCTGATTTGGACTGGACTTGACGCATTCAATGAAATATTTTTTGTTACAAAAAAACTCGCGGTTTTCACAGGCCGCGCCACATAGGCTATCGTTTTAATACAGACTATATGACCGTTATTAATTTCAACTGGTGGTGTGAAATACTAATGGTCATGCTAAATTAAACCACTTGCATGTAATTACGACAAGCTATTAAATGGTGCACCAAAGTGGGCCGCGAGATATACTTATCATGAAGATAATTACTCCCCTTTGTATATAATTTCCAAAGCGAGGCTGGATTCAGAACACTTACAACAAGATGACAAAACAAAATAAATTGACTATTTTAGCCATTTTCGTGCAATTTTTAATTGATGAAAAGCATGCATATATATTACAATAGAATGCTAAAGACATGGCCGACTTTGTTGTGAAACTGGGTAAATGTTCGACCCTTGGAACAACGACCACCTGTCAACAACGACCACTTTGGCCACTTCCCTTTGCCGGTCGTTGTTCACAGGTTCGACTGTATATGAAAAAATGCATTTCGGAAAAAATAAATGATTACTCCCTCAAAACACACTTTGCAATTTTGGGGAAATAGGCTACTGGAGTGCATGTTGAAGTCTCTGACTGATGTTTGTGTATTTTGATGTTTGTGACTGTACGGAGCCCACGAAATAACAATTCGTTCCCTCAATTTAACAATATGTTCCCACGAATTAACAATTCGTTCCCATGAATTGACAATTCGTTACCTCAATTTAACAATTCGTTCCAACGAAATAACAATTCGTTCCCAGGGGAACGAATTGTTAATTCGAGGGAACGAATTGTTAAATTGAGGGAACGAATTGTCATTTCGTAGGAACGAATTGTTAATTCGAGGGAACGAATTGTTATATCATGGGAACGAATTGTTAATTCGAGGGAACGAATTGTTAAATTGAGGGAACAAATTGTTATTTTGTTGGAAGGAATTAATAAAAAAATATCCATGTCCCCTGTGGGGCTTCGTATGACTGAGATGTTTATATCATGTTAAAAGCTCCTCGGATAATCGTTTTGCACGTGGGGTGGTAATATCTACTGTCTGTTCCACGTTTTGCTGCCGACGAACATACACAAATATACCTGGTTAAAGATGGACAGACGGACGGACAGCTTTTGCATCCCATTTTCGCCACTGATAGTCATATGAAGGCAATACTCCGGAGCATTACAAGCAGTGGGCACAGAGGAGTCGGGAGCTATTATTGTGATGTGTAACCTGGCTATATGTGCCATGATACTGCTGTTGTTATCTCTGGTGTTTGGCAAGACTGCCAGCAACCTGGATAATTATCCAAGTGTGTGTCATAATCTTGTCTGGGTAGCATGGTTATTTGCATAACTGACCTGAGCTGAATTTAATGAGATTATTGTATGTGATTTACGTCTTCCCATAATATTACAGTTGTATAAGGTTAATGGTTTAAACAGTCAGCCGTAACATTGCATTATCATTTTCAGATGCTATCGATCGCGTTTCAACATTCGTAATCGTTTCCGACCAATTTCCATGAATTCTGTGAAATATCTGTAATATCATACATTGAATAGTGTGACGTCATACCATGGAAGTAGTGACGTAATTAGTAAGAATATATAATCAGTAAAATGCCACAATATATTACTTTGTAATAAACTTTAGTTTGAATGATTATCTTGTGTAGAACACTAGTTATCTGTATTTAATGTGGGGACATATTTTGAACCACCCTGTATTTATTGAGTATTTTCAGCCTCGGCCTTTACACCCATCAAGCTATTTGATTTCAAGTACACTATCAGGTATTTTGAAATAAAAAGAAATTGAATTTACAAATATTGGCCAGATTAGCGCAGGCGGTGGTGTACGTGTAGGCCTAACAGTAATGAAAAATTGTAAAATGTCTATATTTTGTTGTGAAATGATCATATTAATTATACACCATTTAGAAAGAAGTTTCCATTATAGACGCTAGAGTAATTACATTAGCTAAAGAAAATTAGTAACCATCGATTGAAAAACGTGTTTATAATATTGAAAAATAACTACTTTCTGTGAAATTTGAGACCCATGCAGTGGCTAACTATTATTGTGTACGTCTTTTTTGTTATTATAGGTTTGTTGTTTGTTCGCAGAAGCGACATATGTTTTGTAACTTTTTGGTTTCTACTCTCGTTTTAATGAAATGTTTACTGCCATCATGTTACTGCTATCGATTTTATATTTACTATGTACGTTTGTGACCAGTGTAGAACCTGATCAGGCTGCGTATCTTATAATTAAGTCTATATAAGCCGAACATACTGGTAATTCAATACATAGGTAGTCTTTTATCTGACACTTTTAAATGTTGAGGTACCTTCTGATAAAATGGTATGTCGTCCTACGAAAACTAGATTGGTCAGTAAGCGAGGCTTACGGAATACCCCCCGCGTGGGCCCAGGTACCCCTAAAATATGTACAAATTTCCAAGTGTGTGGGCTTGTGACCTTGACTCTGGGATTAGCGCGAGTGGCATGAACGTGAATTTGTCACAGGGTGGTAGAGGTCCATTGGAGCAATGAGTGTGTGAAATGTGAAGCAGATCCGAGCAAGGAAATAGAAGTTATAACCGATTTCTCTGATGTTAAGTTTTGTAAAGAGACTACCGTATAACCTCGAATTAACGCCCCCGGAGGCGTTACATTTTTGCGGGGGGGGGGGGGGGGGGGGGAAAAGGGGGGGGGGGGGGGGGGGGGTTTATTAGCCAGTAAAAAAAAGAAAGAGAAGAACAAAAAAAAAAAAAAATTACCAAGGACGGCCAATTTCAAACACAAATAAGGATTTAAGGATTATTTGTGTTTGAAATTGGCGGTCATTGGTAAAATTATTATTAATTTTTTTTATTATTTTTGGGGGGTTTTTAGGGGGGGGGGGGGGGGTTTTTGGGGGGTGGGGGGGGGGGGGGGGGGGGGGCGGCGTTTATTAGCCAGTAAAAAAGAAAAAAAAGAAAAAAATAATTAAATTACCAAGGACCGCCAATTTATTTCGAAAACACAAATAAGGATTTAAGGATTATTTGTGTTTGAAATTGGCAGTCATTGGTAAAAAAAAAAAATAAAAAAAAAAATTATTATTTTTTTTTATTTGTGGGGGGGGGGGGGGGGGGGGGGGGGGGGGTGTTTGGGGGGGGGGGGGGGGTGTTTATTAGCCAGTAAAAAAAAAAAAAAAAGGACCGCCAATTTGAAACACAATTAAGGATTTAAGGATTATTTGTATTTGAAACACAATTAAGGTTTAAGGATTATTTGTATTTGAAATTGGCGGTCATTGGTAAAAAAAACATTATTTTTTTTATTTGGGGGGGGGGGGGGGTGTGGTGGGGGGGTTTATTAGGAGGGGGGGCGTTAAGTCGAGGTTATACGGTATGTATGTGACGTTGACCTCGAGATCATCGGGGATTTGTCACAGCATATGAAATATTAAGTATTTTCAATGAAAGAAATAGAAGTTATAACATATTTCTCTGATGTTAAGTTTTGTAAAGAGACTAAGTATGTGACCTTGATCTTGGGATCAGCGGGGGTTGGACAGTCGTAGATTTGTCACAGCATGATAGTACAACCTTAGAGGAATGCACAAGTGAAATAATAAGAATTTTCAATGAAGGAAATAGAAGTTATAACTTATTTCTCTGATGTTAAGTTTTGTAAAGAGTATTTGACCTTGACATTGGGATCAGCGGGGGTTGGACGGTCATGGATTTGGCACAGCATGGTAGTAGAGCCTTACAGGAATGCATGTGTGTAAATATTAGCATTTTAGATGAAGGAAATAGAAGTTATAACAATATTTCTCTGATGTTAAGTTTTGTAAAGAGACTAAGTATTTGACCTTGACCTTGGTAACAGCGGGGGTTGGATGGTCGTGGATTTGGCACAGCATGGTAGTAGAGCCTTACAGGAATGCATTTGTGAAATATTAAGCATTTTAGATGAAGGAAATAGAAGTTATAACAATATTTCTCTGATGTTAAGTTTTGTAAAGAGACTAATTATTTGACCTTGACCTTGGGATCTGCGGGGGTTGGACGGTCGTGGATTTGGCACAGCATGGTAGTAGAGCCTTACAGGAATGCATGTGTGAAATATTAAGCATTTTAGATGAAGGAAATAGAAGTTATAACAATATTTCTCTGATGTTAAGTTTACGGACTAAGTATTTGACCTTGACCTTGGGATTTGCGGGGGTTGGACGGTCGTGGATTTGTCACAGCATGGTAGTAGAGCCTTACAGGAATGCATGTGTGAAATATCAAGCATTTTAGATGAAGGAAATAGAAGTTATAACAATATTTCTCTGATGTTAAGTTTACCCGGACGGACAGACACACGGACGGACGCACGGACAACCTGACTCCAGTATACCCACCCACAACTCGTTGCGGTGGGTATAATAATAATATTTCCGAATTTTGGTGTGTCAAATATTGTGTGTACTTGCCGCGCGATGCGCTGGTAAACAAATCACTGCATATGTATCCGGTTTATGGAGGTTCCCTTGTACAGCAGGTATTGGCGCACTACACAAATTTGGGGCAGGTAGTGTATTATTGCAGATGAAAGTGAAACGTTAGCCATTTGTCCATTTGAAACAAATAATCACTGAGCACAGCTGGAAACCATATGGTCAGTTTGCAAGCAGCGGGCAAGTGGCACTGTGCTAATTTCACAATCGGTTACTTGATACACCGATAATCTATTACGGAAGAGACATTAGCTACGGCAATTGATAGGGTTTACCGCTGTATTGAAGGCGGAAGGCTGAATGTTCCAAAGTTTACCCATTCTAATGCTACACTTGTACAGTTTAAAACAAAAAAATGATCAGTCATCGTTTATCGTTTATAAAAAGAAATGTTTATTATCAGAAATATTTAGCCGCATACGGTGTACAAGAGCACAGTAGTGTATAGTCATGGTAATAAGCCAAGCAACGAGTTCGAAACCATATTTAACTTGTAAGGTATGGAGAAAACCCCAAATGAGAACTGAATATCTACGAAAAAGTATAATATTTTCAGTTTGATATTAGAACACGAGTCCCCAGTGACATTGACCTCGGTGCACATTATATACGTGTATTCATGTCTGTATCCATAGTAAACAGGCAGCGGCGCAATTCAAATGTTAAAATGTTTTGTGCAATAGTGTAGTAGAAATTATAGTATATAACCAGCAACTTCTTAAACGTTTCTATTATTTTAGATGCCATGGCGCGTGTTGCAATAAACTGAATAGCGATTTGAAAGCGGCCGCTAGATAATGTTATAGTTTATAGATGAAATAATACAGAAATAAGCATTCATTAAATCTGCATAGCATGCAATATTAATGTGATAACATAATAAACAACTGCAGAAGAAAAGAAAACAGTCAGTTTGAAATGTATATGTATAAACTGTCCCAGCTGGTAATAACGGTTAAATAACGGGTAAATCAGAGAGTACCTATAATTACATCATACTCTTGTGGTCATAAGACTATCTAACAAGAGCTGTAGGAGAACAGCATAGCTCGACTACGAGGGTTGTTGATGTACACATAGCTTGACAAACAAGGTGGCTGCGGCCTGCATAAAAACCTTAACCAAGGTTGACTAAAAAACTTAACCAAGGGAAATTAAGTAAGTAATTCAAGGTTAAATGTAGGTCAATGACAGATATAGGTCAGGGGTTATTGATGTACATCACTAGGAGATGACGTTTTCCAAGTATGGTTGCTGTAGGCCCAGGAGTATTCCATATAGAAGCTTGACTAAAAACCTTAACCAAGGGGAAATAACTAAGTAATTCAAGGTTAAATGTAGGTGAAGGTAAAATATAGGTCAGGGGTTATTGATGTACATCCCTATGCGAAAAAGTTATCCAAGTATAGTTGGTGTCTGTATGCACAATAGTATTCCATATACAAGCTTGACTAAAAACCTTAACCAAGGTTGACTAAAAACCTTAACCAAGGGGGATTAACTAATTAATTCAAGGTTAAATGTAGGTCAAGGTGAAATATATGTCAGGGGTTGTTGATGTACATCACTAGGAGATGAAGTTGTCCAAGTATGGTTGGTGTAGGGCCAGGAGTATTCCATCTACAAGGTTGACTAAAAACCTTAAACAAAGAGAATTAACTAAGTAATTGAAGAGGAAATGTAGGTGAAGGTCAAATATAGATCAGGGGTTATTGATGTACATCCCTGATAGAAAAGTTGTCCAAGTATGGTGTCTGTATGCACAATAGTATTCCATGTACAAGCTTGAGTAAAAACCTTAACCAAGGTTGACTAAAAACCTTAACCAAGGTGACTTAAGTAAGTAATTGAAGAGGAAATACAGGTCAAGGTGAAATATATATCAGGGGTTGTTGATGTACATTACTAGGAGATGAAGTTGTCCAAGTATGGTGGGTGTAGGGCCAGTAGTATTCCATATACAAGCTTGACTCAAAACCTTAACCAAGGGGAATTAACTAAGTAATTCAAGAGGAAATGTAAGTCAATGTCAAATATAGATCAGGGGTTATTGATGTACATCGCTATGAGAAAAGGTTGTCCAAGTATGGTGTCTGTATGCACAATAGTATTCCATGTAGAAAGCTTGACTAAAAACCTTAACCAAGGTTGACTAAAAACCTTAACCAAGGGGAATTAACTAAGTAATTCAAGGTTAAATGTAGGTCAAAGTCAAATATAGATCAGGGGTTGTTGATGTACATCACTACGAGATAAAGTTGTCCAAGTATGGTGGGTGTAGGGCCAGGAGTATTCCATCTACAAGCTTGACTAAAAACCTTAACCAAGGAGAATTAAATAAGTAATTGAAGAGGAAATGTAGGTCAAGGTCAAATATAGATCAGGGGTTATTGATGTACATCCCTATGAGAAAAAGTTGTCCAAGTATGGTGTCTGTATGCACAATAGTATTCCATGTACAAGCTTGACTAAAAACCTTAACCAAGGTTGACTAAAAACCTTAACCAAGGGGAATTAACTAGATAATTCAAGGTTAAATGTAGGTCAAGGTCAAATATAGTCAGGGGTTGTTGATGTACATCACTAGGAGATAAAGTTGTCCAAGTATGGTTGGTGTAGGGCCAGGAGTATTCCATCTACAAGGTTGACTAAAAACCTTAACCAATGGGAATTAACTAAGTAATTCAAGAGGAAATGTAGGTCAAGGTCAAATATAGATCAGGGGTTATTGATGTACATCACTATGAGAAAAGGTTGTCCAAGTATGGTGTCTGTATGCACAATAGTATTCCATGTAGAAAGCTTGACTAAAAACCTTAACCAATGGGAATTAACTAAGTAATTCAAGGTTAAATGTAGGTCAAAGTCAAATATAGGTCAGGGGTTGTTGATGTACATCACTAGGAGATATAAAGTTGTCCAAGTATGGTTTGGTGTAGGGCCAGGAGTATTCCATCTACAAGCTTGACTAAAAACCTTAACGAAAGAGAATTAACTAAGTAATTCAAGAGGAAATGTAGGTCAAGGTCAAATGTAGGTCAAATGTAGGTCAAGGTCAAATATAGATCAAGGGTTATTGATGTACATCCCTAGGAGATGAAGTTGTCCAAGTATGGTGGGTGTAGGGCCAGGAGTATTCCATATACAAGCTTGACTAAAAACCTTAACCAAGGAGAATTAACTAAGTAATTGAAGAGGAAATGTAGGTCAAGGTCAAATATAGATCAGGGGTTATTGATGTACATCCCTATGAGAAAAGGTTGTCCAAGTATGGTGTCTGTATGCACAATAGTATTCCATGTACAAGCTTGACTAAAAACCTTAACCAAGGTTGACTAACAACCTTAACCAAGGGGAATTAACTAGGTAATTCAAGGTTAAATGTAGCTCAATGTCAAATATAGGTCAGGGGTTGTTGATGTACATCACTAGGAGATAAAGTTGTCCAAGTATGGTTGGTGTAGGGCCAGGAGTATTCCATCTACAAGGTTGACTAAAAACCTTAACCAAAGAGAATTAACTAAGTAATTCAAGAGGAAATGTAGGTCAAGGTCAAATATAGATCAGGGGTTACTGATGTACATCCCTAGGAGATGAAGTTGTCCAAGTATGGTGGGTGTAGGGCCAGGAGTATTCCATATACAAGCTTGACTAAAAACCTTAACCAAGGGGAATTAAGTAAGTAATTGAAGAGGAAATGTAGGTCAAGGTCAAATATAGACCAGGGGTTATTGATGTACATCCCTATGAGAAAAGGTTGTCCAAGTATGGTGTCTGTATGCACAATAGTATTCCATGTAGGTCAAGGTCAAATATAGACCAGGGATTATTGATGTACATCCCTATGAGAAAAGGTTGTCCAAGTATGGTGTCTGTATGCACAATAGTATTCCATGTACCAGCTTGACTAAAAACCTTAACCAAGGTTGACTAAAAACCTTAACCAAGGGGAATTAACTAAGTAATTCAAGAGGAAATGTAGGTGAAGGTCAAATATAGATCAGGGGTTATTGATGTACATCACTAGGAGATGAAGTTGTCCAAGTATGGTGGGTGTAGGGCCAGTAGTATTCCATATACAAGGTTGACTAAAAACCTTAACCAAGGCGTGACGGTGAAGCCGACGCCGACGCCGACGCCGACGCCGACGCCGGGGTGACAACATAAGCTCTACTTATTCTTCGAATAGTCGAGCTAAAAATGAATGAACATTATTGTCATAATACATGTATGTATTTGTTGCCAGACCTCTAAGCATGACACAATTGTAAATCTAATTTAGGAATGTAGTATGTGACAATATGGATGTTCATTTGTATAAAACAGTGAAAGAAATATATACCTTGTCTTTTAGCAATGAATGTGTTGTTTACTCATATGATATCATATCAAGATGCATGTACATCATACATGCATGTATTAGTTGGTCTTATGTATTATGGCACCTGTTAAGCATATATATCAAGAGTCTGAATGACAATAAATGTGATTTGGCCATGCAAAATGGTGTTTCGTCATGTGTGCAATATGAAGATAGTAGCTGTAGGCAAACAGAAATTATAGGTGATTTGAGAAACTCTTACAAAACTTTCAAAACATAAACACATTACAACTATTTTGCTATTCTGTTGTATCCCTGTCTATGCACATCTGAGACCCAGTGCCTTTATGCACGTTAATAAAGGGCTAACATGATTCTCTCTGGGAGATCTGAAATATTGCAGTTTTATAACTGTTTAATTATCTCAATGATCAAATCATGATGTATATAATCTGATTACAAAGTGGCTTTTAGATCATATGATCTGACCATTGGTCAGTTGAGCAGCTATAGCTATCTCACATCTAGCAACAACCCATGTGGTTTCACAGTTTTATGTATTGCGAGCAACTGGTGTAAAACAAATAAGCACTCCAAGAAATGAGGTGTGATTTGAGAACAAGAACACACATTAAGATAATAGATAACTCTAAATTGAAGCCACCATAATTAAGAATACAAATCGGTGTCCGGTTTGGAGAGGTTCTACTGTATATTCAATTGCATTTTATTTAGGATACATTTTTATGAAAAATATTGTTATATCCTGTTTATTTCTAAATAGAAGTATAATGTATGGTGGTACCATTCATTTGAACCATCTCGGTGGAATATTTCAAATGAGTGGTGCTAACACACCATGATTATATATCATGGATATCGATGTGTAGAATATTGCATTACCTGTATGTGCGGTCCTTCAAGTCATTGGGTCTCAGATATGCGCAAAACGTGATGAAGCGGATTATTGTCTGTTCCACATGTTTACAAATGGCCAATTAAGTATTTTATGGCTTTCTGAACGATGGTAGGTCCAGCAAACATCATTCGACGGTGGAAAATTCGAATTAAGCCGCAAAACATTATTCACAGTTTCAAAGCAGATGGCAAGTTTTCATGAACTACTTTCTCCGTAAGAATTTCCTGTTTTCTTTGCTTGTTTTAGCATTAGTAATGGTAATGGACGTACATGTGCACATCATAAAATATACTGAACACCATAAATATCACATAAATTCTACTAAACTGGAACATTTGTATAGCAATAATACAATGATGTTCTTGCCATATTTTATAGCGCAATATCAGCTGATGGCAATCTGCATATCAAGCTTGCAATCCATGCGGTATTAACGGTTTATGGATGTATGTGTGTTTATTAAACGGATGCATGGACGTTGTAGCAATCGGTGTATCTTTATAAATGCAAGCAAAATCGCCAATAATTAAAATTGATATACATGTACATGTTCAACGTCACAACATCATTGCTTTGTCGCGCCATTAAGCGGCACATACAGGATACATTTTATTGAGCAATACACATGTATTTTTACTAGGTTAGCTCTCTTGAAGCTACCTGGTATAGCAGTCATAGAGATGGAATGTCAAATATTTCTACATTTAAAACTACCATTATGAATGTCGAATTTGTATGTTTTCATTACTGATTATTTTTTTCTGAATTAACAAATGAATAAAGCACACAGTCTGAATTATTTAATTATATATTTACATTATAGTCAATGTTTTGTCCTACTGTCCCATTTTACAATAGTTAACTGAACGGTCACCAGAGATATCACACCAGTTTAGTGGAAGGATACCTCGTGGCCATTATGGCGACTTGTGAGGCCATATAAAGTTAATTTATTGAATATCATCCACATTTTCAGGAAAGATAGGGCAGTGTGTGTCTTATTTTTTTATTTTGTATTAAAAGTTGTTGTTTATAGTGTTAACAAACAATAATTAATGATTTACATGTATCTTCAAATATATTCAAATACAAAATAATCTGGCATTACTGTTTATGGGCGGGTGGGGATTATATACAGTAAATTAATTATATATTGCCTGATTATCTCTGAACAGAGCCGCCGGCCGGACACACAGGTTGAAGTAACGAACTAATATCTAAAAGCATTAATAAGTGAGGAAAAATAAGCTAACAGTTTTTTACACAATCTTATACTACATTAATGTGTACAGGAGGGAGTCGAGAATTGATTTAGCTTATTTGTTTTCTCACTTATTTATGATTTTTTTGTATATTTAATGTACATGTATTTATAATCCATGGTCCGTCACTTCACCCGTGGTCGGACACACACCACATCTGACACACAGATGCTGTGTATTGAGGTCGTGTATTGAGGGAGCAACAGATACTGCGGATTAGATTCAGCCGTTGATTTTTCGGCTCATTCTCTCCCAGGCACAGAGAGTATGATAGTAATGTTGGTTTCGCCAGAGGCTCGGTGCATAAATGCTCGGTGCGTGACTCGTTTCATAAATCTCATATCAAATGGAAACTAGTTTGAGATCCTCTATTTATGGTTGGAGTTTTCGAGATATGTTCCGAAAGTGTCAATAAATCTGCTAATTCGTCCCGAGTTTTCATTGGCTTTTGATCATCTCGCAGATGAATGAGACACAGTGAAGGAAAACTCGAAACTTTTCTATTGTTTATGATTTTAACAATATTAAAGAGCAGATTAATGGCGGACTCAGACATTTGTAAAGGACTTAATGTACGTAAAGTCATGCTATTTTAATCACCTGACGTAAAGCACATCGCGGCTGCACACATGTCTATAAATTACAAAATATGTGAATACCCCGAAATCTCCGACTAACCCGAAAACTGGCGTCTCGACCATATTCTATTTATCCCGTCAAACTTCTAAAACAGCATTTAAATCAACTTAATTCATTTAGCCTTCAAAAGGAGATAAATTATAACCGAATTGCATCAAACACACTTTGGCGCTCAGAACATAGTTCGATAAAGAATGGTTTATATTTTGTCACCGACAATGTGAAATTACAGCTTCTTTTCAACGAAATATACTCTAAATATTCACCGGATCCATCCATTTTCATTCGGAGCAGGTTCTGCAAGGATAGCGATCTGCGATTGCGAATAATAATCAACACGACAAACAACAATTTTATTCGTTTATACCTGACTGGAATCACTGGGAGCAGCCATTTTTTTATTTTAAATGACATAGACTTATTGACGTACTTATAATTATGACGTCAGTCATGTCTGAATGACGCACACAATGGGGTACAGAGCAAACGATTGGATATTGAGGATCTTAATGGAAATTGATTTGACATCCAGAAAATAGCATGAACTTAATTTTAATAATTCTATTTTCCGGCGATAACGTTTTTATTTGCGAAATTTAACCGGCACACTGTGAACAGTCCCATTTTCACCAGTCTGATCAACCAGCACTGCCACTGGTCAACACTACCCATTTTTGTGACCGCGTATGAATTGTGATTATATCTTTTGACAAGATATCAAATATGTCTCACGACACCGTGTTTCATGAAACATAGGCACTGTGTTGAGATAAATTACAATATCAACCTCGCGTTAGCCGAAAATTCCCGAAACATCGTGGCGCAGTGGTAATGCCGACGATATTTGCGTTACACGACGTTGCCATCGTCGTGGTAGCGGTTTCTAATCGCACCGGGTGCATAAGTTTTTAAATTATAGTTGGCTTTCTGCTAACTAAAAAATGCGAAATGTTGCAAAACTTATTGAATTACTGAACGCAAAGCAGTATAATAAGTAAGTCTACTTTATTACCTTAAAATAAACTGAACATCGGTGGTTTCGAATTTATTTTCTTGCATAAGTTACATTTGTTTCTGGCCGATGACGGTGTCATCATATTTGTTTTCGGCATAATTAAATAAAATGAATACTGCCCTTGGTTGAGGGAAATATTGTGGAAATATTACCTCCCCTCAAAAACAATATCCCCTTTGGCTATCGCCTCGGGAGATATTACTTCCTCGGGGAGATAAATATAATTTATTCCACTACCATTTTGAAATACGGGATTTATTTCCCGAGACATCCGATAAAGAAACGAGTGCGGAGCAGGCTAAGGGAAATAAATCCGGTATTGACGTTAGCGTATGAATTATTTCTTCGCCGGAAATGACGTCAAAACATGACGTCAATTACGTCTCCGAGAGGAAATATTTCCCTCTAGAATCACAGTAAACCACTGGGTAGCACGTAATATTCCATAATATTCCCTTCAATAAAATTGACCGTTTGTGGGCAATATTGACGGTCTGCACAATATATTGAAGAATGCAAATGTATTTGGGTTTTTTTTTACGGTTGGTCAATAAAAGTGTCGTGTATGTGGGGTTGGTCAATTTTATTGTGCAATATTCATTCAGTTTGCAATTCTTCATCGATGTGAATGGTATCCCCTGTTGCTCGTAAGAGCCGAGTAGAAGGGAGAGGTGGCGAAGAGATTTGGTGCACCTAAAATTAATGAACACCAATAATCTGTTTCACCTTCTCAGCATGCTCAGTGACTCCTGAACATAAATTGTAATTGTTTTCTGAATCTACGACGGTTAAAGTGTGCATCCAGCGTAGCTACATAAACATACAAACCCGCAAGTTTATTAAAATTACACACGTGCGAAATGAATTCAAATTTGGTGGCCACAGCCATTGATTAACCCGCAAAACGGGTAAACAAAACAAACCCAATTTTCTGATGGACAGAAGCACACACAAACAAACGCGCGAGTTTTCCGTTATATGACTCGACAAAAATAAAAAGTCCACATGATTGTTACAATACAATTATTTACAGAGAAAAGTATGACAGGTACATCTCAGCATTAAGCGATATGTAAGTTTTTGTATTTATCATGTTTATCCCCTTAACACAGTGCGTATGTGTCGTGAAACACGGTGCCGTGAAACATTTTTGATATCCTGTCAATACGACCTAATCACCGCATATGAATATATGCGGTGATTGTGGTTACTTTTTTGCATTTTAAAGCTATTTGTAGGTGTTGACGGGATAAATAGAATAGTAGGTTAGTGCCGTGAATGGGAAAAATAGCTGGCGCGGCACGGAAACGGGATGGGCTCGGCTTTTCCCATTCACGGCACTAACCTACTATTCTCTATTTATCACATCGCAGTATTTCACTGATATTGCTATCGACATTAAATAAACCGCGGTAACGTCTCTGGCAATGAAATATCGATGGATATCCACTATGTAGTGTGTGTATTTGAGTACAGCCATACCATGCGTGCGTGCATTTATAAATGAGCGAACATAATTTAGGGATCGGACTAAGCTTTGTTTTCTATATAAAACTCTGACACTTATTTGAATCATCATTAAATATATGATAAATATATAAATATATTTGAATCATCCGTTTAACGTATGTCGAAACCATCATTTTACACAACAAATAAATAGAGAATAAATATGTGTTTCGTTAACATTTTAAGGAATCACTGTTATTGCCCACGATATCAAAGTGGCAATTCAAGTTGCGTATAAACAGTATAATAGTGTCAATTAACACGTCCGGTAATGGTAAATTAATGTTTCTTTTGCCCGAAAATATCATATCTAAAGAATGGACGAACAAAAATAGGTCTCCCTATATTACAACATATGCTGTTGGAGCCCAGCGCAACTTGTTCAATATATGGAAACATCTAAAATTCATCATGGACGAATCCATGTAAGTTATGTAGGGTGAAATGGTTAAATGTCATCATAATAATCGTTCATTCTCTCAGGTCACATACTGATGTACGGGAGTGGATTATAATATCGAGACTATGACCGGCGGTAACGGTCTGCAAAGGCACAGTAAATCACGTGTACGTGAAACAGGTTATTGACTATCGACGATGAGAGATTATTTACCAGATTAATAATTATTACGACTCCGCAGAAAAACAGGGGATGATGTCTGTATGTAAGGCCAGTGAAGCTCCAGATCGGTAAATGAACACGCTCATACTGATCAGGAGCAACATTATGAACAGTGTACCCCCATATCAAAAGCCGCATGCGTGGTGTAGTCTGAACAGGATCAAGCCTGGTCACACCTTGGTCAGGTATCACGAGTTACCACTTGGTTTCACTCTCTCTCTCTCTCTCTCTCCCTCTCTCTCTCTCTCTCCCTCCCTCCCTCCCTCCTCCTCCCTTCATCTCTTATCCTCTTCTCCTCTCTCTCTCTCTCTCTCTCTCTCTCTCTCTCTCTCTCTCTCTCCCTCCCTTCAATACATATCTTACTTCTAGACAAATGCCACACATCAACACTTCCCTTAATATGACCTTGAACTTCTGACATTCTAACATGAGCTTGTGAATACTTATCACTTTGGTTAATAAACTTTGCCACAGTTTCTCCAATCTGCCGCCAGGGGCATTCGTGTGCCGACAGGCCACGTTTGTTGTTTGGATATATGAACAGCAAAAGCAGCTGATATCAGATACTCATATTATTTTTATCACAATTTATTATTATTCCACCGATTTCGATGAAATAAAGCGCACGGGCCGTGCAAAAGTATATAAAATCTTCGACTGATGGCCTCTTCCGAGTCATTCCGGCCAGTTCCCCGAACTCCGAACAGTCATATTTATTAATCTGAAACTCCTGTTTTAAACCGTTAGAATTATAGCAGTTAGTTCGAATAAACATGATAAATAGGTCCCACCAGACTGAAGTGCCACATCTAATGGGTGTCCGAGAAGCAATGCTCTTACACCCAGTGTGGACCCGACATCCGGAGTGGTATATCGTCTCAGTGTAAACTTTCAAGATCCGTCGCAGTAGCTCAGTGTTTATATGTGACCAGTCTTGAAGGCACGTAGCACACGGCATGTATGTATGTTTTATTGACTATTTAAATGTACATGTCCACTCAGTAAGCACAAACTGTTCTTTATCATGTTTATAGGAATTAAATAAGTGTATAATTGTGTCACTATTACGCCAGTTCTAAAATTTACGAGTGCCCGCTATACAGATATAATAATTTAGAATATTGATTTTACTGATAGTGACGCACGTTGTTGTATCAGGCTATTTTCATATGCAAATGAGGCATGATATTTTTTTATTATTTACACTAATTAAATGCGTTGCCTGAACAAATAATATTTTCGAGAGATTATAAAGTATGATAATTTCAAATCCAAAAATAACTGATATCAGTGTGGAAAGTTACGTCTGATACAACATACTTGCGACGGATAAATTATGTCAACATCTCGATATCTCGATGTCAAATATATAACCATCATATGTATCGTGTCATCAGTATCTGCACTGTGGACATGGTGGATAGTTTGATATTTATGCACAAATTCTGAGTTGATTCAAGTTACTTAGGCGTGAGAGTGTTAAAATACAAGCATTACAATCATCATGATCATTAGAGCGGCATGATATTCCATGCAATACACATATGCCCGAGGTCGGATTACAAGAGGTCACACGAGGTCATACACGTGATGCAGCGACTAGTAAGCCCTGATCAGTTTGCACAGTAAAATACTCATTACTCTAGCTGGACATAAATACAGAAGGACAATGGTAATTGGCGGGTAATTTAATAAATACTAGTACTTGGCATGTAGATTAAAGGTACATACCCACTCAGTAGGCATAAACTGTTCTTTATAGGAATTAAATAAGTGTATAACTATTCCACCAGTTCTAAAAGAAAAAATGACCTATATACAGATATAATCGTAAAGTAATATTTATGTTACTGATAGTGACACGTGGTGGTATCAGGTTATTTTCATATGCAAATGAGGCATGATATGTTTTAATTATTTATACTAATTAAATTTGTTACCTGAAAATAATTATATTTTCGACAGATTATAAAGTATGATATTGCATATCCAAAAATAAATACAGAGAATAAATAGTAGTGTCCGTTAATATTTTAAGGAAACACGGTTATCGCCCCTGATATCAGTGTGGATATTTTCGGCTGATATAAAATGTATAATAATGTCAATCCATACGTGGGGTAATGGTGAATGAATGTTTATTTTGGCAGAAAATGTCTCATATGATGTCTGATATAAAGAGCATTTTGTGCCTACTGAGTGGGC
Source organism: Conchocele bisecta (assembly GCA_029237695.1). Lineage (NCBI taxonomy): Eukaryota > Metazoa > Mollusca > Bivalvia > Lucinida > Thyasiridae > Conchocele > Conchocele bisecta. The sequence continues at coordinate 36,026,286 of CM055277.1, forward strand.
ATGTACCTTTAAAATCAAACAATATTTTTTCACATTATCACAATAAAACAACGTCGTTGACGTATAGCAAGGTCTGTTGATGATACCGAGATAGTATATCATGAAATATAGTAAGCATATCAATGAAATAATGATTTTATTGTGAAAATCAAATTATATGGGAATTTAACATGGGGATAAAATATATTTGAAAAAATAAAATGGAAAATTGTGATCGATTTTCAAAATATACCTTTTGTTTTCTTAGTTTAGTACATCATTTCCAAGCTATCTACAATACAATCAATATCACTTGGGGGTGGAGTGCTTGGAAACTAGTACAATTTTGCGATATCGAGTGCTACTGGCTGACTCGATTGTTGTGTATCGTTTTCACGACACGGTCGCCTGGATTATCCGCGGATTGCTACGCTGTGACCCGATTTCACACGAGTGTGTATTTATAATTAGCGTGGGGTAATTCACTTGGTGTATTTTGATTTGTAACCAGCTGGACGCTGTCACGCGCCTGTCAAATACTGCGGACGGATAGAAGGCGGAACTTCGTCAGTGAAGGTGTTTGGACAGATGGTCATTATGCTGGTGTCATATGTGTATTTCGGTGTATTTGCGTGGATACTTCTAGTTATACGTGCAACTCGCTTCGCGAGAGGTGACGTACATTGTACATGTATATAGGTAACAATGCCCACAAACAACCAGAGATACCGAAATAACATACAAAACACCATTATATGAACCGTTATTCAAGAACCTGTGACGCAGACCAGTGCTAAAGGGGCGGGACAAACAAAATTAGATAAAATGACGTAGGTTTTATTACCAGATTACTGACACAATGGGGCGGCCAGAAAACTTCGAAGAACTCTTAGATTTGTGAGTATTGGAGTATTTTTTTTTCAGGCGCAATATAAGCGCGCCCCTTAGTGCAAATACTGGATTTGTGACAGCAATTGATATATTTTAATACTAAAACGAATACAGAATCGTTTGTTTTACGCCCCCGCCCTCCCCGGTCTCATGTTAGAGCCGGGAGGTATTATATTGTTTGGACTGTGTGTCCATCCGTGCGTCCGGTTAAGCAGTTTGCATGAGTTTCTCCATTCTGCCACCGTGCGGGGTAGGGGGAGGGAGGGGTGATTGTGACGAGTGGAGGGCAAGACATCAAAGGTTACATGGTCATGCCCATCTGACCTTTGATACACGCCGACGCTATGTCAACAGAGACACACATTTACGATCAATTACTCAACACATATGTATCCATTTCGTGACACTATCACGCATGGAATAAAATAGAACTTTATTTAGTAAGATTTGGCTCTGGAATTATCTTTCGCACATAATTATTCCATAACTTTATGACATCGAAATTTAAAAGTAGGATGTGCAGAAACCCAGAAAAAAGGTAAGGCAAAAACCGGCGATGCGATGCAGTAACCAATAAGATATATCGAAATATGTTCCCTCCCCCACACAATAAACATCTATTGGTAGCACATAAGAATATTCTCCTAAGACGACGATTATCATGTTTTTGTCAAACTATGTTGTTGTTTTTTGTCAAGAATTATTGGTGTTTGTCAACATTTGTTCTACTTCTTAATAAAAGCATGTTTCAGCAGCACATGAGAATCGTCTCCTAAGACTATTTTTACGTGTCCTGTTACGGACATTTTACAATCTCGCGATCTCGCCATATCGAGCATAGGTTGATCGCGAGATTACGAAGTATGATCGCGAGACGAAAACGCGCGATTCTATCATATTCAATCTTGCTTTTTCGCAGCCTCGCCCACAGGTCAAAGATCGCGCATTTTTGCTTCGCGATCTGCATCAACACGCATGAGAGCAAAACTAACCCAAATTTTCTGTCTGTAACACAGGGTAAGTCGCCCTGCGCTACCTGCGCTTTATAGTTCGGGTTACAGCAAACTATATTTCCAAAAGCGGAAGGAGAGATGGCGAAAACGCGAGACGATTCTAATATCATTAGGAGACGATTCGCATGTTTTCGCAAGACGGAAACATTGCGAAACGACAGCTCTAGACGAATCACAATGCTGATTGTTTTATTTTGGATTGCGGATGGCAGCCGTACCTTGCAATTTTCATTTGAGATACATGCCATATGACCCTGGTGAATTCATGTGGTATGTATCTCAAATGTAATCCTATTGTATTGCGCGTAACCAACTCGGAAACACCGAGTTGAATTATCACTAAAAATGAAATTTTGCGTGTGAAGACGTGGTAAACTTAGGTTCATAAACAGGGTCTCTATGATTATGCGAAACGAAATACACGACTGTGTATTCAATTTCCGAATAGTTAAAGCATAATCTGCGAGTTAAACATCAGATACCGTCAATCTCATGTTATGAACGCTTCAAGTAACAAACACGCACGAATACAGATACTATCGATTTATAACGAGGTGGAACATAATGCATGTTATTGACCAGTGATCTAGCGTAGAAATATGTAGAATTCACATGATTTACACGACTTATTTATTGAACATATCTGTTTATTGTAAGATCCATTTTGCTAGTAGAGCCACATAAGATACTACACTGCAGCTCCATTATAACGCGGTCGCTTATAGCGCGATCTCCATTATAACGCGGGTCTCTCGTGGATCCCAAAAAAATATTAAAATATTAAAAAAATCGAGAAAAAAATCTATAAAAAAAAACAAAGAAAAAAAAATCGTCGATTAATTAGTTGATTCGTGATTTCTGCAAGTTTATTCAAACAACGAAGTTCAAAGTCCATGAAAGGATTATTATTAGTATGTTAGCAAATGTAATACCTTTAATCAGGTAATCATGTTAATAGGCATATTTAATAATCAATTCAATTACCTTAATCCCAATTATTCGCGAAGTAATGGTCGTATCAAAGGAGCATGCCGACTCGTGTCTGGAGCTATAATTATCACGCGGTGTTTGTGACAGTCATCAAAGTACAACTACCGCGCTAAAGAATTCGCCAGTGTGTATAAATAATGATGGACCTGGTTCGCATGTCATACCGAGTTCATATTGTTCATATCGTTCATATCATTCATATCATTCTACAATGTCGGCTCCAAACACGCCAACTTCGCGAAAACGTAAGGCTTACTCCATACGCGACAAGCTGGATATCATCGATCGTATACGTGGCGGCCAGACTCAGGCACGAGTTGCATGGGATGTCGGCATCGCAGAATCTACGATACGTGGGTGGGTGAAAGACGAGGCAAAGCTGCGTGCTGCGTCTGGAGGCATGGAAGAAGGCGGCCGTGATAGGAAGAGGCACCGTGGCGCCAGAGACAACGACCTAGATGCTGCCGTCATGACGTGGTTCACGCAATCCAGAGCTGAGGGCGTCCCATTAGCCGGCCCAGTCATCCAAGGCCAGGCTATGAAATTCAACAACATGTTGAATCCCGACGACGACGACAATTTCACTGGCAGCAATGGTTGGCTACGTGGATTTAAGGAGCGTCATGGGATAAGCCAGGCGAGGGGAACAACGCTCTGCCGACGCCGCCGCCGCCGATGCGTATCTAGCAACGTTGAAGCGGATACTGGAGGATGGTCAGTTCTGCCCGGAGCAGGTATACAACGCGGACGAAACCGCACTCTACTTTAAGATACTGCCCGACAAAACACTCGCCACCAAGGACGACGCAACGAAGACGCTCGGATTTAAAAAATGTAAGAACCGGCTCACCGCACTCCTATGCTGTAACCAGACGGGGACCCACAAACTCGCCCCACTCGTGATTGGTAAGAGCGCGAAACCGAGATGTTTTCATCATGTGAACATGAAAACGTTGCCGGCGGTGTATAACAACTCCAAGAACGCGTGGATGACGTCTGTCATATTCGAAGGCTGGATCCACGCCCACTTCGTCCCGGCTGTCCGTCGGCACCTGCGAAACATGAAGCTGGAACAGAAGGCACTGCTCCTGGTCGACAATTGTTCAGCACACCCACATGATCTCATCTCCAAGGACAAGAAGATCGCAGTTTCCTTCCTGCCCAAGAACATCACATATCCAGCTTCTGGACATGGGCGTCATCGCAACGACGAAACGCAATTACCGCCGACACCTAATCACCGCGATCATCAACACGGATTGTATGCTGACGGACTACGTCAAGAAACTGAACATCAAGGAGGCGATTCACCTGTTCGCGGCGGCATGGGACGACGTCAGTGCTCGTGGCATCAATGGCTGCTGGAAGAAGGGGCTTGGAGACGCATTCCCAACTCAGGACACGGATGTCGCTAGCGATGACGACTTCGAGGGATTCGACGAACAGGACCTACGCACGGCTGAGCGACGGGCACTCGATTACAACGGGTTCAACGAAGCCGACATCACATCATCGCGTCGTGCCTTGGGTGACGTCACTGGCGATGCCATCGCGGAGTGGTTATGCGTGGACAGTGATGCGGCCACAACAGAGATATTGACCGACGATCAGATCGTGAACCAGACCAAACATGGACTTTCGTCGGCGGATTCAGATGATGAACCCGACACAATTGAGCCACCGCCGGTGATGTCTGATGTGATCTCAGGGCTCGAGAAAGGGCTCCGATGGCTCGAGTCGTCAACATCCGGCACAGCAGCGCAAGTGCACCATATGAGAAACATTATCTGTCAGGCTAGGGCAGATGCCAGAGACACCGTTAAACAGCGCAAATTGACATCGTTTTTTAATAGAACTTAGATTATTATACAGTAGAGTGAGCAGCACATTTAAAAAAAAACATTAAATGAAAAAAATAAATAATGTGACAATGTTACCACAATTGTTTACTACAATTACGTGTACATGTATATTTATGGGGCCTTATGGTGACAAGCGTAGATCCAGATCAGCCTGTACATATGCACAGTCTTGCCAGGATCAACCTTGTTCACCATACCACCAATGTAACGCCTGATCAGAAGCTACACTGGTCACAAATCCCATGAGCATCATTTCTCCAGTCACGTAAATGTAGCGCTTATTGTCACCAAGTAATGTCAATGTATCCGTGTTAACACATAATTGTCGCTAATAAATGGTTGCGTGTTCGATCGCCTTTACTATTCTTTACTCACAGGTGTAATATTTAGCGTTCTATAAACAGACTGGTGTTTCAGCATGATCTGGGTATGGGATCACGTGGTCTATTGTTTACACTGCAGCCCACGGCAATCTCGCTTAAATCGTAAATTTCATTCATTAATATGACTTGCAGCGTAAACGTAAATAGATCACGTGACCCCACATCCCGAGATTATGCACAGCTAATCGTCCGCATGAATAGGCAGGACACGTGACCATAGGCATTATTTATTATCAATTACTCCGTTTAAGCGTCTGTTGATCGCGAGTAGTATAAATTGTAATAAGCGTCTGTCTATCGCGAGCACTATACAACGTAATAAGCATGATTTTATAAATAACTCATATGTTTAATACATTAATACAAGTTTGTATGTCATAGGCATTATTAATAATTACTTTAACTTCTGTTCAAATGACATACTTTTATATGGGTCCCGCAATAGTTGGTAACCGAAATGCGGATGATACCAGTAACCCGTGCAGTACCAGTACCCGTGCATGTCCCGAAATTTTATAACGTGGTCGGATTCGATCGCGGTTTGAAATCTTGGACCCCGAACACCGCGTTATAATGGAGTTGCAGTGTACTACTACAACTTGTATATGTACATGTATCAATATTGAACATGGAAAGCGAGACTATACTGGTGTAGGGAGTCTGTAAAATACAAGTGTTGTCCTATCCCGCCTCCAGCCTAATTGATTCTCTTGCGTGTTAGACAAATCAGACGGCTGTGTAGATCCTGATCACACTGCGCGAAATTGGTTTGAAAGCTGCCCTTTTATCAATTATCAATCATGTCTACCATGTGTACTTTACGGTGCATACAGGAGCTCAAGTGCCGCAGATATTACATGTCTATTACGTGAATAGGAGTACGCAAAATACGACTACACGTATCTTATAGCATTGCCATGATCATGATGATTGTCTAATGCTGCTTACACCGGCATCATTGTATAACACCAACAGACTACGCTACACACACTTATAGTTATATATCTATATTATAATGCTGTGCAGATGTAGACTGGTGGCAAAACGACGGGACATATCTTAACAGCATATGACCATAGTCAGACTTCGAAACACCATATTCACAACCCACGATCAAAGAGCAGGCAAGCAATGACTAACCGTCTTATCGGGACAAGCCCTACAGAGTTGTCTTGCAGCAAGTGTAGATAAAACTTGGCGCCAAAAATAATAACCGAAGCACGTTATCCCGGGAATTACCTATGAACTTTGAAGGCTTTGCGCAACGCTAATCTACGATGCGCAATGAAGAAACCTGTTAACACGTGTTTGCAAGGTGTTGATATATACTAGAAAACTATACAATCACTCGGGAAAAACTTTCAGAGCTTCACAAACCACCTGTAAAGATACCCTTTATTATACAAAAAAAGTGCGCGAAATGTGCATAAACTTGGAAATTTCCGTGCCACTCGTGCCAGTGAATGTCAATACATAGTTACAGTACATACTAATGGAATATACACACTGGTCTATAGCACAAACCAATGCGAATGATGAGTAGAATCTAACTTGAAAACCTGTTTTCAGCGTAAAATTCCATTCAGCCAACATAACTGACACACGTTATTCGCAAAGGGAGATAATTATGCATGACCTGCAAACATATTCTATGACGTTATCCCGAACATAATTGAAATCAGTTACACCCCTGCCTGATTATTGACACATGTCTGCATTTGCACAATTTTTCATGAAAATCATGAGAAATTAAATAATGTGCACTTCATTTCACACCATATGCATTCACCATTGTTTGTTTATACTATACAACTAGTAGTTTGTATTGTTATAAGACATGATGTACACAAGTAAGAATATAAAGATCATATGTATATTTATTGTTTCAGAAAACTCTTCAGTCTCGTTTGCTAAGGTGACAAACTATACACACTCGTGGGATAATGTTTATAGTTTCTACTACTATGGGTGCATTCTATATGTCCCTACTGCCCAACAAAGGAGACTGTCGACGTTTTTATCCTATATTTATAACGTGACTAACTTTTTAATGAGTGGGTAGCTGAGCAGGAATCCAGCAGCGAAGTCAGGGAATGTCAGTTTGTCTGGGCTCGTGAAGTGGTGTATAATGGAGTGCCCCTTGTCCCTCAGTGCATGGCCCAGAAACCAGTCCTACAACAAAGTGGGGGAAAGTCAGTTTGTCTGGGCTCGTGAAGTGGTGTAAAATGGAGTGCCCCTTGTCCCTCAGTGCATGACCCAGAAACCAGTCCTACAACAAAGTGGGGGAAGGTCAATTTCTCTGGGCTCGTGAAGTGGTGTATAATGGAGTACCCTTTGTCCCTCAGTGCATGACCCAGAAACCAGTCCTACAACAAAGTGGGGGAAAGTCAGTTTGTCTGGGCTCATGAAGTGGTGTGAAATGGAGTGCCCCGTGTAACTCAGTGCATGACCCAGAAACCAGTCCTACAACAAAGTGGGGGGAAAGTCAGTTTGTCTGGGCTCGTGACGTGGTGTATAATGGAGTGCCCCTTGTCCCTCAGGGTATGACCCAGAAACCAGTCCTACAACAAAGTGGGGGAAAGTCAGTTGTCTGGGCACGTGAAGTGGTGTATAATGGAGTGCACCTTGTCCCTCAGTGCATGACCCAGAAACCAGTCATACAACAAAGTGGTGGGGGGGAAGTCAGTTTGTCTGGGCTCGTGAAGTGGTGTATAATGGAGTACCCCTTATCCCTCAGTGCATGACCCAGAAACCAGTCCTACAACAAAGTGGGGGAAAGTCAGTTGTCTGGGCACGTGAAGTAGTGTATAATGCAGTGCACCTTGTCCCTCAGTGCATGACCCAGAAACCAGTCCTACAACAAAGTGGGGGAAGATCAGTTTGTCTGGGTTTGTTAAGCGGTGTATAATGGAGTGCCCCTTGCCCCAGTCCTACAACAAAGTGGGGGACAGTCAGTTTGTCTGGGTTCGTGAAATGGTGTATAATTGAGTGCCCTTTGTCCCTCAGTGCATGGCCCAGTAACCAGTCCTACAACAAAGTGGGGGAAAGTCAGTTTGTCTGGGCTCGTGAAGTGGTGTATAATGGAGTGTCCCTTGTCTCTCAGTGCATGACCCAGAAACCAGTCCTACAACAAAGTGGGGGAAAGTCAGTTTGTCTGGGCTCGTGAAGTGGTGTATAATGGAGTGCCCCTTGTCTCGCAGTGCATGACCCAGAAACCAGTCCTACAACAAAGTGGGGGAAGGTCAGTTTGTCTGGGCTCATGAAGTGGTGTATAATGGAGTACCCCTTATCCCTCAGTGCATGACCCGGAAACTAGTCCTACAACAAAGTGGGGGAAAGTCAGTTTGTCTGGGCTCATGAAGTGGTGTGAAATGGAGTGCCCCTTGTCCCTCAGTGCATGGCCCAGAAACCAGTCCTACAACAAAGTGGGGGAAAGTCAGTTTGTCTGGGCTCGTGAAGTGGTGTATAATGGAGTGCCTCTTGTCCCTCAGTACATGACCAAGAAACCTGTCCTACAACAAAGTGGGGGAAAGTCAGTTTGTCTGGGCTCGTGAAGTGGTGTATAATGGAGTACCCCTTGTCCCTCAGTGCATGACCCAGAAACCAGTCCTACAACAAAGTGAGGGAAAGTCAGTTTGTCTGGGCTCGATAAGTGGTGTATAATGGAGTGCCCCTTGACCCTCAGAGCATGGCCCAGAAACCAGTCCTACAACAAAGTGGGGGAAAGTCAGTTTGTCTGGGTTCGTGAAGTGGTGTAAAATGGAATGCCCCTTGAACCTCATAGCATGACCCAGAAACCAGTCCTACAACAAAGTGAGGGAAAGTCAGTTTGTATGGGCTCGTGAAGTGGTGTATAATGGAGTGCCCCTTTTCTTTTCACTCAGTGCATGGCCCAGAAACCAGTCCTACAACAAAGTGGGGAAAAGTCAGTTCGTCTGGGCTCGTAAAGTGGTGTATAATGGAGTGCCCCTTGTCCCTCAGTGCATGACCCAGAAACCAGTCCTACAACAAAGTGGTGGAAAGTCAGTTTGTCTGGGCTCGTGAAGTGGTGTATAATGGAGTGCCCCTTGTCCCTCAGTGCATGACCCAGAAAACCAGTCCTACAACAAAGTGGGGGAAAGTCAGTTTGTCTGGGCTTGTGAAGTAGTATATAATGGAGTGCCCCTTGTCCCTCAGTGCATGGCCCAGAAACCAGTCCTACAACAAAGTGGGGGAAAGTCAGTTTGTCTGGGCTCGATAAGTGGTGTATAATGGAGTGCCCCTTGTCCCTCAGTGCATGACCCAGAAACCAGTCCTACAACAAAGTGGGGGAAAGTCAGTTTGTCTGGGCTCGTGAAGTGGTGTATAATGGAGTGCCCCTTGTCCCTCAGTGCATGGCCCAGAAACCAGTCCTACAACAAAGTGGGGGAAAGTCAGTTTGCCTGGGCTCGTGAAGTGGTGTATAATGGAGTGCCCCTTGTCCCTTAGTGCATGGCCCAGAAACCAGTCCTACAACAAAGTGAGGGAAAGTCAGTTTGTCTGGGCTCGATAAGTGGTGTATAATGGAGTGCCCCTTGTCCCTCAGAGCATGGCCCAGAAACTAGTCCTACAACAAAGTGGGAGAAAGTCAGTTTGTCTGGGTTCGTGAAGTGGTGTAAAATGGAGTGCCCCTTGACCCTCAGTGCAGACCCAGAAACCAGTCCTACAACAAATGAGGGCAAAGTCAGTTTGTCTGGGCTTGTGAAGTAGTGTATAATGGAGTGCCCCTTGTCCCTCATGCATGGCCCAGAAACCAGTCCTACAACAAAGTGGGGAAAGTCAGTTTGTCTAGGCTCGAGAAGTGGTGTATAATGGAGTGCCCCTTGTCCCTCAGTGCATGACCCAGAAACCAGTCCTACAACAAAGTGGGGGAAAGTCAGTTTGTCTGGGCTCGTGAAGTGGTGTATAATGGAGTGCCCTTGTCCCTCAGTGCATGACCCAGAAACCAGTCCTACAACAAAGTGGGGGAAAGTCAGTTTGTCTGGGCTTGTGAATGGTGTATAATGGTAGTGCCCCTTGTCCCTCAGTGCATGACCAGAAAACCAGTCCTACAACAAAGTGGGGGCAAAGTCAGTTTGTCTGGGCTTGTGAAGTGGTGTATAATGGAGTGCCCCTTGTCCCTCAATGCATGCCCAGAAACCATCCTACACAAAGTGGGGGAAAGTCAGTTTGTCTAGGGCTCGAGAGTGGTATAATGGAGTGCCCCTTGTCCCTCAGTGCATGACCCAGAAACCAGTCCTACAACAAAGTGGGGAAAGTCAGTTTGTCTGGGCTCGTGAAGTGGTGTATAATGGAGTGCCCCTTGTCCCTCAGTGCATGACCCAGAAACCAGTCCTACAACAAAGTGGGGGAAAGTCAGTTTGTCTGGGCTTGTGAAGTGGTGTATAATGGAGTGCCCCTTGTCCCTCAGTGCATGACCCAGAAACCAGTCCTACAACAAAGTGGGGGAAAGTCAGTTTGTCTGGGCTCGTGAAGTGGTGTATAATGGAGTGCCCCTTGTCCCTCAGTGCATGGCCCAGAAACTAGTCCTACAACAAAGTGGGGGAAAGTCAGTTTGTCTGGGCTCGTGAAGTGGTGTATAATAGAGTGCCCCCTGTCCCTCAGTGCATGACCCAGAAACCAGTCCTACAACAAAGTGGGAGCAGGTCAGTTTGTCTGGGCTCGTGAAGTGATGTAAAATGGAGTGCCCCTAGTCCCTCAGTGCATGGCCCAGAAACAAGTCCTACAACAAAGTGGGGGAAGGTCAGTTTGTCTGGGCTCGTGAAGTGGTGTATAATGGAGTGTCCCTTGTCCTCAGTGCATGACCCAGAAACCAGTCCTACAACAAATTGAGGGGGGAAAGTCAGTTTGTTTATCTGGGCTCGTGAAGTGGTGTAAAATGGAGTGCCCCTAGTCCCTCAGTGCATGGCTAGAAACCTGTCCTCAACAAAGTGGGGGAAAGAGTCAGTATGTCTGGGCTCATGAGTGGTGTGTAATGGTTTGTAAGTGCCCTGTCCCTCAGTGCATGGCCCAGAAACCAGTCCTACAACAAAGTGGGGGGGTAAAGTTTCAGTGGTGGGGCTCCCGTGATAGTGGTGTATAATGGAAGCCAGTCTACAAAACATAGTGGGGGAAAGTCAGTTTGTCTGGGTGTGAAGTGGTGTATAATGGAGTGCCTCTTGTCACTCAGTACATGACCCAGAAACCTGTCCTACAACAAAGTGGGGGAAAGTCAGTTTGTCTGGGCTCGTGAAGTGGTGTATAATGGAGTACCCCTTGTCCCTCAGTGCATGACCAAGAAACCAGTCCTACAACAAAGTGAGGGAAAGTCAGTTTGTCTGGGCTCGATAAGTGGTGTATAATGGAGTGCCCCTTGACCCTCAGAGCATGGCCCAGAAACCAGTCCTACAACAAAGTGGGGGAAAGTCAGTTTGTCTGGGTTCGTGAAGTGGTGTAAAATGGAATGCCCCTTGACCCTCATAGCATGACCCAGAAACCAGTCCTACAACAAAGTGAGGGAAAGTCAGTTTGTATGGGCTCGTGAAGTGGTGTATAATGGAGTGCCCCTTTTCACTCAGTGCATGGCCCAGAAACCAGTCCTACAACAAAGTGGGGAAAAGTCAGTTTGTCTGGGCTCGTAAAGTGGTGTATAATGGAGTGCCCCTTGTCCCTCAGTGCATGACCCAGAAACCAGTCCTACAACAAAGTGGTGGAAAGTCAGTTTGTCTGGGCTCGTGAAGTGGTGTATAATGGAGTGCCCCTTGTCCCTCAGTGCATGACCCAGAAACCAGTCCTACAACAAAGTGGGGGAAAGTCAGTTTGTCTGGGCTTGTGAAGTAGTATATAATGGAGTGCCCCTTGTCCCTCAGTGCATGGCCCAGAAACCAGTCCTACAACAAAGTGGGGGAAAGTCAGTTTGTCTGGGCTCGATAAGTGGTGTATAATGGAGTGCCCCTTGTCCCTCAGTGCATGACCCAGAAACCAGTCCTACAACAAAGTGGGGGAAAGTCAGTTTGTCTGGGCTCGTGAAGTGGTGTATAATGGAGTGCCCCTTGTCCCTCAGTGCATGGCCCAGAAACCAGTCCTACAACAAAGTGGGGAAAAGTCAGTTTGCCTGGGCTAGTGAAGTGGTGTATAATGGAGTGCCCCTTGTCCCTTAGTGCATGGCCCAGAAACCAGTCCTACAACAAAGTGAGGGAAAGTCAGTTTGTCTGGGCTCGATAAGTGGTGTATAATGGAGTGCCCCTTGTCCCTCAGAGCATGGCCCAGAAACTAGTCCTACAACAAAGTGGGAGAAAGTCAGTTTGTCTCGGTTCGTGAAGTGGTGTAAAATGGAGTGCCCCTTGACCCTCAGTGCATGACCCAGAAACCAGTCCTACAACAAATTGAGGGAAAGTCAGTTTATCTGGGCTCGTGAAGTGGTGTATAATGGAGTGCCCCTTGTCCCTCAGTGCATGACCCAGAAACCAGTCCTACAACAAAGTGGGGGCAAAGTCAGTTTGTCTGGGCTTGTGAAGTAGTGTATAATGGAGTGCCCCTTGTCCCTCAATGCATGGCCCAGAAACCAGTCCTACAACAAAGTGGGGGAAAGTCAGTTTGTCTAGGCTCGAGAAGTGGTGTATAATGGAGTGCCCCTTGTCCCTCAGTGCATGACCCAGAAACCAGTCCTACAACAAAGTGGGGGAAAGTCAGTTTGTCTGGGCTCGTGAAGTCGTGTATAATGGAGTGCCCCTTGTCCCTCAGTGCATGACCCAGAACCAGTCCTACAACAAAGTGGGGGAAAGTCAGTTTGTCTGGGCTTGTGAAGTGGTGTATAATGGAGTGCCCCTTGTCCCTCAGTGCATGACCCAGAAACCAGTCCTACAACAAAGTGGGGGAAAGTCAGTTTGTCTGGGCTCGTGAAGTGGTGTATAATGGAGTGCCCCTTGTCCCTCAGTGCATGACCCAGAAACCAGTCCTACAACAAAGTGGGGGCAAAGTCAGTTTGTCTGGGCTTGTGAAGTAGTGTATAATGGAGTGCCCCTTGTCCCTCAGTGCATGCCCAGAAACTAGTCCTACAACAAAGTGGGGGAAAGAAAGTCAGTTTGTCTGGGCTCGTGAAGTGGTGTATAATAGAGTGCCCCCTGTCCCTCAGCGCATGACCCAGAAACCAGTCCTACAACAAAGTGGGAGCAGGTCAGTTTGTCTGGGCTCGTGAAGTGATGTAAAATGGAGTGCCCCTAGTCCCTCAGTGCATGGCCCAGAAACAAGTCCTACAACAAAGTGGGGGAAGGTCAGTTTGTCTGGGCTCGTGAAGTGGTGTATAATGGAGTGTCCCTTGTCCCTCAGTGCATGACCCAGAAACCAGTCCTACAACAAAGTGGGGGGAACGTCAGTTTGTCTGGGCTCGTCAAGTGGTGTAAAATGGAGTGCCCCTAGTCCCTCAGTGCATGGCCTAGAAACCAGTCCTACAACAAAGTGGGGGAAAGTCAGTTTGTCTGGGCTCGTGAAGTGGTGTATAATGGAGTGCCCCTTGTCCCTCAGTACATGACCCAGAAACCTGTCCTACAACAAAGTGGGGGAAAGTCAGTTTGCCTGGGCTCGTGAAGTGGTGTAAAATGGAGTGCCCCTAGTCCCTCAGTGCATGGCCTAGAAACCAGTCCTACAACAAAGTGGGGGAAAGTCAGTTTGTCTGAGCTCGTGAAGTGGTGTATAATGGAGTGCCCCTTGTCCCTCAGTACATGACCCAGAAACCTGTCCTACAACAAAGTGGGGGAAAGTCAGTTTGCCTGGGCTCGTGAAGTGGTGTATAATGGAGTGCCCCTAGTCCCTCAGTCCATGGCCTAGAAACCAGTCCTACAACAAAGTGGGGGAAAGTCAGTTTGTCTGGGCTCGTGAAGTGGTGTAAAATGGAATGCCCCTTGACCCTCATAGCATGACTCAGAAACCAGTCCTACAACAAAGTAGGGGAAAGTCAGTTTGTCTGGGCTTGTGAAGTGGTGTATAATGGAGTGCCCCTTGTCCCTCAGTGCATGGCCCAGAAACCAGTCCTACAACAAAGTGGGGAAAAGTCAGTTTGTCTGGGCTCGTGAAGTGGTGTATAATGGAGTGCCCCTTGTCCCTCAGTGCATGACCCAGAAACCAGTCCTACAACAAAGTGGGGGCAAAGTCAGTTTGTCTGGGCTTGTGAAGTAGTGTATAATGGAGTGCCCCTTGTCCCTCAATGCATGGCCCAGAAACCAGTCCTACAACAAAGTGGGGGAAAGTCAGTTTGTCTAGGCTCGAGAAGTGGTGTATAATGGAGTGCCCCTTGTCCCTCAGTGCATGACCCAGAAACCAGTCCTACAACAAAGTGGGGGAAAGTCAGTTTGTCTGGGCTCGTGAAGTGGTGTATAATGGAGTGCCCCTTGTCCCTCAGTGCATGACCCAGAAACCAGTCCTACAACAAAGTGGGGGAAAGTCAGTTTGTCTGGGCTTGTGAAGTGGTGTATAATGGAGTGCCCCTTGTCCCTCAGTGCATGACCCAGAAACCAGTCCTACAACAAAGTGGGGGAAAGTCAGTTTGTCTGGGCTCGTGAAGTGGTGTATAATGGAGTGCCCCTTGTCCCTCAGTGCATGACCCAGAAACCAGTCCTACAACAAAGTGGGGGAAAGTCAGTTTGTCTGGGCTCATGAAGTGGTGTATAATAGAGTGCCCCCTGTCCCTCAGTGCATGACCCAGAAACCAGTCCTACAACAAAGTGGGAGCAGGTCAGTTTGTCTGGGCTCGTGAAGTGATGTAAAATGGAGTGCCCTAGTCCCTCAGTGCATGGCCCAGAAACAAGTCCTACAACAAAGTGGGGGAAGGTCAGTTTGTCTGGGCTCGTGAAGTGGTGTATAATGGAGTGTCCCTTGTCCCTCAGTGCATGACCCAGAAACCACTCCTACAACAAAGTGGGGGGAACGTCAGTTTGTCTGGGCTCGTCAAGTGGTGTAAAATGGAGTGCCCCTAGTCCCTCAGTGCATGGCCTAGAAACCAGTCCTACAACAAAGTGGGGGAAAGTCAGTTTGTCTGGGCTCGTGAAGTGGTGTATAATGGAGTGCCCCTTGTCCCTCAGTACATGACCCAGAAACCTGTCGTACAACAAAGTGGGGGAAAGTCAGTTTGCCTGGGCTCGTGAAGTGGTGTAAAATGGAGTGCCCCTAGTCCCTCAGTGCATGGCCTAGAAACCAGTCCTACAACAAAGTGGGGGAAAGTCAGTTTGTCTGAGCTCGTGAAGTGGTGTATAATGGAGTGCCCCTTGTCCCTCAGTACATGACCCAGAAACCTGTCCTACAACAAAGTGGGGAAAAGTCAGTTCGTCTGGGCTCGTGAAATGGTGTATAATGGAGTGCCCCTTGTCCCTCAGTGCATGGCCCAGAAACCAGTCCTACAATAAAGTGGGGGAAAGTCAGTTTGCCTGGGCTCGTGAAGTGGTGTATAATGGAGTGTCCCTTGTCCCTCAGTGCATGACTCAGAAACCAGTCCTACAACAAAGTGGGGGAAAGTCAGTTTGTCTGGGCTTGTGAAGTGGTGTATAATGGAGTGCCCCTTGTCCCTCAGTGCATGGCCCAGAAACCAGTCCTACAACAAAGTGGGGAAAAGTCAGTTTGTCTGGGCTCGTGAAGTGGTGTATAATGGAGTGCCCCTTGTCCCTCAGTGCACGACCCAGAAACCAGTCCTACAACAAAGTGGGGGAAAGTCAGTTTGTCTGGGCTCGTGAAGTGGTGTATAATGGAGTGTCCCTTGTCCCTCAGTGCATGACCCAGAAACCAGTCCTACAACAAAGTGGGGGAAAGTCAGTTTGTCTGGGTTCGTGAAGTGGTGTAAAATGGAATGCCCCTTGACCCTCATAGCATGACCCAGAAACCAGTCCTACAAAAAAGTGAGGGAAAGTCAGTTTGTATGGGCTCGTGAAGTGTGATAATACAGGAGAAAGCAAGGAGTGCCCCTTTTCCCTCAGTGCATGGCCCAGAAACCAGTCCTACAACAAAGTGGGGAAAAGTCAGTTCGTTTGGGCTCGTGAAATGGTGTATAATGGAGTGCCCCTTGTCTCTCAGTGCATGACCCAGAAACCAGTCCTACAACAAAGTGGGGGAAAGTCAGTTTGTCTGGGCTCGTGAAGTGGTGTATAATGGAGTGCCCCTTGTCCCTCAGTGCATGACCCAGAAACCAGTCCTACAACAAAGTGGGGGAAAGTCAGTTTGTCTGGGCTCGTGAAGTGGTGTATTATGGAGTGCCCCTTGTCCCTCAGTGAATGACCCAGAAACCAGTCCTACAACAAAGTGGGGGAAAGTCAGTTTGTCTGGGCTCGTGAAGTGGTGTATTATGGAGTGCCCCTTGTCCCTCAGTGCATGGCCCAGAAACTAGTCCTACAACAAAGTGGGGGAAAGTCAGTTTGTCTGGGTTCGTGAAGTCATGTATAATGGAGTGCCCCTTGTCCCTCAGTGCATGGCCCAGAAACTAGTCCTACAACAAAGTGGGGGAAAGTCAGTTTGTCTGGGTTCGTGAAGTCATGTATAATGGAGTGCCCCTTGTCCCTCAGTGCATGGCCCAGAAACCAGTCCTACAACAAAGTGGGGAAAAGTCAGTTTGTCTGGGCTCGTGAAGTGGTGTATAATGGAGTGTCCCTTGTCCCTCAGTGCATGACCCAGAAACCAGTCCTACAACAAAGTGGGGGAAAGTCAGTTTGTCTGGGCTCGTGAAGTGGTGTATAATGGAGTGTCCCTTGTCCCTCAGTGCATGACCCAGAAACCAGTCCTACAACAAAGTGGGGGTGGGGAAAGTCAGTTTGTCTGGGCTCGTGAAGTGGTGTATAATGGAGTGCCCCTTGTCCCTCAGTGCATGAACCAGAAACCAGTCCTACAACAAAGTGGGGAAAGTCAGTTTGTCTGGGCTCGTGAAGTGGTGTATAATGGAGTGCCCCTTGTCCCTCAGTGCATGGCCCAGAAACCAGTCCTACAACAAAGTGGGGGAAAGTCAGTTTGTCTGGGCTCGTGAAGTGGTGTATAATGGAGTGCCCCTTGTCCCTCAGTGCATGGCCCAGAAACCAGTCCTACAACAAAGTGGTGGAAAGTCAGTCTGTCTGGGCTCGTGAAGTGGTGTATAATTGAGTGTCCCTTGTCTCTCAGTGCATGACCCAGAAACCAGTCCTACAACAAAGTGGGGGAAAGTCAGTTTGTCTGGGCTCGTGAAGTGGTGTATAATGGAGTGCCCCTTGTCCCTCAGTGCATGACCCAGAAACCAGTCCTACAACAAAGTGGGGGAAGGTCAGTTTGTCTGGGCTCATGAAGTGGTGTAAAATGGAGTGCCCCTAGTCCCTCAGTGCATGGCATAGAAACCAGTCCTACAACAAAGTGGGGGGAACGTTAGTTTGTCTGGGCTCGTGAAATGGACTATAATGAAGTGCCCCTTGTCCCTCAGTGCATGGCCCAGAAACCAGTCCTACAACAAAGTGGGGGAAAGTCAGTTTGCCTGGGCTCGTGAAGTGGTGTATAATGGAGTGCCCCTTGTCCCTCAGTACATGACCCAGAAACCTGTCCTACAACAAAGTGGGGAAAAGTCAGTTTGTCTGGGCTCGTGAAGTGGTGTATAATGGAGTGCCCCTTGTCCCTCAGTGAATGACCCAGAAACCAGTCCTACAACAAAGTGGGGGAAAGTCAGTTTGTCTGGGCTCGTGAAGTGGTGTATAATGGAGTGCCCCTTGTCCCTCAGTGCATGACCCAGAAACCAGTCCTACAACAAAGTGGGGGAAAGTCAGTTTGTCTGGGTTCGTGAAGTGGTGTAAAATGGAGTGCCCCTTGTTCCTCAGTGCATGGCCCAGAAATCAGTCCTACAAGAATATCGAGGAATGCACATGTATTTGGGAAATATTAATATGTTCTATGAAAGGAATCAAAAGTTATAATAGGCTAATTTCCATGGAATTTGTGAACAATATCTTATAAGCAAATTAGACAAAAACTTAGTGACTGTCCAAAATGGGAGCTAACTCTGCTAGAATCCAACATTAAAAATGGCCACAAATGTCAATTTAGAAATTATACAACACGCATTTTGAATTTTGGGCTCTAGTAGAGTTAGCCCTCATCTTTGAAAGAGGTATAATGTGTAGGTGATATATTTTTATGTAAAATGCATCAGTCAAATCAACAATACCACTAGAAAATAATATTCCCCACTTACCAATTTGATAGTAAAACAAACCAAAATTGTGAAATTCTAAGTCCCAAAGGGGGAGATAATGGATTACCTGGGGGTCAAATCGAAAATCTATCTCTACTTTGTACATCTATTCGCTTTCAGGAAGCCACATACCAAGTATCAAGCCTCTGTATATTAGGACTTACAGGTTTTAGGAGTTACAAGGCAAACTTGCAAAGTTCAAAAGGGGGGGGGGGAGGAATACATGACCTGTGGTCTACAAAACAAGAGGCCGAAATGGGCCTGCATCGCTCACCTGAAATTATTATCCCCATTATAAAGTAAATAAACAAGAAACGAGGCAAAGCCACGAAGGCCAGGTTTTTTCCAAGCATGGACACTTGGATAACATAATTATACCCACTTTTTGTAGACTAGATGGCCATGGCCTGCATGTCGCGCCTTGGGGGGAGGCATGGACACTAAAAAAATAGATATAGTAGATGGAAAAATTTTAACGAAAAAACTTTAACCGGACACACGGACGTACGGACGGACGTTCTTACAAAATGGATACTTATGTGGCTTATCACATGTTAAATATTAGCCACATAAAACGATTTTTAGCCACATAAAAGGATTTTTTAGGTGGCTAATTGTAACCAACCCTATCCTTTACTAAGTCCATAACCCTGTGGGGCTAGCCACATAAGTACCTTAATGTGTGCCCGGACGGACGTATGCCAAAATGCCGACGATATCGCGCTTTCCGCAAGCGGGTGCGACAATGATGATAAACACCCATGTGAAGCAGTTGCAGAGATATAGTACACAAAAAAACTTTAACAAATAAATTCAAAGTAATTTGACCTTGACATTGCGCACAGGGGCCGCACGGTTGGGGGTTAGAGTGAAAATATGGACGATGATAAACACCCATGTGAAGTTTCAAGGTAATGGGCGAAGCAGTTGCAGAGATATAGTATAACGAAAAAGTTTTAACCAAAAAATTTAACCAGACGTACGTTAAAAAGTTAACATTGAAAATGGCTAAGTCAATTACGTAGAAATAATAGGTGAAGGTAAAAAAAATGGTCACATGTTGGATAGTTGTATGTGGTAGGCACCCCTTGGTTATGAAGCTGTGAAAGTTTGGTGGTCCTAGGTGGTACAGTACCAAAGAAATGGACTTAAACACAAAAACTTAGCATTGTAAACGCGAAAAGTTAACATTGAAAATGGGTAAGTCGACAGCGCGGAAAAAATGGGTCAAGTTAAAAAAAAAGTAACATGTTGGATAGTGATATGTGGTGGGCACCCCTTGATTATGAAGCTGTGAAAGTTTGGTGGTCCTAGGTGGTACTGTACCAAAACAAGAGGGCCATGATGGCCCTAATTCGCTCACCTGACTCCATGAACACCAGAGGAGAATGTGACATTGAGTTCATGTGTTTTAAAAAAATTGTGCTATTTTTAGATGGCAGTCATCTTGGATTAAGCGATGACTCTCATTTTACAAAATCTGAAAATGCTTCACCCAGCATCGGCCATGTGGTTCCTGAGAAAAAGACGTTAAAAATCTTGAATAAATGGACCTTTTGGTGGCCATCATGGATGACATAATCATTGCACCAGAGTGATCGCCTCATTGATACCTTCAATTTGATATATGACATGACCATATTCAGTCAAAAATAAAATTTGACCCCAATTTGACCCCACGGGCCACGCCCATTTTTGACCCCGGGGTTACCATTTTAACAACTTTCAAAGAGCAATGTACATCAATCATTCCTACCAAGTTTCGTCGAAATCCGGCTAGCGGTTCATGAGAAAAAGATTTTTTTAAGAATTTATGCTATTTTTAGACGGCGGCCATCTTGGATTAGCGATGACCTCCATTTTAACAAATCTGAAAAGGTTTCACCCATGGACCATAACTTTTAAGTTTGGCTACCATGGGCCAAGCAGTTCATGTGAAGAGGAATTTTGAAATCTCTAATAAAAGAACGACCTTTTGACCTTTCGGCAGCCATCTTGGATGACATAACAATCCGATTTCGACAAAAAATGCACCAGAGTGATCGCCTCATTGATACCTTCAATTTGATGTATGAAATGACCATTTTCAGTCAAAAATGAAATTTGACCACAATTTGACCCCACGGGCCACGCCCATTTTTGACCCCAGGGTCACCATTTTAACAACTTTGAAAGAGCAATGTACATCGATCATTCCTACCAAGTTTCGTTGAAATCCAGCAAGCGGTTCATGAGAAGAAGATTTTTTAAGAATTTATGCTATTTTTAGACGGCGGCCATCTTGGATTAGCGATGACCTCCATTTTAACAAATCTGAAAGGCTTCACCCATGGACATAACTCTTAAGTTTTGGCTAACCTGGGCCAAGCGATTCATGTGAAGAAGATTTTGAAATCTCTAATAAAAGAACGACCTTTTGACCTTTCGGCGGCCATCTTGGATGACATAACAATCCGATTTCGACAAAAAATGCACCAGAGTGATCGCCTCATTGATACCTTCAATATGATATATGAAATGACCATATTCAGTCAAAATAAAATTTGACCCCAATTTGACCCCACGGGCCACGCCCATTTTTGACCCCAGGGTCACCATTTTAACAACTTTGAAAGAGCAATGTACATCGATCATTCCTACCAAGTTTTGTCGAAATCCGGTTGGCGGTTCTTGAGAAGAAGATTTTTTAAGAATTTGTGCTATTTTTAGATGGCGGCCATCTTGGATTACGTAATGACATCATTTTAACAATTTTGTAATCCCCCTACCTAAGGACCATGACCATGAAGTTTGGTGACTATAGACCCAATGGTTACCGAGGAGAAGACGTTTGAAAATGTTCACGGACGACGACGGATGACGACGGACGACGACGGACGACGACGGACGACGACGGACGACGGACACATTGCGGTAACAATAGCTCACATGAGCTTCGCTTAGGTGAGCTAAAAATGGACTTAAACACGAAAACTTAACATTGAAAACGCGAAAACTTAACATTGAAAATGGCTAAGTCGATTGCGCGGAAAAAATGGGTCAAGTTAAAAAAAAGTAACATGTTGGATAGTGATATGTGGTGGGCACCCCTTGATTATGAAGCTGTGAAAGTTTGGTGGTCCTAGGTGGTACAGTACCAAAGAAATGGACTTAAACACGAAAACTTAACATTGGAAACGCGAAAACTTAACATTGAAAATGGCTAAGTCGAATGCGCGGAAAAAAATGGTCAAGTTAAAAAAAAAGTACATGTTGGATAGTGATATGTGGTGGGCACCCCTTGATTATGAGCTGTGAAAGTTTGGTGGTCCTAGGTGGTACAGTAACAAAGAAATTGACTCAAACACGAAAACTTAACATTGATTGTGGACGCCGCCCGCCCGCCCGTCCGCCCGCCGCCGCCCGCCCGCCCGCCCGCCCGCCCGCCCGGCTTTCGCCAATCCAATAGCCTGGATTTTTTTTCAAAAAACCTGGCTAATAACATAAATCATAAGACCTACCACCTCTGAAGGTGACAAATTCAAATTTTAATTTAAGTGTCTTACTAAAGTGATTTTTTATGGACCTTTTGGCGGCCATCTTGGATGACATAATCATTCAATTTCGAAAAATAAATGCTACAGAGTGATCGCCTCCTCGATACCTTCGATTTGATATATGACATGACCATATTTGGTAAAATGTGAAATTTGACCCCTACATTTTTGATCCCAGGGTCATCATTTTAACAAATCTGAAAGAACATTGACTATCGATCATTCCTGCCAAGTTTCGTCAAAATCGGTCTGGCGGTTCAAAAATATTTTTGATGGTGGCCATCTTGGATTATGCGTTGACCTCCATTTTAACAAATATGAAAATGCTTCACCCACGCACCAATACAGTGAAGTTTGACCAGCATTGGCTGAGCGGTTCACGAGAAGACGTTTGAAATATATAACAAAAATATGACCTTTTGGTGGCCATCTTGGATGACATAATGATCCGATGTCAACAAAAAATGCTTCAAAGTGATCGTTTCCGCGATATCTTTGATCTTCGACCCCCTGGGCCCCGCCAGGAATTTACTACACCAAGTTTTAAGCCTGTACACATTACAGTGTCAAAGTTTCGCCAATGATGGAAGGGCGGGACAGACAGACGGGACAGACAAGGGTAAACACTAGATGCCCCCTCCCATATCGTGGTGGGGCATAAAAAGGAACACATTAGTCATGGATGACATGAAAGTGACAGATAGCTTCCATGGAAGTGACCCTACTATTATAAGATTTTTACCCAAATTTAATTTTAAGACGAAAAGATGGACAACCCTTTAGTCGAGTCGAATTTAGGGTGAACCTTGCAGTTTTTTTATTGATTTTGTTAGTTCATGATGTGGGTAATCATAAACTGAATGATGCTATCATTGAGAAATTTTCAGAATTCAAGATGGCGTCCAAATGGCGGCCAAAATATGATAAAATCTTATATTGGTCAATAAAAGCCGATTTTCCAAGAAAATATTCATGCTTCGATTTCAGATAACATAGCAAAAATAGAATAAATTGAATTTCAACTTTGTATGGTATAATGATAAAATCCAAGATGGCCACCAAAAGTTGAATACGATTTAAATTAATTTAACTAAGCAAATGGATTACAGTATTTCATCTAACTATGTTCGCAATATTAAACAAAACTATTAAAACAATGCGTAAATATTATTCAAGTCGTTTGTATCAATTCAAGATGGCATCCAAAATGGCTGTCAGCATGCTTCAAGTATAAATCTTAAATGGAGTAGTTTATATTAAAATCATTTTAAGGCGACATTCTATGAAAATGTGAAACATATGATAATATATTTCCGATATTTTGCGAGATTTTTTAAGGCGAAGTGCACTTCTCCTTGCCGGACACATAGGGCGACTTGGGCGGAAAAAAAGCGACGACTTCGCCCAAGTCGCCCCCAAAATTGAACCCTGATATATATCACATTTTAATATTAACCTTCACTTGTATTATATACATGAAGTTCAATATCAGTTGTATGCTGATATCATATTAAATAAGTTTAACATCACAACTCGCACCACCCCCACCCAAAACTCACAATTAGCAACAGAAGGCAATTGCTTGATCCACAAATGAACAAGTATAATAAAACCGAGTTGAGAATCAGCTGACTTTGTCTTGTAAT
The DNA here is from genome assembly GCA_029237695.1 of Conchocele bisecta. Classification (NCBI taxonomy): domain Eukaryota; kingdom Metazoa; phylum Mollusca; class Bivalvia; order Lucinida; family Thyasiridae; genus Conchocele; species Conchocele bisecta. The sequence continues at coordinate 36,049,766 of CM055277.1, forward strand.
TTTAAATCACATCACCGAAGTTGCTCGACCACAGATGTGCACGTATAATGTGTTTATGATTATGTATTACATTGGTTGTTCTTTGGGTTTATGGGTCTTTTAGTATCTTGTCCTCTATTTATCCATTGCTTTCGTTCGGTGATATTAATTTTTCCGATCCTTTGTGGGTTTTGAACACGTCTGCATTTCGTTTTGACACTTAGCACAGTTTGCCTCTTGGGTATTAATTCGGCTGGAGATTATCATGGATCGCGGAGTGCATGTTTGTGCCGCGTTGTTTAAAGTCTCCTCGCTAATTTGTTCGTGTCTTGTTTGGGTATCTTGTTGTCTATTGTAGTTTCACTCACTTGTATTTGTATGTTCAATGGCTAATGTATGTATCAGGTTCAATATTTGCCGTGTTGCTTTACTTCTGTCAATTAAAACTTTTCTCATCAAACAAAAACCCCACACGATGTACATTGTATATGACACTTGTGATATACACACATTCCCACCATTCGCATGCATTACTCGTGAATTACATCAGCATTTTTGTGAGGATTGCTGCAGCTCTCCAATGACATGTACTTACAAAATGAAGTACAAGACACCGTTGCTCCGTGGCATGAGCAGGAACTTCTTGAGCAAGCATTCTGTGCACTACATCCACAGGCAACACCTTTCATAAGTTCTGGCGGAGAAACCTCAACACTCCTGTGGATGGAATGGGCACTCCATTGGTAACAACCCAGCCATACAGTGATATGTCGACATTGGGAGGTTCCAGTTGATCTGCTGCTTTCCAGATCATGGTTTGCAAGTGAGCCCGTTTGATGTGCTCATTCAGTGCATAGAATGTCTGTCGGTGATAATGTCTTGATTTTTGGAGTGTCCCTCTTACTCATGAATATGGTGTGTCGTAATTGGTTCATGGAGGTACGAGTCTGTTTTTCCTTATACATCCTGCCTACATATAACCAGCTGTGATAATTTTGTCTATAGTATCACCATGACTGCAACCGCTGATAATTTTTTTTTTTTTTTTTTAATTTTTTTTTTTTTTTTTTTTTTTAATTAATATTTTTTATTATTTTTAAATACAAACATGTACATACAATACAACACATGTATTATTAACTAACACACTGTGACTAAAGTCGCTATGAAATGATTGCACATGCACTCATTGTACTTGAAAATAAGTTTTTAGAGAAAGAGAAGACAAAAAGAATATAGAAAAGCATAGATGGTAAAGTACAATCAGGAAGAAGGAAGAGTATCGAAAAGTATAAATATGTCCCCCTTTTGTTCACATCCGCTTGAATTGAGTTGTTTTTTTTATATATATACGTCTTTTGTTTTACTTTTGTGTGGTTAGTGTGATTGAACCTTCCCTACTATGCCCAAAAAAACATACCTATGTTTGAAAAACATCCCATTTAATGTTGTGTTGCTCAAGTTTGTCTTTTTTAGTAGCTATTAACTCTTCTAAATTTATCCTATATTTTAAGTAGTTTATAAACGGTTCGAAAGCAATTTCCCAGTTTTCATATTTACATTTAACAATAAAGTATTTGGCTAATATGAGTATAAAATTAAATTGTTGTGCCTTGTGTGTACTTTCATCTATTCCTAAAGAAATACTTTGGAAATTTACAGCGTAAGTAAAACCTTATTTTTCATTCAAATAGGTACGTAACTGTGACCACATATGTTGTACATGAGTACATTCCCAAAACAAATGTTTTATAGTTTCTACATACATAGAGCAAAAATCGCATAAACTACTATTAATTAGGTTACATCGAAAGAGTAATTTATTTGTTCCATTCATTCGCATAAGGTATTTATATTGAAAATTCCGCAATGTGGAATCTATAGTACAATTAAAGGTTGACATGTAAATATGTTTCCAGTTTAAGTTGGCTTCCGGAAATTCAGCTATCCATTTTTTTTCAGACTTTTTTTCTTCAGTGATTTTTTTTTCTGTTTGTATTGTATAAAGTAATTTATTAACGTATTTGCTTTTTTGTACCCTTGATTTCAGTGTTTCAGACAGTTGTATTATGTTTATTTGTTCTGTTTTTATTGTTTCTTTCCATATTGGATTTATACTATTTAATATACATTGATATTTCATAAAATCATCATTCTTATGCTGAATAACTCTACAATATCACCGAATGTCAGAAAAGTTTTTGTTCTATAATCGTATAATTGTTCGATGTACTTGATACCCTTATCAAACCAGTGTCTATGAAACAAAGTTTTATTTTGATGTTTTATATTAGAGTTGTTCCAAATTATTTCTTTTGATACTGTATCTGTTTGAGAAGAATAGTTTATACTTGCCCAAGATTTCAAAACATTGTTCAGGAATTTATTTTTCACTATGTTTTGTATGTCTTCCGGTTTCAAGTTACATTCGAAAATAAAAGTCCCGCCATATTTTTCAAGTATTTTTTCGTAAATTGCTTTCCATTTCCCTATGTTAGTAGTATCGCATATTCTTTTACCCATGAAGCTCTTATTGAAGTAATAAAACTATCGATGTCTAACATTTTTAGTCCCCCTTTTTCGTAAGCTTGAATAATTGTATTTCTTTTTACTTTATCAGGCTTGTTATCCCATAAAAATTGAAATAACTTGGTTCTTACACGTTTTATCATATGTTCTGGTGGATCATGTAAAACTGTCAATGGGTATATTAATTTTGGGGCAGCAAATTTGTTTTTATTACCGTGATTTTTTCCGAGTAAGCTGAGCTTTCTGTGTTTCCATTTGTCTAGGCACTGTTCAAATTCTAAGATTTTTGTAAAAAAATTATGGTCATGGGTATTAATATTATCATTTAGGAATGTGATGCCTAATGTTTTCGCGCTGTGTGAGGTCCAAGTAAATTGTTTGTTGGGGCAAAATGTGGTTTCTGTATGTTTAAGAGCACCTATTCTCATTACTGTTGATTTTTTAATGTTAAGTTTTAGGCCAGAAATCATACTGAATTCGTCTATTATGTATATTAACTTTTCGAAGGATTTTTGAGAGCCGTCTGTCATAAAGGTTGCATCGTCAGCAAACATTGTGTTCTTTAGTTTCTACATCATACATTTTGACTCCGGTTATATCTGCTTCATTTATGATAGATTGTGATAATATTTCAATGGCCATAATAAAAAGATACGGTGATAACGGACAGCCCTGACGCACACCTCTTTGTATTGATTAAAAGAATTCTGATAAGTATCCGTTATTTGTTACACAACTTTTTGCATCAGAGTAAAATAGTTTGATCCAATTAAGTATATCATTACCAAAATTAAGATAGTCCAATGTTTTCAAAAGGTATGTATGTTCAACAGTATCAAATGCTTTTTCGAAGTCTGCGAAAAAAAAGAGACCTGGGGCATCATTTTCGTTAAGATGAATCAATTGCTTCGTAAAGAGTTCTAATGTTTTCGCCAATATATCTTCCCTTAAGAAATCCAGTTTGTGAATAATCTATTATTGATGGTAGAACTTTTTTAATTCTATTTGCAATCGTCTTAGATGCTATTTTATAATCTACATTAAGCAATGATATGGGTCTCCAATTTGTTAATTTTGATAAGTCGCCCTTTTTCGGTAGTAATGTTATTATTCCTTGTTTTTGCATTTCGCTTAGCGACCCGTTTGTTAATGAATAGTTGAAAGATTCTATATAATACTTTTTTTTATATCATTCCAGAATATTTTAAAAAATTCTACTGTTAGTCCATCGGAGCCTGGGCTTTTATTATTATTCATTTCTTTTAGAGCAGTGCTACATTCATATTCGGAAAGATTACCTTCGCATAGCTGTTTGTTTTCTTCAGATAATTTATTCTGATCGTTGTTTGTAAAAAAATTGTGATTACTATTCTGAACATCTTTTTTGCTATATAGCTTTTTATAGTATTCGTTTTGTTTGCTCGTGTAATATATCTTCATTTTTCGTGACATTTTTTCCATTTACATTTAATCGGACTATAGTTTTGTTCTCTGCTCGTTTCCTTTCTAAATTTGCAAAATATTTTGTATTTTTTTCATTACCCTCTATATATTCTGCTTTTGATCGTATGATACTTCCTCTTACTTTCTTTTCATGGATGTCCTCTAGACTTTGTTTTTTAGATTGTAATTCTAATAAAGTGGTGTCCGATATATTGTTTGCGTATTCTGTTTCCAGTTGATCTATTTCTTCTACGAGTTTTCTTTCTAACTTTAAATTTATTTTATTTTCGATGCAAATTTTATTGTTTCATTTCTTATCGTTCCTTTTATAATTTCCCACAATGTGTTAGGATTTGCGTCGTTGTTAATATCAGCAATAGCTGTTATATTATCTCTAATTAGTTGTTGGTAATCCGGTTTTAATAGCAGACTATTATTTATTTTTAAAGTAGCCAGGTCCCCTTACAATGCGTTAGTAATTTTATATATATAATCGAATGGTCTGATTTAATTCCTGTAGTGATTTTGCTTTTTGTTATTCTATTTATTATATTCTCCGATATTAGAATAAAGTCCAATCGACAGAATATTGGTGGTTTAGTATTAGAGTGCCATGTGAATTTTTTAGTATTAGGGTTAAGGATTCTCCAGATATCATGTAGATTAAATTTGTTCATAATCGACACTATTTTTTCTCTTGTTTTTTTGTTAGCATCATGTCTACCATTTTTCTTATCAAGGTCGGGATCTAAAATAATATTGAAGTCCCCTCCTATTATTAGCGTATCCTGTTACAGATTCTAAATATGTCTCGAAATTTTGATAAAATTGAAAACTATTTTCATTTGGCCCATATATGTTAATTAATGTGTATTCTTTGTCGGATATGCTGATTTTAAGAGTTTGAATTCTACAGTTACAATGTTTTCATAATATACAGTTTCATGGTCCAAACCTGGTTTTATTAGAATACATATACCTTCCTTATTACTGAATTCCCCACTAAAAAAAGCGTCTCCACCCCATTCACTTTCCCACTGTGTTTTGTCATGTATAGTGAAGTGTGCCTCTTGGATGAAGCATATGTCATAATCATTTTCTTTTATCCATTCGAAAAGTTGTAGTCGCTTGACTTTTGACCCCATACCCTTTACATTGAAGCTTCCTATTTTTAAGTCCATATTATTCTATCAATATTAACGTGTATTTAATCAATCACACTACTCACTGACATATAGTTCATCAACGATTCAACAGCCGTGAACAGAAGGAGACAGATAAGAGGGGAATGTGAGAGTTGCATCAGTGGAAAATTTTGAACAAGAGTCACCGAATCATCAACTATGAATTATACGTGGCCCTGCCGTTGTCAAAGGATAACCCTATTTTATTTGCCGTCATAAAGATTACATTTGCATTCACATTATTATGTAGATACATGAATAATTATATTTTGCTATTAATTTTAGGTTGTGTTCGATTAGCGCAGAGCCCGACCAACCAGCGCGAGTACGCCGGCTAATCTGGAGCTACTCTCGTCGTTCATAACATGCGAGTTTCCTTCCAAAACAAAAAACAAAACCGACATACTATGTTAAACAATTATGTAGAAACAATGCTAGTTTACATGTTATAACACATATGGCACAACTCTTGATAATTTTCACGACCTGTACAATAGCCATAATAGTGTATACATTGTACATATTAATATTGTAAACGTTGATGAATTGCATATGTTGTTTTTTTTTTAATATTTCAATTATTTTCCGTTAGAGATTATACCTTTTTTTCTGAATAGTCGGGAGCGCCCCCGAATCACATCACTGAGACGATTCTGAGGCGCTTCCAGCTCGCCACCCACAACAGAACAACGAAAATCACTCAAATTACACACTTTATCTGGAGCTCTGGTATAGAAAACACTGTATATATGTTGCGTGTGGATATTCGTCAAAAAACAACAAAAAACAACATATTATTCCGATTTACAAATTTCATGATGCACAATCCACTTACAATAGTTTTGGAGCTAAACATTCAACGGGTATGTGTAAGTCCATGTTAGATGTGAAGATGTATATTACACATTATTGCATATTGTGCTTTCAAGTAAATGCAGCTAAATACCCGTAATTTGCTGGCATGCTAATTGTTTATCACTATTATGCATTACTTAGTTTACAAAATATAACATGTATCACAACCAACATATATGTTAGCATACCAACGTGCAGTTCCCACGCCAGATTGTATCAATCTCAGCCTCATTTAGACTGAGAAAGATACCATGGAATGGGTTGCGAAGAGTGTAATATGTCAACACCCAGCGTAAGTCCCACCCTCACACTCGAAAGAGATAGCGAAATCGTGTGAGAATTCATTTTCAAATAAACATTGATTTGTATATTATAAATATTGTTTATAATCGTACTATTTGTTGACTATCTGCTGTAAGTGGATACGAGATGTGTATACATGTGTATGTTGTATTGGTCACTCGCCGTGGTCAAACCTATATATATTCTGTTTTCATATTATGAACATTGGGAGTGTATAGAGACGGTTAATATTTTTGATCATAACACACTAGTGTACTAACTATGCAAATTAGGTAAATAAAACAACAAATTAGGTCACAATAATATTCATATTTTTAAAGGAAAGACAATGATACCAGCTATTGTAAAACAAAAATCATTAAATCTGAATTTTGGGAGTTGCGATGGAAATAAAAGGACGAGAAAAAATTATCATGGATAATCATATTTACCACAAAAAATAAAAAATGAAACTAATTGAAAATTTGATGAAAAAATATATTTTCCCATTTAAACATTAACCCTTTCACCCCAAAACCAATGAATGGAATGAACTGAAACATGTTACCGTTGCAGCCAATCCCATTTTTGCAAGAAAAAAAAACCTTCCTGACCAGTCTATTTATAAAAAGAGGGAGTTTCCGCCATACAAACACGAAAAACCACTCGCATAAAGTGCAGATCTGATGATATTGAGAAATGGCAATAATGTATTGATCACTTTAGTTAGGTGTGTTGCGGAAGTATATTTGCTTTAATTACATACAAATTATCTAGAATTACACTGGTATACGGGAGACAACTCCATGTGGCCTCAACAGATTGACTGACAATATACACTGCACATACATACACCTGTTCCAGAACCACATTGGTTTATGGAGGGGACAACTCAGTGTGGTCCTCAACAGATTGACTGACAATATACACTGCACATACATACACCTGTTCCAGAACCACATTGGTTTATGGAGAGGACAACTCAATGTGGCCATCACCGGCAAATAATCAATAATAATGTATTTTGATAATATTAGCGAATCATCATGGTAATGCATGTATAATATCCACAGCTGATAAGTAACATCATGGACATGTGTTGCAATCGAGACTGCTCGGCTGGGAGAACTATGGAGAGTAAACTTTATTGCATGTGTAACCAGTATAGCAGTATGGACTACTATATATAAACCTCGCGTATGGTGATTGCTGCTATTTTAATTAACTTATCAACCGGTAGTTTTACAACGTTTGGTTCTATCAGACGACCAACTAGACCACCACACATAAACTGTGATCCTCTATTCAATGCTTTCTCTGAGTATCGCGTGTGTAGTGTGATAGAACATGCGAGACTGAGCCGCAACCAGTATTTTCACATTTGTAGGCTCCTTTTCACATGTTCGGTCCTACTATAATTACGGTTCACTCGATAGTAATAGTTATCATGTTCACGATTGGCCTGACTAAACTTTGTATTGACCAGTGGCCGAACTTTGAGGAAAAACGTCTTACGACCAATACAATAGCATAACCATTTTCATCGTGCCACTCTACACCGTCAATTTTGATATCAGATGTTATGTATACTGCTGTTACATATTTAATATTTCATATATCGGTATGTACTACTCGCTGAGAGTGTGTAACACAAGTACTCAAGCACATCAACTGACCCACAAGACATGACAATAGCCTTAGTTGCACGGACAGTATAATTAAGGCACATATTCATGTGATGCAAGTGTTAGATTCAAAGTTATAGTGCACAAAAAAGCTACTGCCATGTCATGAGTACAGCCAAAATAGGCAAAAAAAATCGTTTATTTATTAGGTTTATCTCGGCAGCCAGTCACCATATTCACTGTGTTTTTAATTTGTACGATTCTACCATTGGCCCGAAGTTTTTATGTATAGTTGCCCATCCCTACTACCAGGCAGATTCTGTCTCTCTGCTCTCGCGAGCTTCCTTCAACACCTTAGCCTTCAACTGCGTCAAGTCCTCCTGTATATAAATTCCCGTGCCCTTCAATTTAGTTTTTTTGTCTTTCAGCGATCTAATTTTGGTGTTACGCGATACGAATTTGATAATGATTGGTCGGGTACTTGATTTCTTAGAACCCCAATCCGATGCGCGATGTCAATGTCTCGTTCTTCCACTGTCATTCCCATTGAGTCTTTCAAAATTGTGACAGCCAACTTGGTAGTTTGGTCTGCGTTCTCCTTTTCTCCTTCCTTTTCCAGTGGCAATCCAGGTCCATTCAGCCTTACACTGTTTCGTCTCGTATATTGTTCCAACTCATCGGTTCGTTCTATGTTGTGGTTTCTTGTTCCTTCAATTTCGTTTCGTAGCTTGTTTATCGTTTCATCTTTCTCGTTTATACTGCTTTTCAGTGATTTGATGTTTTTCGTCATTGTTTCTGTTTCGATCTTGCTGGTGTGTAGTTCTCCTTCTACTATGTCGATTCTATGCGAGACCGAGTCGGTAAAACGTCGTCTTTTATTTTGGTGGCTATACTGTCTATCTTGTGTTCAACTATTCTTTTTATAACTGCTTCTAGTTCATCTTTTGATATCATATTATCAATTTTATATCACTGAGTTTCTTCATTTGTTCGTGAATGGCATGTATTGTTTTTTGACTTTCTCCAAACTTCTTTTCGAAACTGTGTATGTCTATTGTCGCCTCTGTTTCATGCTGTTCGGATTTCTGTGGTCGTTTTTTCTTTTTGTCTTTGGGTTTCGTACCTTGATATTTCAGCTTTATACTTTCATCTTCTTCCTTTGCTTCTAAATTAAAGCTGTGTTCCCCAATGTCACTCGCACTTGACAAGTCATTTCGCTTACGTTTTTTATCCGATTCATCCCCCGTTTTCCCCTTGTCGGTTTTCGATTGTCGCTTTGTCCGCTGCTCTGTTCATCGTGTCAGTTTGGGTATTTACTTCGATTGTATAATAGTTTCCGATTCGGTGACCCTCGTTTACCAACTGTTCATTTTTACATTGTGGTCCGTAACTTTTTGTTGTTGAGTATACTTTTAAAAAATTTCAACGTGACCCATTCTTGTTTTCAAGCATCAGACAAGTGGGTGGGGTATGGTACACAGAAAATTACAAAATTACTGTCTAAATCAGGTTATCGGTGGTTGCAATGTTAGTGATATTGAATATGCATTACTCACTGATAACATCCATTTCAATCCGTTCAAAACACACTTAAATTGATAATAAATCCATTGTTTTCATCGAGACACTATTTTGATTCAACTCTACATTAGACCGGAAGTAAACACTTACCGCTGATAATTTTCCTTTGCCGAACAAGTAGCTAACAGTGTCACATCCCGTCAGTGCATGTGTAGCAAGCAGTTGGGCCGACTTGGGACCAAGCTGTGTAACACTGGCGTTGACGTCAATTAGTCTTCCATCAGACTTTTTCATCGACAGGTGTGCAGTGCACTGCCACTTCCAACAGAAAAACACAAGCAAAATCTACCCCTACTCTAACTGTACCTGTCTTCAGCCAAGATATTGATACATAATTTCATTTCCGTCTATAACATGCACATCTGGTGCACTTGTTTCGTCTGTCCAAACTGCAAGTTTATGTAGAATCGGTGATTTTGTGCCTTTGCGCATGCTTCCATAATCGTCAAATATAGCGGGTGGAAGCGGTGCAAGCTCGAAGCAGGGCATGCTCTCTAGTGAAACATCACGCTTCTGTGACAATACAAGTAATCGTGCATAGAGCTTTTCCATGTCATACACTGTTCTAGCCCCTACACGTACCCCTTTCTTCATTGCTTCCACTGTCACTACTTTGGAGTGGATAGTATTGTAAAAGCCAGTGGGCTTTTTTTTTAATTCTGCTACCATACACTCTCCAATTGCCAGTGCATCTTGTAAGTTCACGGTTTCATCAGCGACTCGACCATTTACCACATTCAACAACATGTCCGATTCTGGTTGCTCTAGTGGGTGGGGATACCATTTCAGCTCATTGTTAATTTTCGTTCTGACTGATTGATCACGTTTCTTTCGTTTATGTCTCTCTTCCTTGTGTTTGTTTGTCTTTGTGTCATATTCATCGTCATCACGATCTTGAAACATATCGTCCATAGCTTGAGACACGGCATTGCAAACGTGGCATGATAGAACCAAATGCGCCATCTGGTCAGGTGACAATGTTAAGCCAACCAATCCCCCCTTGACTTTGCCATACCGAATGTATCAGAGAAGACACCATTCCAACACAGCGGTGTTACATTATTCTATGTACAAAATGTACCTAAAATGCTGGGTGACCAGACTAGGCAATATATCGCCAAGACATAAGCCCAATTTTAAAAGATCGTTGTCCACATGGGAACGTATCCATATGTGTCTGTGTTATATAACTGTACCCTCGACTAACCTCACTCCTTCAATATTTGGGCCGCCGGCTGAGAAAAGAGACATTTGTGACAAATGTAGATCCTGACCATAGTTGTGTTATTACACTCAACACATTGATCAGAAACTGTTACACAGAAACGTCAATGTTGGATTGACTGAATAGCGACCAGCGTGGGTCCTGGTAAGACTGCGCATCCAGGCTGATCTGGGGCTATGCTGGCCGCACATGTCTTATGGCACTTGTCTCATCCGGTGGCCCACTAATGGGACCAGTATATACCCAGATAAGTCCGCACATCCGCGTAGTCTGACTGCTCTTGACATACACTGTTTGCCTTTCATTTACTGATGTAACGTTTGGTCTTTCAGAAAAAATGATAGATCCCACTCATAAGTGTACTATTTTCCATACGGCACATGACATGCAATTTTGCAAATGGTGCAAGGTCTGGCGGTCCATGTATTTGTTTTGTAGACTTGTGTTTTAATAATTCACATGATTTTGATTTGAGAAAACGAGAAAAAAAAATCTGACAAATTTAGTTAAAAATAAATATATATATATACATTTGGTGGCCATCTTGGATTCCATTTTAAATTTCACAAAAAGTTGCAGGTATATTCACCTTATATTTAATAAATGTTATTTATGACTTGATACCAATCAGTCCCTAAAAAATCAGCCCATTTGGGCCATTTTTAGCTTTATCCTATTCTGGCCGCCATTTTGGACGCCATCTTGAATTCTGGAAATTACTCAATGATGACAGCGTGGCATCAATATGGTTTCCAATTACTGACACGCTAAACTACCAAAATCAATCACTAGATTGGTCAGTAAGTGAGGCTTACGGAATACCCCCTGCGTGGGCCCAGGTACCCTTAAATATGTAAAGATTTTCCAAGTGTGTGGGCTTGTGACCGTAACTCTGGGCTTAACGGGGGCGGCACAAACATGAAATTGTCACAGGGTGGTAGAGGTCCATTGGAGCAATGCGTGTGTGAAATGTGAAGCAGATCCGAGCAAGGAAATAGAAGTTATAACCGATTTCTCTGATGTCAAGTTTTATAAAGAGACTAAGTATGTGACCTTGACATCGAGATGAGCGGGGATTTGTCACAGCATGATAGTAGAGCCTTAGAGAAATGCATACATGAAATATTAAGAATTTTCGATGAAAGAAATAGAAGTTATAACATATTTCTCTTATGTTAAGTTTTGTAAAGATACTTAGCATGTGACCCTCGGATCAGCGGGGGCTGGACGGTCGTGGATTTGTCAGAGCATGATAGTGCAACCTTAGAGGAATGCACAAGTGAAATATTAAACATTTTCGATGAAAGAATAGAAGTTACAACTTATTTCCCTGATGTTAAGTTTTGTAAAGAGACCAAGTATTTGACCTTGACCTTGGGATCCGCTGGGGTTGGACGGTCGTGGATTTGGCGCAGCATGGTAGTAGAGCCTTACAGGAATGCATGTGTGAAATATTAAGCATCTTAAATGAAGAAAATAGAAGCTATAACATATTTCTCTGATGTTAAGTTCTGTAAAGAGACCAAGTAGTTGACATTGACCTTGGGATCAGCGGGGGTTTGACAGTCGTGGAGTTGGCACAGCATGGTAGTAGAGCCTTACAGGAATGCATATGTGAAATATTAAGGATTTTAGATGAAGGAAATACATGTATAAGTTATAACATATTTCTCTGATGTTAAGTTTTGTAAAGAGACTAAGTATTTGACCTTGACCTTGGGATCAGCAGGGGTTGGATGGTCATGGATTCAGCACAGCATGGTAGTAGAGCCTTACAGGAATCCATGTGTGAAATATTAAGTATTTTAGATGAAGGAAATAGAAGTTATAACATATTTCTCTGATAAGCACTCAATGAGGACTCAAAAGATGCGATCAAAAGGTGCAGGCTCGTGGATGTGGATGTGGAGGCTCCACTGTACCTGGTTATGGTTGAACCTCTGCAGCACAGCTACCAGCTTCTGCAGGTCCATTCTGGTCTCGTCCTCACACACGAAGAACCACTTGGCATGTGGGAACTTCTCCGCCCATCTGTAACACATTCATGTAGAGGTTCCACTGTGACACAACCGCCTATGCAGAGGCGTTGGAAGCAAATTAATATTGGGGAGGCGAATGTCGACCCAAGCGAAGCGAAGTGCTAGCGGGGTCCAGGGGCACTCAGATTTTTTTTTAATTATATATGCCATTTCCTGCATTCTGCTGCATTTAAGAGACATTTTATGTTTGGTCCGAGTATTGGGGATACGGTCGCCGCCCCTGCTGCCCCACTTCCGACGCCTCTGCTATGTGAACCCTTTCACCCCTAAGTAACTGGAATGGATTTTGATATGTTAATTTTGCAACCAATCCAATCGTCACAAACTGATTTTCATACAAGTCCATTTATGAAAGGGGGTGTTTTTGTTCTAAAAAATATGAAAATTACTTGCAAAAAGTCTGTCACGAGCCGGCTCATCTGGATCTACACTTTTTTCCAATACCATTATACAGACCGGTGGTGTCGAAATGGTTACTCTTGCCCAGATGCCAACGTTTCTGAACGTCTACGAGCAATCTCAACTCAAAATCAAGCAGTTGATTGGCTGAGCCTGAGCTGCAGTTCAGCTCAGACTGAGCCAATCAAGCTGTTTGATTTCATGCACAATATTCAAGTATTTTGAAATAACAAATGATCACAAATATAGGCAAGATTAGCGCAGGTCGTGGTGTACGTACAGCCTGTACCAGCACTCGAGCTAACTCCCAGAGCCAACATTGGCTGCCAGCCCTGAACATATTGCTATCTACCTTACACCATTACCAGCTACTGTAGGTTCTCACCATACTGCAGTCTCATAGCTGTAGTGTATTAAAATAGCAATCAGAATCCATTGCTGACAAAAAAAATCCATTTTTTATAACAAGAAAATGTGGCCTGTCAGCACACGATGCCCCCGGCGGCAGATTGAAGAAACTGTGAGCAAGTTAATAATAAAGTTGTGAAGGTCAAAAGGTCATGGTCATGTTAAGGACAGCATGGATGTGTGGTATTTGTGCACAAATATGATGTACTGAAATATTATTGTGATGCTTCAAGGGATATAGAAGATATGACAGAATTTAGAAACTCCGGCAAACTTCTTAATGTGTGAAAAAGTTCAAAGTTGACAAGGTCAAAAGTCAAGGTCAATTAAGGGCAGGCATTTGTCCAAAAGTATGATGTATTAAAATATTAATATTTAAAATATTAAAGTAACCCATCAAGGGATATAGAAGTTATGACAGAATTGAGAAACTCTGGTGAACTTATTAATGTGTGAAAAGGTTCAATGTTGTCAAGATCAAGGTCATATTAAGGGCAGCATGGATGTGTGGCATTTGTCCACAAGTATGCTGTGTTGAAATATTTAAGTACTCCTTCAAGAAATATAGAAGTTATGACAGAAACTCCGGCCCACTTCTTAATGTGAAAAAGTTCAAAGCTGTCAAGGTCAAAAGTTCAACTTAAGGGCAGCATTACTGTGTGGCATTTGTCTACATGTATGCTGTGTTGAAATATTTACGTAATCCTTCAAGGGATATAGAAGTTATGACATAATTGAGAAACTCTTCAGGTGCTGGACACACGGATGGACGGATGGACTCACGGACACATGGATACACAGTCCAAACACTATATGCCTCCGGCTCTACCGTGACCGGGGGCCTAAAAACATGATGTCATGTTGTTTGGAAACCACATGATCCCACACCTTGATAACAGTAGACCGGCACCACGTTGCTCTGGGATTAATTACAATACAACAATACAATATATTTTATTCTGGTATATAACATATATTATATGTTTTTACCATAAGAAAATGTAGTACAGTACAGTGAGACATGACCAATTAAATTAATTATCGTTTTTGAGGAGCTTAGAATGTGAAACCTGAATGATCAGTTGAATGATATTGTATATAAATTTCTAAATAAATTACATGTACAAGCGTCAGTGCTTACGGCGATATTGGATAGCAATCACAGTGACGTTCCTGTTTGAATGCCATTGTGTTTGCAGTTCGCGATCGCCCAACCACCACGCACATTGGACTTTAATTTAGTGTGAGAATTGTGAATGTTCCTCGTGCATATCGCAATAATGAATGTCAACCATGGAGACTCCTCAGGGGTCTCATTGTTTGCCACTCAAGATTGGCGGTTGCCATTGCATTAGATCAATTCAGACAATGCATATTTACTATATTCATGTCGATGTAACTTCTGATGAATAATACTTGCGAAGTTCGCAGCCAGTATAGCCCCAGGTCAGTCTGCATACTCACGCAGGCAGAGCAGGGGATCTATACTGCCGAATACACCCGCAAGACCTACTTGGTAATTATTTTGATTATATTACATTGTTTACTGTGCGCCTTTTGAAAGCATGGAACAAAAATTTACTAACATTCAATTGTTTGTTCTATGCTGACATTAACTGATCAAACTTATTTATCGTTGGCCAGTGGCAATAATATTTTGCAAAATATTTCTTCTGCAAATCAGAGTAATGCGGGCATACAAGAATAGATGGTATTCATCCTCGATTCAGTGCATGTTACAAAATGTACAAAGTCTGTCCTGTCTGGCTGTCTTATTGTACCTGCCAGTTTCAATGGCTAATGTGTGCGAGTAAAGTCTAAACCGGCTTAGCGTAGTTTTAAACTTCCTGTTAGCGATATTATCCATGCAAGTCTCTGCATTATTGTCCGATTTGTAACGACAGTACAGTTTCAGTTTGTTTGATTTGTGTATAGATGCATGCCAAGTTTGAGCGTAGTTGTCGAGTAATCGTTGTTTGATCTGGGCACGTGGAATTTCCATTTCATCTTGGTTTATCCATATGTTTGAAAAACCAATTTCCGTGAATGTTTGTTTTATATGGTGAGCCCAGTTTAAACCACTATATGTTACATTGTTATCTGCGTCTTGGACAAAATTAGTATGTACTCGATATATGTCTTTGGCGTCACCTCAGATCTGTAACCCAACGCCGAGCCCACTAAGGCATCAAACAGCTTAAATGTATCATGTACGGGTAGCGTAACATTAACTAACACTTGCGTCAAATTGTGTAGTGCGTATGTACCATATTCACTGATGCATTTTTGTGTTCTGTTCCAATTACCATTTTATAGAACATTATTCCCAGATATTTAAATTGATGCACCACTTCTAGTGCATTATCACCATAGTATAGTTTTGGATTTGTTGCACAACCTCTTTCAAACACCATTATTTTTGTCTTTTGTGTGTTCACTTTCAGATTCCACGTATCGCTATATATTTTTAGAAAACGTATCTCCGGCGGAACCATCGAGTAGACTATCTGCCATGTTTTTGAGGAAGAATATGAATAAAATTCCGGACATCGGATCCCTCTGCTTGACCCCTTAATTGGACAAAAAAGTCGGAAAGCTTATTTTTAAGCCTCACACAAAGTTTCACTTCATTGTACATTGCTCGTATAGATTTTATCATGTGTGAGCTTACCCCTTGTGTGTAAAGTTTCTGCCACAGCATCCGCCTGTCAACGCTATCAAACGCCTTTTGATAGTCCACAAACGCCGTAAATAGTTTCTGCTTGTAGTTCATAACTTTGGAAATTATTGCATGGAATACAAAAATGCAGTCAATAGTAGATTTATGCTGTCGAAATCCATATTGGCAATTCACAAATTTTTCATTCGATTCAGCCCATTTCGCTAGTCTGTTGTGTATTTATTATCTGTGAGTAGATGTTTGATAATACACTGCTCAGCGCTATTCCCCGGTAGTTGTCCGCATCGTCGATATATCTCTCCTTGTGGATTGGTGTTATCATCGATTGGCACCAGATTGATGGATAGTGACCGGATTTAAATACCATATTCATAAGTTTCCGTATGTAAGGGGAGACAATCTCAGACGTGTGTTTGAATATCTCTGTCACAAGACCGTCAATTCCGCAAGACTTATTCAATTTCAAAGAGGAGATAACTCGTTGTAATTCAGCAGGCATTATTTCATTGTCTAATTCCGGTAGTGATCTCAATTCGTCCGCGCCGATATCATCCTCACCAATATCTTCATTGCCGCTAAATAAGTTTGAAAAATTATCATAAACGTCTTTTTCGGATAGTTTACAATCATTTTTCTCACCTTTTTTGTAGAATTTTCGTATGTTTTTCCAAAACGATTTCGGAACGTCTTTTGCTAATTTTGATATGCGTGTTCCTTCTTTCGATTTATGTACAGCTTTAGCCCTTCGTTTTGCTTTGTTCAACAAATTCCGCTTTTGTACAAAATTCAGTCTATTTATAGCCATTCTATCTCGCTGAAACAGTCGTTTTGCCTGCTTTAGTTTTGATTTTGCATTTCTACAATCATCATTATACCAGTCATTTTTTGTTGTGTTTTGTGTCACATTCTTGTAAATCACTGTTTTGCCGAAATGTTTTGAGGCAGTTTCATATAATTTGTCACTGAATTGTTGAACAGAGTTGTCGATATTTGTCTTATCATTTGTGTCCCTACCGTAAATAAATCCGTGAAAAATTCAGCGTTATTACTCATTGACAGTCAAAATTCATTGTTTTTATCATTATCCCAGACAAGTTTAGTACTTTTAGCACGTTGGTTTGGTATTTTCTGTTGTACGTGATTTACTTTCAGTCTAAATAATAACGCTGAATGGTCCAAGAATTCGTTCACTTCACATACTTCAAAATAGTCTATATATGTCATATTCTATCATTACGTAGTCCACTACGCTCCGCCCATTTTCATCCATAAATGTATGTTCACCTGTGTGTCGATCCGCGCCAAGTCACCCATTGGCAATTATCATGTCGGACGATTTACATAGATCAAGTAGACAATGCCCCCGTGCGTCAATCACGTGATCCTTGTTTACGCGCTGTGGAATGTCATAGTAAATAATGTCGCTGGCCGGCTTGAATGTATGTCTGGTTCCAGGATATCTGTGTGATCGGGATTGTTTGTGCTAGTTCTACTGTTCATATCACCACTGACCATTACTTTACACATATTTTTGTATTTGATTATTCCAGCTTCTAACAATTCATAATAGTCTATTTCCGCGTATCTATGTATCCTTGACTTACTATCACGCATGTAAATATAGCATATGTATGTGTCCTCATTATAGTGTAGTAACTTCTTATAAATTTTTATCCATATTAAACCGGTGTCATTTTTTTCAACAACGTGTATATAGCTCGGCTTTGTAGTATATACTAACACCCCCGCTCATTCTACCCTTTCTTGAATTTGGTGATTTCTGTCCATAAACGTGCTGCGATTCAATTCCTAAAATTTTAAAATTGTGCACATCATTTCGACGTAACCAAGTTTCAACAAGAAAAATAATGTCATTTTGTTGTACAATTTTAAGGAAATCAATGTCACATAGTTTACTTTTCAGACCATGAACATTCCATGAAAGTATAGAGAGTTGCCCCTCGTCACCCCCCCCTATTGAGGTGCCGTGTATTCTGTGCCATTCACAAATAATTTGTCTCTCACAAACTTAATGGTATTTCCTTTGTCCCTCTCTGCTCGCATAGCCGGGTAAAGCACTTTACGACGATCTACTACATGTATGTCACGCGGTAATTGTCCTTTCACGGTGAGGTTTCGTGCGTGTAGACTCTCCCGTTTTTCGTAGCCAACCTGTCTAATTTTCTCTTTATCCGAGTATTTGATAGGTCTGACAAAATTCGGCTTGTATCTGCCTATTCTGTGTACTCGATCGATTTCCATATTGCTCACATTTGAATCATCCATTTCAAGCTCTTTTTTCATAAATTCTTTAATTTTCATTTCGCAGTTTTCGCCCTGTGTTTCTTCTAATCCAAAAACATCAAATTTTTCCTCATGCTGCGCATTTCCATTTCCATTTCCAATTTTGTCATCAGCTTTATTTTTTTACACGATTCCAATTCTATAGCCTTTGATTTCAATTCTTTAACATTTTTACGCAACTTTTCGACATTTTCGTTTGATGCGCGTATGTCTTTCTTTTGGTCGTCACCCATGTGAAGTATCAAGGTATTGGGTGAAGCAGTTGCAGAGATATAGTACACGAAAAAACTTTAACAAAAAAAATCCAAGTAATTTGACCTTGACATTGGGCACAGGGGCCGCACGGTTGGGGGTTATAATGAAAATATGGATGATGATAAACACCCATGTGAAGTTTCAAGGTAATGGGCGAAGCAGTTGCAGAGATATAGTATAACGAAAAAGCTTTAACCAAAAAACTTTAACCAGACGTACGTTAAAAAGTTAACGTTGAAAATGGCTAAGTCAATTACGTAGAAATAATAGGTGAAGGTAAAAAAATGGTCACATGTTGGATAGTTGTATGTGGTAGGCACCCCTTGGTATGAAGCTGTGAAAGTTTGGTGTCCTAGGTGTACAGTACCAAAGAAATGGACTTAAACACGAAAAACTTAACATTGTAAACGCGAAAAACTTAACATTGAAAATGCTAAGTCGACTACGCGGAAAAAAATGGGTGAAGTTAAAAAAAAAGTAACATGTTGGATAGTGATATGTGGTGGGCACCCCTTGATTATGAAGCTGTGAAAGTTTGGTGGTCCTAGGTGGTACAGTACCAAAGAAATGGACTTAAACACGAAAACTTAACATTGTAAACGCGAAAACTTAACATTGAAAATGGCTAAGTCGACTACGCGGAAAAAATGGGTCAAGTTAAAAAAAAAGTAACATGTTGGATAGTGATATGTGGTGGCACCCCTTGATTATGAAGCTGTGAAAGTTTGGTGGTCCTAGGTGGTACAGTAACAAAGAAATGGACTCAAACACAAAAACTTAACATTGATTGTGGACGCACCACCCGCCCACCCGCCCACTCGCCCGCCCGCGCCCGCCCGCCCGCCCGCCCGGCGGCTTTCGCCAATCCAATAGCCTGGATATTTTTTCAAAAAACCTGGCTAAAAACGAACAGCTTTGTTCACATCCGTTGACTGCCTGCTCCATATTAGATACTTTGGTTTCAAGACTAGTGAATTTCAGCGATAATGTGGAGAGTGATTTTTCAATTGTCGTCAATTTTCCCATGTCCTTCTTGATAGAATGTACGCTGTCGATAAGTTCACTCGCCCAGTCCGGTCTATATGACATGTGGTTCACAGCAGGGTTCACATTGGGGTTCTGGACCGTCGTGGAAAACATCATAGGTGCCGGCTGCATGTTGTTGTGCATGTTGACTGATCCCATATTCATCGATTGGGATGTGGGGAAAGGTTGCTAAATACACTGCCACAGTTTGTATCAAAATGTCTTACCCCACCACTCGGCGTATCACCCCCGTTGGTGCCTTCCTGAACATTATCTGTTTTATCAATTTTTTATTTCACACGCCTTTTCTTCTTTAATGGATTTTTATTTTCAGGGCTCAGATTTTGTCGAGGCATAAATGATCATTTTCACACAAACGTCATACAAAATTAATCCATATATATCACTATTTTAGGAGAAAATTGCAAAATTTTGTCCGGATTGAAAACATCTCACACTCATCTCACTGTATTCATACGCGTAATTATAAAACAAAAAATATCAGTATGCATGTGTCTACATGAGCAGGTGCCATATTCTCACGGCCACAGTTTCCAAGCTGACTACCCAGCAGACACCCTACAATAACAATCTCAGAAAAAGCCTAGGGTGTCTGCCAGATTACCTACTCCAAAAGTCACACCCTGGTATAAAGTGTGACCCAGTTTGCAAATATCCACACATTAAATTTATTTATTTATTGGTGTTTAATGGCCTATCAACAGCTAATGTCATTTTAGAATGGGTTAAGATAGTTTGGTACTGATATGACTAACAGATCAGGAGATATTCAACATTTGGACGTATGTCCAAAACTGTTAAAACCAAGGTCACCAAGGTCACCAAGGTCACCAAGGTCAGCCAAATTATACAGTAGATATCCATCAATGTGAAGAAGCTATTGATGAAGTTTGGAGATGATCCGACTAATGGATAAAGATATTCAACATTTGGATGCAAGGTAAACTTATTGACATGAAGGTCAAGGTCACCAAAGTGAAGCTCAATGTCACTCAATGACACTAGATGGATAGCTCTGAATGTAATGAAGATATTGATGAAGATTGGTCATGATCCAACTATGAGATATTCAACATTTTGACATACATCCAAAATTGTTGACACCAAGGTCAAGGTCACCATGGTCATGATCACCCGAAGGACACTGGTTGGATAGCCATCAATGTGACAAAGCTATTTATGAAGTTTTGTAAGGATCATACTAATGAATCAGGAGATACTCAACATTTGGATGTACGCCCAAAATTGTTAAAACCAAGGTGAAGGTCACCAAGGAACAGGTCAGTCAAATTACACAGTAGATATCCATCGATGTGAAGAAGCTGTTGATGAAATTTGAAGATGATCCGACTAACGGATAAAGATATTCAACATTTGGATGTAAATCAAAATTATTGACATGAAGGTCAAGGTCACCAAAGTGAAGCTCAATGTCACTCAATGACACTAGATGGATAGCTCTGAATGTGATGAAAATATTGATGACAATTGGTCATGATCCAACTATAGAGATATTCAACATTTGGACGTACGTCCAAAATTGTTGATGCCAATTGTTCACCATGGTCATGATCACCCGAAGGACACTGGTTGATAGCCATCAATGTGACCAAGCTATTTATGAAGTTTTGTAAGGATCAGAATAATGAATCAGGAGATATTCAACATTTGGATGTATGTCCAAAATTGTTGACGCCAATGTCCAGGTCACCATGGACACAGTCACCCGAATTACACTGGGTGGATAGCCATCAATGTGAGGAAACTATTGATGCAGTTAGGAGGTATAGACAGCCCGCCAAGGCCAATAAAAGGACTCCAATAAAGTTTTGATGGCATTTTTTGTTACAAATGGGTACCCATGCTGATCGACTTCTATGATATGTAAGCTATCGGATAGGGGTGGGTACCCCCGCAGATTTGAGGTCATTTAGAGGTCACATTGACCTAAAATTTCTCATGGACATGGGTATATGATTTATACCAGCATTGATAGCCTTCTGCTGATGAACTCTTTTGGTAGCTATATACATTGGGATTCTGAAAATACCAAATTATTGAAAAAATGACATGTCTGAAATTCAAGATGGCTGCCAATTTGCCTAAGAAACAAGAATATATCATGTTGTACGTCATATCTTTGTTGATAGTTCAGCCATTTTAATAGTCTTAATGGTAATATATATATTTTTTGATATAGAAATTGTTTACAAACTTTTAGATACCATTTTATCAACGTTACTGTTCGCAAATCCAAGATGGCCGCCAAAACAGTATGTTGTATTCAATTCTGAAGCAGCCTATTGCTAACAATGAAGATATTTCCTATTAGCATATCATTTTCATGGAATTTGTGACTAATAATATCCTTCATTTTGTATTATTGATTAAAGTAACATAACATATTTTAAAATTGGGACAATTGGAGCTACATTTCCTGAAACCCCACATTCAAAATGGCTGCCAACACAGTATAAAGTATAAGATGAAATATCTCTGTAATCTGACGACAAAAAACAACAACTGAGATGTCGTTTTTACAGTTTTAGGTAGTGTTTGGTAGTACATTCTCATTGAAATGCATATATTTTGGTCTAGGCCTTGACATTAAAGATCGGCCATATTGGAAAACTGAGAAAAAAACACACGTTCCTGTAGTCAGATAAAGTAACAAGAGGGCCATGATGGCCCTAATTCGCTCACCTGACTCCATGAACACCAGAGGAGAATGTGACATTGAGTTCATATGTGTTTTAAAAAAATTGTGCTATTTTTAGATGGTGGTGATCTTGGATTAAGCGATGACTCTCATTTTACCAAATCTGAAATGTGGTTCCTGAGAAAAAGACTCAAATAAATAGACCTTTTGGCTGCCATCATGGATGACATAATCATCCGATCCCGACAAATATTGTACCAGAGCAATCGCCTCATCGATACCTTTAATTTGATATGCGACATGAGCATATTCGGTAAAAAATAAAATTTGACCCCACGGGCCACACCCATTTTTGGCCTCGGGGTCACCATTTTAACACCTTTGAAAGAGCATTCTACATCGATCATTCTTACCAAGTTTCGTCGAAATCCGACTGGCGGTTCATGAGAAGAAGATTTTGTAAGAATTTGTGCTATTTTTAGACGGCGGCCATCTTGGATTAGTGACGACCTCCGTTTTAACAAATCTGAAATGGCTTCACCCATGGACCATAACTGTGAAGTTTGGCTACCATGGGCCAAGCGGTTTGTGTGAAGAAGAATTTTGAAATCTCTAATAGTAGTAGTAAGGGAGTCAAAATGATACCACCTACGGTGATATCATTTATAACCCTCTATTCTACCCCCACCCACCACCCCCGAAAAATCAAAATTGGTTAACGAGGAAATTGTCTCTCGACAGCAAATTTATGAATTTTTGAGAAAATAATTTTGAAAAGAGGGAGTCAAAATGATACCACCTACTGTGATATCATTTACAACCCTCTATAATACCCCCACCACCCCCGCAAATTGGTTAACGAGGAAATTGTCTCACGACAGCAAATTTATGAATTTTTGAAAAGAGGGAGTCAAAATTATATTGGAAATTGACTTTTGAAAAAAGTCGAAATCATTAATGCAAGTACAATAGTTTATATTCCAACACCCCATTTTTCTCCTCCAATATAGCTAATTGATTTCGTAGATCAGCAACTAATTCTACCAGCTCTAGTCTACCACGTTCACCTTTAGCCACAGGGCAGCGTAGTTGCTTATGTCTACAAAGAGTTTGGGCACTAACAAATTTACAAGGGCATCTGGGGCATTGGAATTGCGGGGGGACACAAGGAATTTTTCTACGTCTCGCTAGATGCCTTCGTAGATAGTCTTTACGCGTAAACGTCTTACAACAAGTCTCACACTCCATTATATATGTATATGTATATGTATATGTTTATATTCAATTGGACGTGAAAAAAACATAATGTTTTCACGACCAATTGAACAGATAAATTTCATAGGTTATACAAAAGTATATTACAGAAAATATGATAACGCCAGAAACTAGAGCAGAAATCGAAAATTTGAGAAGAGAAGCCGAATCTCTAGGGATTACTTATAGTAAACGGTTGAGAGTTAGGGGGTTGACAAATCTGATAAACGCCACAAAGAATGAGGCGTTTATGAGGCGGTTTACCCGCGCCCACAAACGATGAGCCTTTAAAGACCTCTCACTAGCAGAGGAAGTTGGTAACAGAATCCAAAAAGAAAGTATTGCGGGGTTAAGGGCTAGTGTAATAAAACCTTCAAGCATCAATTATTTGTCCCAAATTAGACACACAGGTCACCCAATAGCAAATAATAAGAAAAGATCTATAGTTCGCGCGATAGTGGAAAAAGGTGAAGAAATATTGTGGGCTCGTGATGAAACATTGGAAAAGGTAGAAAATGGAAGACGGGTAGTTACATTATCCTTTTGTAAAAACATTGACATCAACGAGTCTGAACGCATGTCTGATAAACTCGCTCCGTATCTAACAACAAATTTTTATTTGAGATATTCATATTCTTACAAGCTAGAACATATGGAGGAAACTAAAAATGGAAAACCTATAACTCTAATATTTCACAGAAATCTCGGTAGCGAACCACTATCATCAATGAAAACCGTTAAAAAATGGCTGTCAGATAAGGAGCAAACACGAATAATGTCCGATAAAATAGACAGACCGAATACAAAGTGGAAGTTTGTAAGATGGGTAGAGGTTTTCGTAAAGCTAATACAGGGCAGTAGGGGAATAGATTTGGGACTACAATCCAAAGAAGCAGCAGGAGAACTTCCAGAATGGTTGAAGAATAAAAAAGGTATGTATTCTTTAGATAAGTATAATGACGACCTTTGTCTGTTCAGATGTTTAGCGATGCATATGACAGGTAACAGATCTGACAGATGTACGGACAAAGCGAGAGAATTTAGTAAGCAATATTTCGGTAGTAATGTGGTTTCACCAATTCCTTTTTCAAACCTGAAAAAGGTTGAGTTTTTTTAAAATCGGTATAGAAGTATATCAACCGACCGAATGTGACGTATGGTGGTTGAAAAAGGTACCAGCACACTACAAGGAAATAGGTAATAAACCAATGACAAAAGGACTGTTTAATAATCACGCATTTCTGATAAAAAACCTTAAAAACCTATCTAAAATTTACGCCTGCGATAATTGCAAACAGAAATTCACGAAAGCGAGTAATATGAAGAGACACGGACCAAAATGTATGAAAGGTGAGACAAAAATAGTATGTGATGGTAATTATTTAGAGCGCCCGCGTTCGTCGTTCGAGAAAACGTTTTACCCAAAAAGTTCTAACAGTTATGGGGCGATCGATTGGATGTATTCTGTGGAAAAGCGGGAGGGAATTCACATTCACCACGAACAGTGCGGACACGGAGGTGAAAGATGAATTTTAGGAGCTCCAGTAGATGGATACTGCCAAGAAAACAATACCGTATATCAATATCACGGCTGTTACTGGCACGGGTGCGAGATTCATGCAAAGCATAGAAAAAAAGAACGCGCATCCACTAGGAGAAGAGATACATATATTAGAAGAAGCAAAGCATTCAACCTAGTAGTTATGTGGGAATGCGAATTCCAAAGAACGGGTAAAGATATAAAGATCGGTTGCGCCACTACTCTTTATCCATATCAGATAGTATATGATTTTGAGGCGTATCTCAACCCAGAATTTAAAACGCTAGGTAATAGTTTAGAGTACGAAGCTGAGCACGTTCCGGTAAGTGTTAGCATAGGAGATAATTTCTGAAGAACAGTAACTCATATTTGTGATAAAGATCCTGCAAAACTTATAGAAAAATTCGTAGAAGATTTGAAAGTCAGGGGAAAAGCTATAAGAGAAGAAGTGTGGTTAAGACATGGGTTTAATACAGAACATTTACGTAAAAACCAAATCGCCAATATCGAACAGTGGATAGAGCAAGTACCGGTTATCGGTTTTAACAGCAGTAAGTACGATATAAACTTAATAAAGAAATATTTAGTAGGCGAATTGGCATCAACAACAAAGAAAGTAATGGTCGGAAAACGGGCAAACGCAACAATATTTCTATTTACTCCGGAGTTTAGATTTCTTGATGTAATACTTTACCTAGGACCGGGTGTAAGTTACGATAGTTGGATAAAAGCCTACGACTGCAAAGGACAGAAATCTTTCTTTCCTTACGAGTGGTTTGATTCTCCAGACAAACTTGATAACCCAGGACAGCCTGATATAGAGAATTGGTATTCCAAACTATCGGGGAAAATGTTACAAGATGAAACAGAATTAAGTAAATGTCGTAGAATTTTCGAAGAAAAGAATATGAAAACTTTCAGAGATTGGTTGAAATATTATAACGATTTAGATGTAGCACCGTTCCTAGAAGCGGTGGAAAAAATGTGTGAATTTTATAAACACAGAGGTGTGGATATTTTCAAAGATGCGGTAACACTACCGGGTGTGGCTATACAATATTTATTGAGAGGAACCATTAAAGAACAAAATTCTATAAATGTGGTTATACCGGAGGGGGCTCTATATACACCAAAAGAAGAAACATATGAAATGATGAAAGACGCTCTAGTCAGGGGTCCATCAATCGTATTTACACGCTATGCAGAAGCCGGTGTTTCAAATATTAGATCTAATTCCACAGGAATTAACAAACCTTGCAAGGCTATTTTGGGGTATGATGCAAACGCGTTATATTTATCTACGTTAAATAAAGATATGCCGTGTGGGAGAGAAACTATACACCAATATAGATACCCCACATAATCCTAAATTTGTTATTAAAAAGTTTTGTAAAAGAGTTTTATCTGGAGACTGGTTTGGGTTTGCGGAGGTGGATATAGAAGTTTCACACAACTTAAAAGATAAGTTTTCTAAAATGTCTCCACTTTTTATAAACAGAGAAGTAGATGTTGATGAGGTTCCAGAACACATGATAAAATATTTGGAAGAACTAGAGGAAATGGAAGAAAATTGGTGGGATCTATGTCGGCCACCAAAGTACTGCTGTACGTGCCACTATTGAAATGGTATTTAAAACACAGCCTAGAAATAACGGGAGTTCATCGTGTTAAAGATTATATTAGTGGTAAACCCTTTGAATGGTTCGCAAAAGAAGTTACAGTCGCAAGACGAACAGGCGATGTAGAACCAAATAAGAAACCAGTAGCGGATATAATGAAATTATTAGGCAATTCGTGTTGTGGAAAAATGATAGAGGCAAAAGAGAGACATTTAAATACGACATATACACAAGACCGTGCCTGTGACAAAGCGTTAAGATCTGCATTCTTTGATGATTTGGAAGAGATAGGAGATGCGAACGAAATATCTTCCCGAAAACCCCGGTGTGCAGTAAAGAGCCCCTTCCACTGTGGAATAGCGGTTTATCAACTAGCTAAATTGAGAATGTTGGAATTTTACTACGAATTTCTAGACAAATACGTAAAAAGAGAAGACTTTGAATTAATACAGATGGACACGGATAGGATGTATATAGGAGTTAGTGGAAAAACGATAGAGGAATTGATTAGACCTAACTTACTAGACGAGTTTGAAAAAGAAAAAAAGAAATGGTTGGCTTGGGATAAATGGAGCGAAAGAGAGCCAGGACCTTTCAAAATGGAATTCAGCGGAGTAAGTGTTATTTCGTAGAAAAATTTAATTCAACTAATTTTGATAATTCTAAAGAATTAATTAATAAAAACTCTGCGAAAGGAATGTCCAAGAGAACTAACAATTTAAATTGGGATAGATATAAACGAGTACTAAGTGAAACTACAGAAGATGGAAAACACATTATAGATGTAGCACAAAATAGAGGATTTAAAATGAAAGACGGCGTTATGAAAACGTACATTCAGAGACCACACGGGATCAGTGGCGCGGCGGCTGCCACCTTCGAGCTCTCCCGGTTGATAGAGGTACCGGACGTCAACATCCGATGGAAGTCGTTGCTCCTCTAAACCAACGGGTCGTCCGCGCGAGACGGCAGAGGGCTTGCTCGTCACCTTTTTAGACTTGATGACATCTACAGGCTTCTTACCTATCAATCTGGTCACCTCTCCGTTCAGTGCGGAGACCACGGCGGGCAGCCTGGCCACCCACTCGGTCGATCGCGAATGAGGGTCTACAAGTTCTTTGGCATATTGGTGTCCGAACAGTCTCTCAGCCAGTGTTCGATTGAACCGCTCCACGATCCCCTGGTCCCGGTGGATGTTGACGCGGCCGCGTCTGATAGAAACTTTGTGCTTAGACAATAGATGAGAGACCGCGCCCATGAACTCGCGGCCGGGATCGACCTGGAGAAGATTCGGCCATTTGAGAGGACTCCTCTTATATATTCGGGAAAGAGCCTCGGCCACCTCCTTAGACTCTTTAGTGGCCAATGGCTAGCTACGTCAACGATTGTCAGTGCGTACTTGTACGTTTTGCGACCGACGCGATCGTGAGGGAGAAACAGGAGATCCGCTTGAACTTGGTTCGGCACCTGCACGTCGAATTTCGGGCGCGGAATATTGTGAGGCGCGGGTAAATAGATCTGCCAGATGGCCTGTTTCTTGAGCCATTCCTTGACAGCGTTTTCTGAAACCTTGGTCGCCGCCGCGAGGTTCTTGATGGCCGCGAGTCCCTTCCAGTAGCCACGTGGGCTATAGTATGTATTCGCTAGCTTGCGCGTTAGTTTGGTATCAAGTTTGTACGTGTTCATCGTATGCGAAGTATTCTAATATATCGGACAATCTCCAACATGCCCTCGCCAGTTCGTCCGGTAACTGCGTCGTTAATAATAAACCTACTGTTGGAAAGCACAATTCCGATTGGTTTTGGAGGTTAAGTTCTGAAGGAACTCGGAGGAATCGATTGGAGTTGAGGAGGAATCTAACATCTGCTTTGCGAAAAGGGTGGCCGCTTTTTCGTTCTCGCGCCACGTCTCGAGAGAATCTCGGGCCAGACGAATCATACTCTTTGCGCCAGCTATACAATGTTTTTGGGCAGTGTAGCCTACATCGATCATAGCAAAATAAAGTTCGTCAACTAACATCGTTCTATATATATATATTTATAAAAAAAATTAATTAATTAATTTGTTCAATATAGTAGCCGACGAGACCCACCACACCCATTCCCACGAAGATGAACGCGATCTCGCGGTCTTTTTGGGCCTCTGACGGTACATAGAAATCTGAAAGTTGGGGCTCGGGATCCATTGGATCAAGACTTTTCTGCGGATATGCCAGCGCGTACTCGCGGTTGGCTTCTTCAACGTTCTGGAAAGTTTGCGCGGCGTGATTCTCACGGCGAAGCTCTTCGTTGACCCAGTCCAGATGGGCGGTTCGTTTTTTCGACCACGCTTCCTTTGCGCTATTGAGTTGTTCTACAGCTAAATCATGACGTTTGCGCTCCTCATCCACGTTCAAGCTTCTCATTTTTGAGAATATAAAGTTGCTACCGCTGAACGCCAATGCGTTTACAAGTGCACCACCTATCATTATTCCGATCGAAGCCATTTATTTCCATATATTAGCAGGTAGAATTCCAACTTTAATTAGATAATCTCGGGTCCAAACTGAGGCCGCTACATCTAAGGTCGCGAGCCCTGCGTCTCTCACAGTAAAGTCCAATTTGGGAGTGGACCCTCCTAGGGCCATCTTTGATAGTCGAGCATACCCGATACTGCAACCCGATATCACCACGGCGTGATAAAGCGCATTCACTATCATTTTACCATCTTGTTCAGCCATTGTTATAATTTATTGCATATTAAAATTGGATCGCGATCAATGTTTAAATGGGGTGCATCCAATCGTTTCGTAACTTTTTTAGGAACCGCCGTTGGAGTTGGGGTTCTGTTGTAGAGATGGTAAAGCACACTCAGGGTACCCACAACTGTAGACCACCACCAAACAACCACCCACGGGGGTCCAATCAGTTGGAGCAATCGGCTCCAATTCAATCGGGGTCTTGTTGCACTCGGAACCGATTGCTCTGTCTTCAGATGTTTTGCTGTCTCCGTCCCCAATCTCGATTGGAGTTTGGCCTCCCGAAGCTCGGCGAGTATTTTATCTTGTTTAACTTTTCGGGCGGCCCAGCTGCCTGTCTTTTTGGGTTTTTATGTTGTGCAACCCCCAACTCCAATCGCGATTGGGTTGTAGGATCAATCGGAGTTGGAAGTGCTTTATCACGCCGTGGTGATATCGGGTTCGAAATTGGAGTTGGAGCAATCCCCAACGCCGTTGGAGGTGCAATCGGGGATTGCTGTTCCGTCACTCTCGCGGGTGTGTCTTGTGTCATCTTTTATAATATTAGAGCTTATAGTTCGTGGGCATATATGTCCAAATTGACAGTGTTTACCCGTGGTCAACGCGGTTGTCAGTGGAGCTAAGTACATTCCAAACTTGTGATAAATTGAGCAGCAGGCTGTTCTAAGAGTGTGTCCTATAAAAGGGTCAGTCTCTAGATCGTGAATGATCCCCTCGGTGTTTGGTATAGGGAGAAGTATACTAACGGCGGTAGCATACAAATGAATAGCCGCCGATCCAAGAGTTTTTGTCATCTCTGCCCCCAATTTGGATTCGTATCGCGCATACATTTTATCAATCTCCGCATCTGACATCTTATCCACCTGACAAACTGAGAGACGCCTACCGAGATAATGCTCCGATTGTCCCCCAGCAACCAGCGCAGCTAGCCGCTCGTGTTGCGCCGCATTTTCATTCGTATCGGCCCCAATCGCGATTGTCAACCCCGATTGCTCTGTCGGAGTTGATGTTTCATTATCTTTCAGGATGTCGGCAGTCGGAGTTGAGGTTTCTTCCATTAGCTGATCGAGAAATTTGTCGCAGTTCATTATTGCTAATTTTCTTAAAATTAATTTAATTATTCTAACAAGTCTCATCACATATTGCCAAGCGCACCACCCGATACTTATGATCACCGTTATGCTCGCAACAAAGCTCGCAGCGGAGCACCAAATTGTTAACATTGTTAACCATTGTTCAGCATTTGTTCAACATTTGTTAAGCATTTCTTCAGCATTGTTCAGCAATTGCTAATTAATTTTAAGAAAATTATAAAATTAATTGTTAAGCATTTACTCAGCAGTTACTAATTTTCTTAATTTTTTCAAAATTATTAATTGATAACTTTATAAGCAGTTGGTTGATCAGTCTTTAGCAGAAGCTTGGCGTGCTTAGTTTCGGAAAGCATCTGTCGAACCTCCAGGCGCTCCTCGCGCGTTGGGATAACGTCATTCTCTCGAAGACAGTCATCGGAATGAGTCTCGGTCCTTGCAGTGAAAAAGGGCGACCCATTTCGTTTGCTCGCGCAGATCCTTGAGGACAGCGTTGTATTTTTAAGTGGAGATCCATACGCTTTGCCTCGCATGGCGGCCAGAAAATGCGAGCTCGGAGAGCATGTCCTTCTTTTTGGTCATCGCCGCCTTGGCCGAGCAATCTTCAATCACATATAGGGTGGGCTCACCCTGGAATCTTTGGTATAAACCACGCAACCAATCGTGAAGCCTATCACCGGGGTCAATAACGTATACCTCAGGGTCGGTCCATATCCACGGGTGCCGCTGATAAGTATCGTTGTGCCGCACAGTGGGACATAGGATCACAATGTGACGAAAGGCATCGCGGTAGGACCCCTCGAGTAAGTCGAGGATGAAAACCGTTTTTCCACATCCTGTCTGCCCACATATTATGGCAGAGTGGGCATCTCCAATCGTGAATTGGTATTGATTGCTAAATAAATCGGTAGATGATTTTTGTATTAAATCAGTAGATCGCTGATACGTATCGGCCATCTTCGATGTTCAGTTGTGCGTCTGTAATTATATATAAGTACACGTTCAATGCGCCAGCTCCGTCTGCCTCTTTGGTTATCTGGATCGTCACACCCTCGCTAGCGTTCTCAACTTGACGTCCGCTACCGTGCATTTGGTCGTCGTCGCTGGCTCGCATGTCTAGCCATAATGCATATTTGGTAGTCAGGAACTCCGCGAGGGAGACGGCCGATAGCTGCAGGTCTTTGGCAACCGCGGCAACCTCCGGGGAACGCTTAGAGCCGGAAGCAAACTGTTTTCTGACTTCGTCCCACTGCTGGTGCGCGCGAAGACCCGTCTTGATTGGGGACTCCCTCGATCGTCACCTCGACCTTCGTGATTTTGGGGTTATAGAATTTGTCGGTTTTTCTAGCACCGAGCGCGAACCGAGCATCCTCGAACAGCATCAGTATACCTTTCATAGAGCGGGCGGGGACGTTGACATTAATATTCCACAATGTGTCGCTTTTGTCTTTCGTCATCTTACGGTGGCGAAGAACTCGGTCGGTAAAGTATGGCAACGCGCCCGGCGTACTGGGTTTCTTGGATCAATCGTGTGAGTTCGGGCATCGTGCCCTCCGAGGTGTCTACTCCAGCGAAACATTGTCGATCGTAATACGTCGATAACATGTCGGTGGCTATGAGAACACGGCCGTAGTCGTTGAACGTTAGTTTGTATTCGAGGCGGTCAGCCAAAGCACTCTGATAGTATGGCATGTGACTCTCCAGCAACTCAAAGTCGAGCGGGATGTAGAAGCAGTTGCCGTAAGCGGCCGGGATCGCGTTGTCGCTTGCGTCGTTATCTGCCTTGTTATCAGCCCCGATTCTAAGTTTGGTTACGTTCTTATTTTTACTGGTGTCAATACCCTGATAGACCGCGTTTTCGTGCTCTTGCGCCGTCTTCCACAGGTCCTGATAGCAATGATAGACGTCGCTGTCATCGATCGACATCACCTCATTACCAGAAATCTTTATCATGGTCTTCTTGACTATGGCGCGACCCAGGTTCTGAACGATGGTTCGGTTCGCGTCCGTCGATGTTAGCGAAATAGTGAAAGCGAGGCGAACAGTACCCGGCACAATGACGTCGTGAGTTCCGAGGTTGGGGAAGCGGACTAAGAGCTGCTGGTTCTGGTCGATCGTCGATGGTTTGTTCGTAATAACGACACTCTGTCTCACGCCTTTTGCCCCGAGGGGCTCACGCAGTCTGCGGTATGGATTGAGTTTGCGACCGTATTGACTCGAAGACATAATTTAGTAACTATTAAACTCGTATGGTTTTGTCTTTAATACATAATTAATTTTAAGAAAAATATAAAGATGACTGATTACGATGTTAACATGGATGAAATCGGTAGAGACGATTACGTCGATGAATTAATGATGATGGATAACGATAATCTAAACGTGCCCTTCATAGAGACTCCCAGTTTTCCCAATCCAATCGCAATTGGGGGAAATAGGTGGCGCTACCAGCAGCGTTGGTCAAAGTCAGGAATTACTTGAGGGAGCTATAAACGACTACTACAACAATTTGTCAGGAATCGGTCTGGTCCCGTCTGTCGGTCGCGACTACTCCAAGTTCGAATTGGATATGCGTGGTAGGTTGCGACTAAAATCATCAAATATCTCGATCATCCACACGGGTAAACCCCTATCGCTAAACATCATTGCCGGAAACCGGGGCGGTGGCGAAATCATAAAGAACGAACTAGGATTTCCAGATTGGGTGCGTGGTAAAACAATTATGCTGGCCCGCGCTGTAGAGGCCCTACAGTATACCGACGAAACGATGGCGAAGACGGCCACCGCGATAGAAACGGTAGAGCTCAACGAGGTCACTCAAATAGCCACCGACGTTATTAACACGATGGAGACCACGTTCAGCGAAAACGAAATACTCAACGATGACCCACCGTTACCTCTTCGAGAACTCCGTGGACTCGATAAGGCTCTACAAACGGTCCAGGGCGAACTGGTCCTTAACCTCTCCAAACTCACGGTGCTGGATGAACATATCGCGCTAGAAGAAAGAAAACTGGAGGAAGCCGGTGACGATAGAGAATCTACCGAGCGAATCACCGAACGCCTGCGGTCGTTGCGGGACGAAAGAGAAGCTCGATTGGAGGCTGCCTCGACTAACCGTGTGGCTCTCCACACCCAAATAAGTCGGATCCGCGAAACAATCTCGAGGGTTCTGCACGAGGACACGACACTCGGTGAGCGTCTTCGCACTCTGTTCAGAGAGCAGGGCGTCATGATAGCAAGCATCCTCGCAGCTGTCGGCATGACTATATCAACCATAGTTCTAGCTTTCAATGGTGGTGCGGCGCCACCACCCGCGCCACCACCAGCACCCGCGCCATCCGGTGGAGCCAAGGAGTGGGTAAAAAAACAACTAAAAGCCCTCGCCAGTCTTCTAGCTAAATTAGCTGGAAAGGCGGCTGCCGCACTACCTGGACTGATCGGAAGTATCGTTTCTTACTTGTTATCTATATTATCAAAAACGGTCGGATGGCTCGCCAATAATACTTGGGCTTTAATCGTGGCAATCGCCGGTCTCCTACTATTCTCCGCCAGAGAGTTCCTAAAACCAAAGCGCGAGTAGTCCTATCACCACGAGGGCGACGACAAGCCCTAATTTCTCCTCCTCGTGTGTTGTGCTTCCAATTTCAACATTGTTGACGATTGGTGTTTCAACACTGTTGACGATTGACTTGGGGGGACTCAATTCGTGAATTGGGGGTGCTGGGTTCAACTTCAATCCCGATTGTGTTGAGTGAGGCGCATCCAATCGCGATTGGCTTGGGTTTTTTATGACCGTCTTGGTGATGATATCCGTGTTCACGTTACCGTTGTGGCCGATTTTTTGATTGGCAGTGGCGATTACGAACTGATTATTGTAACCGTCAACCGGGTCGTCTCGTAGTATCATATTGCTCGGCGCCATAAAAATCCAAATACATAGTCTACTGGGGTGCTGGCATTCTGCAAAACGTCTTGATAATTCTGGATCGCCTTCTCCAGGTCCACCCTAGCTGAGATGGCGTCCTCTACAAGTGTCAGGAATTGTTTTTGTGCATCAAACGCCGTTCCCGTGCCCAGTATAGAACTGCGAGTTTGCTTCTGTGCGCCGAGGATGGCCCAGACGTACGTGCGAATGGAGTCGTTGAGACGAGTAACCCCGGCCTGCATGAACCCTAGACCCGTATCTAACATAAATCTACCCCACGCGTCCTGAACCTCAGCAGCCTGCTGTATGTAATCGACGTGAGCCCGTTTCGGAGGTAACATTTTACAAGAAAACACGCCACAGTGCCGACCTCCAGACACTTACGGCCCGAAAGTCATCGTCGAGGGGTCAAAATTCCCGGCGTTCCGACTGACGATGTGGTCGCCGGAGTGATCGTGTCTAAAATCAGTCTGCGTCCAATTTCCGGAATGACCCCGAATGAGAACGTCCCCGTGGCCGGTGGTGGTAGGAAATGCTTTCTGTCTCCAGTCCGCGTCTTTTGAAACGTTAAATTCGTTACACAGTCTTTCAAACGCCATACGGTCGTATGCGTTGGAAATGGGATCCCAGGCGTCGTCTTGAGGTAGTGAAATACCTAGTTCTTTGAGAATCCTCCTAATTGTGAAAGTTGTAGACACTTCGGAGCATGACATTCTTGGATGTCAGATGGTCTTGATGCGAAACTCCACACCCGGCCATTGCGCACCATACAGCAAAATTTATTTGGTTCTGCCAAAACTGCATCGGTGTTGCTTTCCACCATTTATCACCTCCATCGTAGTAATCTTGGGCAGCCTATATTGTTCAAAGATGTTAGGGAAATTGGTGGCAAAGCCACTGTCCGGTCTAACTGTTACAGTTGGGTGTACAAGGGGATTAACAACGTCTTTTTGCGTGTATTTACCACCGACCGCGTACTTTGCATTAGAATTGAAGCTAAATGCTTTGGTATCCATTGAAAGATATTATTATGTTTGCTACTATCACTAATGTTTTCAAAAAGAGCGAGTTGGTGTAACTTCAAAAATAATATCGACAACTGCTGTGGAAAACGCCGGGTAGGCCTCAGATCAATCACCTTCACGGTTGGATGGCAGAATGTGGGAAAGAGTGAAGGGTTTTACTATGTGAAGGATAAACAACAATTATGTGTAAAGCTGCCTCACGGACTGTGGGGAATAAGACAGCTCAAAGATTTTGTCACCTCAGAGCTTGACGGTATAACAACCTCACAGTATCGAAGGCTACCGGGCTCGCAACAATGACCATCAGCCCTGATAATAAGGTAGTGGTCTCCCGGGGGTTGGGTATTCAACTCGGTTTTAGAGAGACATACTCCGTAAATAAAGGAGTGTTTACCTCGGGTGAGTATGTCGGTGATAACCCGGTGGACTTCGCCTTCACGAAAACTCTCAGGGTGCACCTGGATCGGGTGAACACGTCGTACAACACGGTAGACGGATCCCCCAGCACATTACTGAAAACCGTGCAAGCCAGCGACTGTTTCTTTGGGGATACGGTGACCTTAGACTTCCCACACCCCGAGATGAAAGTTTTGGAAACGGGACACATCCACGAATTTACGGTCTCTATTCTCGATGATCAAGCGAGAAAGTTGAATAACTATTACCCGATTTCGGTAGTTCTCGAAAATTTCCAATTGAGTATAGGTTGCCCCAATATTATAATTTTATTTATTATGAGTATATACGGACCAGGTAGTTCTTCCGATTGGGTGACAAATTCAAAGAATTTGGAACCGGCAGAAGGTGGATTCATCCCGACAGAGGGCGACTTTTTAACTACCGGAAAAACCAAGGCCCTGATCAATAAAACTATATCGAAGGTCACAAACGGGATTCACAGGAGTATATCAGATGTTAGAGTTGAAGTGCTGACGGCGACTGCGCAAATTGAGGGAGTCCGAACGGATATTGAGGACTCTCTCATCAGAGAAACGGAACTAAACGAACTAGGTAAAAAAATAACCAAATTTCGAAAAGAGGTCCGGTTGGGGATTGAGAAAGCCCGAGAAGACCACCAGTCGGACCTTACGGAGGCGTATGGGATGTTGCGCTCAGAGGACTCTCATCAGAGAAACGGAACTAAACAAACTAGGTAAAAAAATAACCAAATTTCGAAAAGAGGCCCGGTTGGTGGTTGAGAAAGCCTGAGAAGACCACCAGGCGGACCTTACGGAGGCGTATGGGATGTTGCGCTCAGAGGACTCTCTCATCAGAGAAGCGGCACTTACCGAACTAGGAGAAAAAATAACAGAATTTCGAAAAGACCCGGTTGGGGGCTGAGAAAGTCCGAGAAGACCACCAGGCGGCCCTTACGGAGGCTTATAGGGTGTTGCGCTCAGAGGACTCTCCCAACGGAGAAGCAGCACTTACTGAACTAGGAGAAAAAATAACAGAATTTCGAAAAGAGGCCCGGTTGGGGGTTGAGAAAGCCCGAGAAGACCACCAGGCGGCCCTTACAGAGGCATATAGGGTGTTGCGCTCAGAAGACTCTCTCAATAGAGAAACAGCACTTACAAAACTAGGTGAACAAATAACAGAATTCCGGAAAAAGACCCGAGAAGACCAACAGGCGGCCCTTACAGAGGCGTATGGGGTGTTGCGCTCAGAGGATCGGACGGGGATTGCGGGATTAGGAGCCCGAGTGGTTGAATCTATCCGCGCCGTTGATGAATCACTTGTTGCGGTTGATGATAAAGTAAATCGTGTTCGTAGAGCCGCGACCAAAGCGCTTGAGGAGACCTCTGAAAAGATTCGTGCTGAGGCTCATACCTCTATCGGGGTCTTGCCGGATTGGTGAAAACATTGAAAACGCAAAAACGTGTCATCACAGTTTGGGCTGAGAAGCGGGGCCTATTGAATGAGGGGCTCTATGAATATTCGTTCGGTGCCAAAGCGAGCAATAAATATGGGGGATATGCCATGCCAGCTCCAGGTACACTTCTCCGAATGGCTGTCTGCTCGGTTAATGCTAATGGTAAACCTGTGGCCGCGGTCGTGATAAATCTTGTAGTGGATGGGGAAGAACGGGGTTGGAGTCAATAAACTCGCTGGAGATATTTCATCGGTGGTTTTGTTCGCCGGTGATGATCTAATTAGACTTTCCGAAGGTAGTGTTATTAACTTTGTTACGAAAATCGCTGACCCAGCGAGTTCTTCCACTATTGTCTCATTGTTAATTGAACTTAAGTTGTAAAATATTAATATATTGAAAATCATGAACGAATCACCGTATCCAATTCTCAATACCGCTCCATCAACACTGTATCCAATTCTCAATACCACTCCATCAACACTGTATCCAATTAACGAAAGAAGTTCAGATTTTAGGTTGAATAATATCGTCGCTATGCAGGATATTTTAGTTAGAGAATGTGCAAATAGAAAAAGACACGCTAACAAATATAAGCGCGCGGCGAACATAGCTGAAGCATCTAGTACGGTTCTGGCAAGTTTATCTGTAATGAGTGGTGCGGGGACTGCTGCAACGCTATCTACAATTGTAACGGTTCCACTTGCAGGGGTTTTGAGTGGAATTACCATTTTATCTGGAATACTTTGTATGGTAATTAGGGCGGCGGGTGGAAAACTCGAGAAAAAAAGAAGAAAACATGATAGAATATCCGTTCTCGCTAGGTCTAAGAAAAATAGCATCGACGTTATAGTGTCCAAAGCGTTGGCCGATAAGAAAATATCAAATTTAGAGTTTGAATCCGTGGTGGAAGAAATGGGGAGATATGAAGAATTAAAAAATGATATAAGAATCAAGGCGCGCGCCACCATGCCCAAAATTGAGTGTACTGATTGGGATAAATTTAGGGTAAAACTTGGAAATAAAGTCGGAGGAAATGTTACAGCACCATTGTGATATTTTATAAAATAATTTTTAAAAAATTTTTAAAAAATAATTAATTTTCTTATAATTAATTATATTGGTGCAGTAAACAAATTTACATACCTATACAACATGTGTTTTTCACTGAGAATTACGCCGTAATCGCATTTTGGTTAGTACGGTAATCGACTGTGTACACACCACACCGTCTGTGTAAATTGATACACTCGGCTATCAATTTACGCATGGTTCATAACCTGTGTAATTGAAACTGTCTGTTTACCTCGGCTATCAATTTACGCATGGTTCATAACCCGTGTAATTGAAACACTCGGCTATAAATAACTGTCTGTTTCAATAACCCGTGTAATTGAAACATTGTCGTTACAACTTAAATTAATTACTATGTAATAATAGGGGGTGTTCAGCTTTAAATTATTAAACAAAATTACAAAATTAATTATAAAATTAACAAAATAACGAACCATCCCATGTTTTCTTTCGCCAATAGGTATTAATAAATAATTATAATTTGCACACCATTTGTATGTTGTATAGGAAACTGATGAGTATATATATGTTTGTTGACCTTACAACAATTGGTCTCATCTCGTGCATGCCATGTTGTTGATCCGGTATGACGTCTGTCTCGTCTGTTTAATGGTAGCAGTTTATAAATATGTGTGTATTTGGTGATGTAATTGCGTAGCTCAAAGGTGCCGGCCTAAAAGATTTCTGCCTAAGAGCTTTGCAATTTCGGAAACCAAATTCATACATAGGCTCGCCTTACTTCGCTGGTTTCTCTTAATAGAGGAATTGGCAATGGGGTTCAAGGCAACCCGTAAAACTAAACTGTGAGCCAACAGATGCGTGGGCTTAAGAAAGGTCCCAACACCCCAGTGGCTGGGTGCCGGCTAGAAATCTGCCCAGTCGCTGGGGTGTTGTGCACGAGTGGAGGCTTTTGCTATTTTTTGTTCAATATATCTATATCTTTATAAGCGATATCGTAGAAATGTATATTCGTAAACGAATCGTTGGGTTTTAACAATTTTATATAATACACCCTAGTTTTATATCCGATACGCATTATCAGTCTTAATGTTTGTATTTGCCTCTTGTATAGTTCACATAATTGTCGGTATAATATTGTAAATGCAACGTTTTTATCGGAGCGTAATAAATTACGCTGATATTTCATGTATTCGATATCGCCTAGTGTTTTCATTTTATAGAATTGATATATAGGACTATAACCCCCGTATTCTTCGTAAACTTCTTCAACACAACGATTATAAGCTTTCAATTCCCATTTTATTTTATTATCCATTGTCTCTAATAATTGGTATTGTTTTTTTCTGTTCAATTTCCAATATAATTTTGACTCCCTCTTTTCAAAAATTCATAAATTTGCTGTCGGGAGACAATCTCCTCGTTAACCAATTTTCGGGGGTGGTGGGGGTATTATAGAGGGTTGTAAATGATATCACAGTAGGTGGTATCACTTTGACTCCCTCTTTTCAAAATTATTTTCTCAAAAATTCATAAATTTGCTGTCGGGAGACAATTTCCTCGTTAACCAATTTTGATTTTTCAGGGGTGGTGGGTGGGGGTAGAATAGAGGGTTATAAATGATATCACCGTAGGTGGTATCATTTTGACTCCCTTACTACTACTCTAATAAAAGAACGACCTTTTGACCTTTCGGTGGCCATCTTGGATGACATGACCATCCAATTTCGACCAAAAATGTACCAGAGCGATCGCCTCTTGATATAGACATGACCATAATCGGTCAAAAATAATATTGGACCCCAATTGGACCCCACGGGCCACGCCCATTTTTGACCCCGGGGTCACCATTTTAACAACTTTGAAAGAGCATTGTACATCGATCATGCCTAACAAGTTTCGTCGAAATCCGGCTGGCGGTTCATGAGAAGAAGATTTTTTAAGAATTTGTGCTATTTTTAGATGGCGGCCATCTTGGATTAGCGATGGCCTCCATTTTAACAAATCTGAAAAGGCTTCACCCATGGACCATAACTTTTAAGTTTGGCTACCATGGGCCAAGCGGTTCATGTGAAGAAGAATTTTGAAATCTCTAATAAAAGAACGACCTTTTGACATTTCGGTGGCCATCTTGGATGACATGACCATCCGATTTCGACACAAAATACATCAGAGTGATCGCCTAGTTGATACCTTCGATTTGATATATGACATGACCATATTCGGTCAAAAATAAAATTTTACCCCAATTTGACCCCACGGGCCACGCCCATTTTTGACCCGGGGTCACCATGTTAACACCTTTGAAAGAGCATTGTACATCGATCATTCCTAGCAAGTTTCGTCGAAATCCAGCTAGCGGTTCATGAGAAGAAGATTTTTTTAAGAATTTATGCTATTTTTAGATGGCGGCCATCTTGGATTAGCGATGACCTCCATTTTCACAAATCTGAAAAGGCTTCACCCATGGACCATAACATTTAAGTTTGGCTACCATGGGCCAAGCGGTTCATGTGAAGAAGAATTTTGAAATCTCTAATAAAAGAACGACCTTTTGACATTTCGGCGGCCATCTTGGATGACATAACCATCCGATTTCGACACAAAATGCACCAGAGTGATCGCCTCATTGATACCTTCGATTTGATATATGACATGACCATATTCGGTCAAAAATAAAATTTGACCCCAATTTGACCCCACGGGCCACGCCCATTTTTGACCCTGGGGTCACCATTTTAACAACTTTGAAAGAGCATTGTACATCGATCATTCCTACCAAGTTTTGTCGAAATCCGGTTGGCGGAAGAAGATTTTTGAAGAATTTGTGCTATTTTTAGACGGCGGCCATCTTGGATTACGCAATGACGTCATTTTAACAATTTTGTAATCCCCCTACCTAAGGACCATGACCATGAAGTTTGGTGACTATAGGCCCAATGGTTACCGAGGAGAAGACGTTTGAAAATGTTCACGGACGACGACGGACACATTGCGGTAACAATAGCTCACATGAGCTTCGCACAGGTGAGCTAAAAATATAAATTGCATGAGGTTTCCTCGCTAATTGTTACATGGTATGTGTTACCACTAATTTCAGCATGGCAATCCTTATCAATGGTAACATTTAGCACCATATTTTAATATATGCTCTCTCCACCCTCCCAAATCATACACCTTTAATATATCTTGCAAAGTATCTAATGATCGAATGTTGTATATAACGGCCTATCAACAGCCACGGTCGTTGAAGTCCGAAGCAACGGGGTCCATCCCGTATTTACGCTATATGCACTGGGGGTAAATACCAAAATCAGAACTAACTATTTACATCACTGTATACTCAGCCGTAACCACACCATAGTGACTTAGTTCCATCTCAAAAAGTAATCAGATTACCACTAATCGTATTTCCTTTTAATGGGGTTTTCCCCTCAAGTACCAGTAGGCCGAAAATGGAAATGAGATCTAAACCATATCGGCATTCTGGTGAAGAGGAACAGTGATTGTTACATTACCCATCGCATGCTCGCAAACAACCATCCACAGCAATGTATTTAATAGACAATATAATTAGATAGTGCGTATTGACAAAATAAATACATACAAACATTGTTATACGAGACAGTATTTGTATGTTTCTGAGTGTCTTTAGATATGTGTTGGGACTAGCTAGTATTCCATTGGAAGAAAGCAAAGCATGTAGGCATTAGACAGGCTGATAATCATCAGTCACTCAATATGACCATTTGATAGAACTTTCACTACGATGTCATAGCATAAACAGTAGGACAATACTTTCGAGTTTATACAAATTGTAACATGACAGCACAAATCACATGCAGAATTGGCACACATCACGGGCCATCAAGGGCCAGCATCTCTGATCCTTAAGATATATCTGGATCTATAATATGGATGATGAACTAGATGAAGGTGACTACATATACAGTATTCCAAGAGGGACAAACAATCACCGACATTTCTGACTATTTATTTTGGCTTAAGTCAGAAATAATAAGATTTGGTGAAAGCGTAGAATGGAATAACGCAAAGTATGACATGTTTCTGTAACAAAATCAGTAGCGAAGAAATATATGCGGTGTCTCATATTTTGGTGTGGACTAAGTAATCAGTAGAATTGATCTTCTTCAATAAGAATGCGTCGGATATTCCAGACATCTGCAGATAACAATACAACTATGACAACCGTAATACATCGCATTATCAACATTACTAAACGTTGTTACAGTCGAATCTGTCTTAAGCAGCCACCCAAGGGAAGTGACAAAACTGGCTGCTTAACAGAGGTGACCTCTTAATAGAGGGTTGTGTTTTCAGGTACATTTCAGGTAAATTTTGAAAATTGAAATGAAGATAAAGATAACATAGACATGTATGTTGACTTGATAATACAAATGTAATAAATAATATTAATTATTAATTTAGAGTACCATATTGATTAAATATGTATGTTTTAATGCAATATAAATGTGTATCTTTATATTTATTTAATAGTTTCAAAATTGAACCTGAACATGTAATGAGTGGATTATATCATTTAATGAAATAAAAAATCTGTCAACAAATAAAAACACCAATGTTCACGTTTTTGTTGTTATTTTACAGCCTACTGCAACTGTTGATCTGCAAGATTCATATTGTAGACAATTTATTGTACTAGATAATTTGTGGTATAATCGGAAATGGTGTGGGATAAGTTGTGCGATCTTTTTTTTTCTTCTTTTTTTTTGTCAGGTATTGGTCAAGTCGAATTTGGATTCATTTCCAATTGTGTATGTAAATAATGCATAGGCGATGTCAGCAAGAGCAGTCAATAAGTGCGACATTCGGCTCATATTCGACATATGAGGCCATTTGCTTAAATTACATTTGAGCCGGTTACACTCGGTCCTGGGCAATACACACCAATTATATCAGCTATTCGTGTTTTGTCAATTTGGTAACTGGCAATGGGCTGTTCCTTTTTACAACATTTGTGTCGGTAACCTATAGAAATTACGAATCGACGGACACGGGTGCAAGAACCCGGATGCGATAGGCTGTTCTTTCAATAATGCGCCGACAATTCGGGCAACACAATTTGCACCTGTGAAACACCCTCTCAATATCGTATACGCGGCGACGTGTTAGGTGTTTTAATTACCCGCATTGACTGCTGACATCATTGTTAATTCGCGCTTCGGTAACGACCGCCGCAGGGTACATTGAAATCGAGATTAGAGGTGACCGTTTAATGAAATTGGATCACTAGTTTGGGACGATAATTAATGACCACTGGCCGCGTTAGACGAGTGACCGTTGAATGAAAGCGTTTTATATAGCAAAAATGCGCGGGAGGAATTTGAAGTGGCCGCTTAACGGCGGTGACCGCTGATTAAAGGTGACCGCCCGAGCAGGTTCGACTGTATATCTATATTTGTCAGCTTTATACAGGATTGCGTGTTTTCTATTTTGGGACTGTATACCGCTCTACCCGTTGTCATGGCTCGCTATGTCTCATTTGCTGTGATTTTGTTTTGCTGTCACTATTGACATTATGAAGGTAGATGTAGCTTTTATATTCGGCAAATAAACGTACTGTACGTGTAGTTGTAGTTGACAACCACTGTAAACTACAGCAAATTCACTATTACAAACACATTCCCTAAAAATAGAAATGTGTATGTGTTACTTGGAGATATATACAGATTGTTTCACCTCATAGAAGTGAATGTCAAGACAGCTTTAAAATGCGGGACTGGTATGTGTTTGGGTATAGTGTGATTTCTTGGAGAGAATAGCACAGGATTATGATGAATGTCACATCATAATATTCAACGTCGCATCTGGACATACATGTATGTAACTCTCATCAA
The DNA here is from genome assembly GCA_029237695.1 of Conchocele bisecta. Classification (NCBI taxonomy): domain Eukaryota; kingdom Metazoa; phylum Mollusca; class Bivalvia; order Lucinida; family Thyasiridae; genus Conchocele; species Conchocele bisecta. Next base: position 36,094,235 of record CM055277.1, read on the forward strand.
AATATGGTGATTCAGTTGTGGGGATTAGTTGAAATAACAGTGTTAAGATCCTTTTTGTAGTGTGTATTACTAGTAAAAGTGTTTAAAGATAGTGTGTTGCCGCTATGGCATCCATAATTATCTGGAGTTTCATTCACATAATGAATTTAGGTCACAATTTGACAGGAAAAATAGTGAAGTATAAAACCTAATGTACTTATCTGATAGAACTTTGCATAAACAATTGTCATTCTACCAGGCAGTATGCAAGCAATGCCATTCTCCCATAGATGGCTATATAATTATCACACATACGAAAATTGTCTTCCGCATATATATCATCCACAATTCATGTTAGGGGACGCTGGTGTCGAACGAAGCACTCAGCCGTAATATGAGGTACACGTAAACTGTAATACAGTAAGGCTAAACCGCGTACGGAACAGATCAAATTAAATTATTTGGATCACAGCAACTGGCAACGTATTACGCTCACAAAGCCTTGAATAGCACGCTCAAAACGAGAAACAAGCCATATCGATACGCAAGAATGACTCTCCATCAGCACGTAACTTTGACGGAGATGATGTAGGTAATTCAGTATGATATTTGTTTTGATATTGAAAACATAATTATGTTTTTTGTTGGGTATAATTGTGTGAGATATAATTGTGAAAGTTAAATGAACACGACTTCATTTTACTCACAAGTTAATGTTAGTTGGACAGTACAGTGATTGTAATGAATGAGAATTAACCGACATGTGCCAGTATTCCAAACTGATATTTGTCTAATCCAGAGGAGTGTGGTAACAGTGGTTGTTTCTATACATGTGTCATATTGGGTATGTGGTTATCTAATACTGCCCCGGTCATTCTGATGGTGAACACATTGGTAAATTAATAACTGAATTGTTGGTAGAAAATGATTCAACGATTTTTTCACAATTCTGGTTTGACAACTGCTAGTATATGGAAGATCTAGGCACATTTATCTAATCATAGCCGTGGAAATGACTCGCTGTGTTTGCTTCTTTGAAAGCCAAATGTAGTCTGTGGTATTACCTCATTGGCAGATTTACTGATCCAACACAATGACCCATATTGTCTCATAGTAGCTAGTACACACAACTTGAACAACGCGTCTTTCACTTTACATGTACATGAACATCACAGGAAATATCACAATTAAACATTTAACCGTTTGAACAATGTGAGTATGTGTTTAACGGCGGCCACCTTTGATTTAAAATTACTAAATGGCATGTCATTGCATAATAGTAAATGACATATTATACCATACATACATTTTATAAAAGACAAAAATAACATATTTAGAACTGGTTATTCTAAGCAGCAAGATTATATTTTATTGCTTATTTTGCAGTTTGGCGGCCATCTTGATTATCTATTTCTACATTACCTGGCTGATTTACTAAAGATATAGTATAGCCAATGTATAACAGGTCATGTTCAACACTCTTTTTTACATATTTTGTATGAGTTATGTATGCCGTCAAATAGCGAAATGCAGAAAAAACTTTAACTTTTTGTCTTGATTTGACCCATGAATAACCTTGGAACTGCCCCCAAACTGTCCACCTTGAGTGTAGACCCATATCTAAACGTATAGTTTTGAAAGGTATAACACACTTTGAGCACTCATTTGTAAACAAAAATGTAGAAAGGATAATCCCCCGTGTCTGGAGTGGAATCGTGACAATTTACAAGTTATTCATTTGAAAAGTTCACATATGTAATTATTGGCGGCCATCTTGGAATTAAAGTTAGTAAATGATCTAATATGCTATTTTACCATACCATGATACAAATTGAGCTTATGAAGACATTCAGTAAAAACACATACAAAGAGGTAGCTTATGTTGGATATGTAAGAGTGCGAAAAATAAAAATGGCCACCAAGGGGAGATAAGTCATTTGAAAATCAATAGGCTTCTTCGGCTTGCCGTGATAAACATGTATACCAAATTTTGTTACAATCCGTCAAGTAGAACTCTAGTTATTGCGTGGAGAAGCTGTGCCCGCCCGCCCGCCTGTACATAGATGAATACATAATACGTTCCGTTTTTTCAAACAGGCGTATAAAAATGGCTGCCAAGGGGAGACAAGAATCGGAAAAAAAATCAAAATCAATAGGCTTGCCATGATAAAACATGTATACCGAATTTGGTTTCGATCGGTGAAGTAGAATTTGCGTGGACAAGGATACAGAGTGCGAAAATTAAAAATGGCCGCCAAGGGGAAATAAGTCATCGGAACTTTTTCAAAATCAATAGGCTTCTTCGTCTTGCCGTGATAAACATGTATACAAAATTTGGTTACGAGCGGTGAAGTAGAACTTGAGTTATTGCGTGGACAAGGATACAGAGTGCGAAAAATAAAAATGGCCGCCAAGGGGAGATAAGTTATCGGAAATTTTTGAAAATCAATATTCTTCTTCGGCTTGCCGTGATAAACATGTATACCAAATTTGGTTACAATCCATCAAGTAGTACTCTAGTTATTGCGTGGACAAGCTGTGCCCGCCAGCCGCCCGCCCGCTGCCCGTCCGTACAAGATGAATACATAATGTGTCCCGTTTTTTCAAACGGGCGTATAAAAAGTGTATAATTGTGTCACTATTCCACCAGTTCTAAAAATTACGAGTGCCCGCTATACAGATATAATCATGTAGTAATATGTATTTTACTGATAGTGACTTGTGGTGGTATCAGGTTATTTTCATATGCAAATGAGGCATTATATTTTTTTTATTATTTATACTAATTAAATGTGTCACCTGAAAAAATAATACTTTCAACAGATTATAAATTATGATCATTGCACATCAAAAAATAAATACAGAGAATAAATAGCAATGTCCGTTAACATTTTAAGTAAACACGGTTATCGCCCCTGATATCAGTGTGGAAAATTTTGTCCGATATAAAATGTATACTACAATGTAATGCCAATCAATACATGGGGTAATGGCGAATAAATGTTTATTTTGCCAGAAAATGTCTCCGATATAAAGAACATGTTTATGCCTACTGAGTGGGCATGTACCGTTAAGGTTTCGAACGCAAGTATGTGACATTGACCCTGTACTTAGCGGGGGCGGGACGATCGTGGATTAGTCACAGGGTGGTAGAGGACCATCAGAGCAATGGGTGTGTGAAGCAGATCCATGCATGGTGCCAGGTCCATACCACACCAAGTCACTTGGCCTGACGTATATGAGGACTAAACCAGGTCTCTAGTCGGAAATCCGGTAAGGATGAACCCCGATCATTAAATTACCCATCGCATGCTCCCACCTGCCACCCACACCCGAACATTAAAGTTTTGAAGGGACGATCGTGCATGTGTCACATGGCAGTTGAGTACCATGTGTGAAGTATCAAGCAGATCCGTGCAAGGAAACAGAAATTATATTTACCCGAGCGATAAGGTTTTGAATGCACTAAGTGACCTTGACCTTGGGTTTAGCAAGGGGCACAGAGGATCCTGGATTTGTCACAGCATGATAGAGGACCATCAGAGGAATGCATGTGTGAAATATAAAGCAGATGTGAAAGGAAATTATAAGAAATTTACCTCCTGAGCGAGACGGGACGGACGGATGGACAGCGGTAACACTATATGCCCCCCCCTCACCATTTGGTGGTGGGGGCATACAAATGTCCTCAATGCTAAGTTTTATGAACTATGAATGCGTCAGGTCTGTGAGGGGTTGGAGGGTCACGGATTTGTCACAGAATGACGAAATTTGTTTTAATTGATATATAAATGATGAATACATAAGCGTACCGCGAAAACAGAACCTGGTTATATCTCCTTTAAATTTGTGAAAGTGCTAAGTCGGTGACCTTAACCTTGGGATTACTGGTGATTGGAGGGTCATGGATTTGTGACAGCATGATAGAGGACCATCAGAGGAATGCACATGTGAAATATCAATAACTTCTATCAAAGGAAACAAGAAACGAGGCAAAGCCACGAAGGCCAGGTTTTTTCCAAGCCTGGACACTTTGATAACATAATTATACCCACTTTTTGTAGACTAGATGGGGCGAGACATGGACACTAAAAAAATAGATATAGTAGATGGAAAAACTTTAACGAAAAAACTTTAACCGGACACACGGACGGACGGACGTATGCCAAAATGCCGACGATATCGCGCTTTCCGCAAGCGGGTGCGACAATGATGATAAACACCCATGTGAAGTATCAAGGTAATGGGTGAAGCAGTTGCAGAGATATACATGTAGTACACGAAAAAACACCCATGTGAAGTTTCAAGGTAATGGGCGAAGCAGTTGCAGAGATATAGTATAACAAAAAAGTTTTAACCAAAAAATTTAACCAGACGTACGTTAAAAAGTTAACGTTGAAAATGGCTAAGTCAATTACGTAGAAATAATAGGTGAAGGTAAAAAAATGGTCACATGTTGGATAGTTGTATGTGGTAGGCACCCCTTGGTTATGAAGCTGTGAAAGTTTGGTGGTCCTAGGTGGTACAGTACCAAAGAAATGGACTTAAACACGAATACTTAACATTGTAAACGCGAAAAGTTAACATTGAAAATGCCTAAGTCGACTGCGCGGAAAAAATGGGTCAAGTTAAAAAAAAAAGTAACATGTTGGATAGTGATATGTGGTGGGCACTCCTTGATTATGAAGCTGTGAAAGTTTGGTGGTCCTAGGTGGTACAGTACCAAAGAAATGGACTTAAACACGAAAACTTAACATTGAAAACGCGAAAACTTAACATTGAAAATGGCTAAGTCGATTGCGCGGAAAAAATGCGTCAAGTTAAAAAAAAGTAACATGTTGGATAGTGATATGTGGTGGGCACCCCTTGATTATGAAGCTGTGAAAGTTTGGTGGTCGTAGGTGGTACAGTAACAAAGAAATGGACTCAAACACGAAAACTTAACATTGATTGTGGACGCCGCCCGCCCGCCCGCGCCCGCCCGCCGCCGCCCGCCCGCCCGCCCGCACCCGCCCGGCTTTCGCCAATCCAATAGCCTGGATTTTTTTAAAAAAAAACCTGGCTAAAAATTGTAAGAAATTTACCCAAACGTTCTGTTTGTGAAAGCGCTATGTCTGTGACCTTAACCTTGGGATTGCTGGTGGCTAGAGGGTCATAGATTGATAGCATGATAGAGGACCATTGGAGGTATGCATGTGTGAAATATCAATAAGTTCAATCAAAGCAAACCGAAGTTATAATCGACGCTGACAACGCCGATGTTGACGACAGACGCCGGGGGCATGCTATTAGCTCTTCCAGCACTTTATAAAGGCTTGTTAAAAATTGTTGATTGGAGGATAAATACAATTTTGACTGCAAACCGTGCTGGTTCGAGGAGGCCGAGTGGTTACCTACTCGGTGAGAAGCGGCAGAATTGTCCAGGAGCCGAGCCGCGGCCACTTCTTGTGTGTGAGGTAGAGCCCGGGCTTGTCCTCGCTCGCCATGCCCTCCAGCTGTTCCATGAAGTGGATCTGGAGTAGCCGTGCACGCCCCACGTGGTACGGGTTCACTTGGGTGAGCACCACAAACACAACGTCCGACAGCTTCGTCACTGCCCCTGTACACGGCACAAGGATTGAACTATATGCTGAACTATAGTGTTGCCTACGGTTTGTTTTTATCAAATATTTTTCTAAATGTGTTTAGAGAGGGCATGAGAATCGCCCCCAAGAGGTTAACGACACTGGGTCTCAGATACGCACAGATTAGAAAACTAGAATTGTGGCCAGTAGGCACACGAATGCCCCAGCTGGCAGCCAAAGACAATTCCGCCACTGAAGCGGTGTCACGCCTGCCGAGGCATTTGACCTTAACATGATCATGGGCATCTGCTAAAGAAAGCATGCTTAAAACACGAAAAGGTCAAGGTTGAAGAAACTTTATGACAAACAAGAGCTGTAGGAGAACAGCATAGCTCGACTACTAGGGTTGTCGATGTACACATAGCTTGACAAACAAGGTGGTTGCGGCCTGCATAAAAACCTTAACCAAGGTTGACTAAAAAGTAATTCAAGGTTAAATGTAGGTCAATGTCAGATATAGGACAGGGGTTATTGATGTACATCACTAGGAGATGGGAGATGAAGTTTTCCAAGTATGGTTGCTGTAGGCCCAGGAGTATTCCATATACAAGCTTGACTAAAAACCTTAACCAAGGGGAAATAGCTAAGTAATCCAATGATAAAAGTAGGTCAAGGTCAAATATATGTCAGGGATTATTGATGTACATCACTAGGAGATGAAGTTGTCCAAGTATGGTTGATGTAGGCCCAGGAGTATTCCATATACAAGCTTGACTATAAACATTAACCAAGTAATTCAAGGTTAAATGTAGGTGAAGGTAAAATATAGGTCAGGAGTTATTGATGTACATCCCTATGAGAAAAAGTTATCCAAGTATGGTGTCTGTATGCACAATAGTATTCCATCTACAAGCTTGACTAAAAACCTTAACCAAGGTTGACTAAAAACCTTAACCAAGGGGAATTAACTAAGTAATTGAAGGTTAAATGTAGGTCAAGGTCAAATATAGGTCAGGGGTTGTTGATGTACATCACTAGGAGATGAAGTTGTCCAAGTATGGTGGGTGTAGGGCCAGTAGTATTCCATATACAAGCTTGACTAAAAACCTTAACCAAGGGGAATTAACTAAGTAATTCAAGAGGAAATGTAGGTCAAGGTCAAATATAGCTCAGGGGCTATTGATGTACATCCCTAGGAGAAAAGGTTGTCCAAGTATGGTGTCTGTATGAACAATAGTATTCCTGTACAAGCTTGACTAAAAACCTTAACCAAGGTTGAGTAAAAACCTTAACCAAGGGGAATTAACTAAGTAGTATTCCATATACAAGCTTGACTAAAAACCTTAACCAAGGGGAATTAACTAAGTAATTCAAGATGAAATGTAGGTCAAGGTCAAATATATATCAGGGGTTATTGATGTACATCCCTATGAGAAAAGGTTGTCCAAGTATGGTGTATGTATGCACAATAGTATTCCATGTACAAGCTTGACTAAAAACCTTACCCAAGGTTGACTAAAAACCTTAACCAAGGGGAATTAACTAAGTAATTGAGGAGGAAATGTAGGTCAAGGTCAAATATAGATCAGGGGTTATTGATGTACATCACTAGGAGATGAAGTTGTCCAAGTATGGTGGGTGTAGGGCCAGTAGTATTCCATATACAAGCTTGACTAAAAACCTTAACCAAGGCGTGACGTGATGGTGACGCCGACGCCGGGGTGACAACATAAGCTCTAACTCGAGCTAAAAAATGGCTAAGTGTTTCCACAACCATGTGAAAGTCAAAACGCTCAAGGTCATGTTAATGGTAGCATGATTGAGTTCCAAATGCTTACATGTATCAAGTGTCCAAATATTGAAACAATCCATCAAGTAATATTAATGTTATACGATGATGAAGAAACTTGTACAAACTTTTTGAAGCAAACAAGAATTCCGCCACGGAAGCGGTGTCGCGCCTGCCGAGGCATTTGACCGTAACATGATCGTGGGCATGTACTAAAGCAACATAAAAAAAAACGTCGAGAAGTGCATGTTTAAAATACGAAAAGGGTCACGGTTGAAGAAACTTTTTGACAAAAAAATGGCTACGTGTTTCCACAACCATGTGAAGGTCAAAATGGTCAAAGTCATGTTAATGGCAGCATGAGTGTGTTCCAAATGCTTACATGTATCAAGTGTCCAAATATTGAATCAATCCATCAAGTAATATTAATGTTATCCGATGATGAAGAAACTTGTACAAATTTTTTGACTAAAAAAAATGGCTAATTGTTTTTGCAAACATTTGACAGTGAAAAAGGTCAAAAAAGTTTCATAGGAGTTGTGTACACAAACTATGCAGTTTTTCTGTCTGCTGCCCGCCCACCCACCCCGCAGTAAAACATAATACGCCCATTTTTTTAAAACGGTCATATAAAAATTAGATTTTCCGATACAAGCTAGTCTCATTAAATTGTATCAAAATAATTTCACACATTTTACTTGATACGGAGTTTTAACAAGAGTGCCATAAGTCACAAAATACGTCCGTCGAAGATGGGCCAGACAGTGAAGATGCAAAATGTGAAGCTGTCACAATACTATAGCATTATTTCTTCCTCTTGTTGTGATAAACAGGTATACATACTAATTTAGGTAGAGATGTGTAAAGTAAAAATTATATAGAATTTGATACAAAACTGTAGAAAAAATGGCTAAGTTTTGTTTCTGTATAAAAACACCAAGGGTGCACATCAATATGTGTAGAAGACATGTGTACAGTTTCATATCGATTTAGTAGGCTTGTTAACTGCAAGAAATATGGGTTTGACTTCACATCATGATACAAAGGTTCTCTTTGGTATGGAAGTTCCTTAGGACCATAGAAAGTTTTTTTATCCAAAGACACATGCTCTATCTCATATTCAAGATGGCTGCTGGTGGCCATATTGAAATTATGGCCGACGATATATAAGTGGAGCTAAATTTCAATTAAATTATGATTCCCATTTCTAGTGTTGTATGCTAGCTTCTCACAATCATGGAGGAATGAATATCAAATATACTATAGTCGAGTCGAATTTAGGGTGAACCTTGCAGTATGGTTCTACTAACGTTTTTTGATTGATTTTGTTAGTTCATGATGTGGATAATCGGAAACTGAATGATGCCACGCTGGCATCATTGAGCAATTTTCAGAATTCAAGATGGTGTCTAAGATGGCGGCCAAAATAGGATAAAATCATATATTGGTCAATAAAAGCTAATAAAAGTCAATATTCGCGATTAGATTTCAGACAAAAATAGAATAAATTAAATTTCAACTTTTTATGGTATTCGGATAAAATCCAAGATGGCCGCCATATACAATTTAAATTAATATAACTAGGCAAATGGATTACGGAATTTCGTCGAACTATGTTCGCAATTAAACAAAACTATTAAAACAGCGCGTAAATATTATTCCAGTCGTTTGTCTCAATTCAAGATGGCGTCCAAGATGGCCGACAGCATGCTTCAAGTATAAATCTTAAACATAGTAGTTTATATTAAAAGCATTTTAAGGCGACATTTTGTGAAAATATGAAACAATATGATAATATATGTATCACATTTTAATAGTAACCGTCACTTGCATTATATAGTTCAATATCAGTTGTATGCCGCTATCATATTAAATCATTTTAACACTACCCCCTCACAAAACAGAAGGCAATTTCTTCATCCACAAATGAACAAGTATACAAAAACGAGCTGAAAATCAGTTGATTTTGTCTTGTAATTTTAAACTCACATCACCGAAGTTGATCGACCACAGAGGTGCATGTATACTGCATTTACCATAATGTATTGCATTGGTTGTTCTTAGGTTTATGGGTCTCCTTTTCGTATCTTGTTCTCTATTTACCCATTGCTTTCTTTCTGTGATATTATTGTTTTCCGATCCTTTGTGGGTTTTGAACACGTCTACATATCTTTTCGACAATTTGTACAGTCTTTTGGGTATTAATTGTTAGTGTCGTGTTGTCTATTGTAGTTTCACTCATTTGTATTTATATGTTCAATGGCTAATGTATGTATCAGTTTCAATATTTGCCGTGTGGAGTTTTTGTTGCTTTACTTCGGTCACTTAATATGACAGTTGTGATATACACACATTCCCACTGATCGCATGCACTACTCGTGAGCGTCGTCCTCGTTTTCACTATTCAAGTAACTCTCATCCGCCCTTTTGTGAGGATTGCTGCAGCTCTCCAATGACATGCACTTACAAAATGAAGTACAAGACACCGCCGCTGCTCCGTGGCATAAACAGGTACGTATTGAGCAAGCATTTTGTGCACTATTCCCATAGGCAACAACTTTCATAAGATCTGGTGGAGCAACCTCAGACACTCATGTGGATGGAATGTGCACTCCATTGAAAACAACCCAGCCATACAGTGATATGTTGGGTGGGTCCAGTTGATCTGCTGCTTTAGATCATGGTTTGCAAGTGAGCCCATTTGATGTGCTCATTCAGCGCATAGTCTGTTGGTGGTAATGTCTGAATTTTTGGAGTGTCTCTCTTACTCATGAATATGGTGTGTCGTAATTGGTTCATGGACGTGTGAGTCTGTTTTTCCTTATACATCCTGCCTACAAACCTATGACCAGCTGTGATAATTTCCATAAGGTGATGTGATTTCCCCAAGTATCTACAGACCAACATCATTTTTCACCATGTCTGCAACCTGCCAAACAGGTGACTAACAGTATCACATACCGTCAGTGCACGTGTAGCAAGCAGTTGGGCTGACTTCGGACCAAACTGTGTAGCGCTGGCGTTGATGTCAATTAGTCTTTCATCAGACTTTTTCAACGACAGGTGTGCCACCTTCAACACAAGCAATGCAAACACGTCTACTTGTACGTGCTTGATATTTCTGGTGAACAAGAGACATGACATAGCTGGTGATGATGCAGTCTGCTTCTTCGTGCTTGTACAGTCTTCCCCAACCATAGTCAGATTTTTGGCAGTTTTCTCTGTGCGAAATGCTTTTATCAGCGATCTCTTGTTGTGTGTAGTTTTCATGATTGTATCCCTGGCAGGTAAGGTTGTTTCGAGAGTGAGATTGACAGTGGGACAGACACTTGATCCTGTTTGCCTGAGTCGCTCGTGTGTCTTTATTGACCCCTCTATGTATCTGTCAAAGACAACTATGACGCGATGATCCTTTTCGACGGCCCTTATGAAATTCTGATGTAGAACATGCACATCAGGTGCCCTTGTTTCGTCTATCCAAACTGCAAGTTTATGCAGAATCGGTGAGTTTGTGCCTTTGCGCATGCTTCCATAATCGTCAAATATAGCTGGTGGAAGCGGTGCAAATTCAAAACAGAGCATTTTCTGTAGTGAAACATCGTGCTTCTGTGACAATACAAGTAATCGTCCATAGAGCTTTTTCATGTCATACACTGCTCTAGCCCCTACATGTACCTCTTTCTTCATTGATTCCATTGTCACGACTTTGGAGTGGATAGTATTGTAACAAGAATTCTGCAGAATCAAATGTCTCGCCGTGTTCCGCCTTGACCTTCACCCTGGGGCCTTGACCTTGACCCTGGGGCCCCTAGAGTAGTCCTATATGCATCTACATATCACAGTAAAGGTATGTATAAAGTTTGATGACTGTAGCTGATAAGGTGTTGAAGTAATGACCATAACACGAAAACTTAACATTGAATGATGACGACCGACGCTGCCGCAGCCGACGACGAAGACTCCGGAAAAGCAAAACCTTAGTCTCGCTTTCCGCTTTCGCAGGCGAGACAAAAACCAGTCGGCAATGTCTTCGTAAATTCTGCTACCATACACTCTACAATTGCCAGTGCATATTGTACGTTCACGGTTTCATCAGCGACTCGACCATTTACCACATTTAACAACATGTCTGATTCTGGTTGTTCTAGTGGGTGAGGACACCGTTTCAGCTCACTTTTAATTTTAGTTCTGTCTGCTTGATCAAGTTTCTTTCGTTTTTGTCCCTCTTCCTTGTGTTTGTTTGTCTTTGTGTCATATTCATCGTCATCGAGGTACTAAAACATATCGTCCTTAGCTGGAGACACGGTACTGCAAACATGGTATGATACAACCCAACGCGCCGTCTTATATTGCCAAGACATAAGCCCGGTTTTAATAGATCGTTGTACACATGGAAACGTATCCGTATGTGTCTGTATTATAACTGGGCCCTCGACTAGCCTCACTCCTTCGATATTTGGGCCGCCGGCTGAGAAAAGAGACACTTGTGACCAATGCATATCCCGATCATAGTGTTATTACACTCCAAACATTGATCAGAAACTGTGACAGAGGAATGTGAACAATGTTGGATTGACTGAATGGGGTGGGTCCTGGTCAGACTGTGCATCCATGCTGATATAGGGCTATGCTGGCTGCACAAGTCTTATGACACTGTTTTCATTCGGTGGCCCACTAATGCGACCAGTATATACCCAGATAAGTCTGCACACCTGCGTAATCTGACTGCTCTTGACATACACTGTTTGACTTTCAGTCACTGATGTAACGTTTGGTTTCTCAGCAAAAGTGATAGATCCCACTCATAATCAAAAGTGTACCATTTTCCATACGGCACATGACATGTAATTTTGCAAATGGTGCAAGATCCGGCGGTGCATGTATAAACATATTTTTGTTTTGTAGACTTGTGTTTTAATGATTCACATTATTTTGATTTGAGAAAAAGTAAGAAAATCTGACAGTGAGTGAGTGAGTGAATAGGGTTTAACGTCCGCTTTTCTGACATAGAGGTACAAGCCTCAGGGAGTCTACACGCAGACGGGTCAACGGGGTCGAGTCCCGTATCCACCTGTCCAAGGGGGGTAAATCCCAACTTCAGAACTCAATATTTACAATCAAAATATATATTCAGTCCTGAAATTAGAACAACCTGATCTGGTGCCAGGCCCTCGCCACACCAGCATCATTTATCCCATCCCCTAAAAGTAATAGGATTAGCACTAATCTTACTTTTATATATGGGGCATAGCCCGACTCAACTCTCACATACAAGAAAGCCAAAAATGTACATGAGGGCCAAATCCGGTATAGTGGGTTCCGGAAAGTATGAACCCAATCGTTAAGCCAGTTTAGTCGCCTTTTACGACAAGCAATGGCTACTGCAGCAAAAAAAAAAATCTGACAGAAATTGCATTTTGAAATTATTCAAGAAACAACAAAATTTAGTTAAAAATATATAACATTTGGCGGCCATCTTGGATTCCATTTTAAATTTCACAAAAAGTTGCAGGTATATACACCTTATATTTAATAAATATTATTTACGACTTGGTACCAATCAGTTTCTAAAAATCAGCTCATTTGGGCCATTTTATCCTATTCTGGTCGCCATCTTGGACGCCATCTTGAATTCTGTAAATTGCTCAATGATGACAGCGTGGCATCATTCGGTTTCCAATTACTGACACACTAAACTACCAAAATCAATTAAAAAACGTTAGTAGTACCATACTGCAAGGTTGACCCAAATTCCGGGTCCCCACGACTCGACTACTAGTTGTATTTCAATTCCAAGATGGCCACCGGCGGCCATATTGGAAAAAAAATGACACACAGTATACAAGTTCAGCTAAATTTCAATAAAAGTAATGATTTACATTTCTTCCGTTATATACAAGGTTCTAAGGGTCATAGAGGAATGAATATCTAATATAGAAGTTGTATGTCAAATTCAAGATGGCCACCGGTGGCCATATTGGTAAAAGTGGGCGACAATATATAAGTGTAGCTAAATAGCAATAAAAGTAATGCTTTAAATTTCTTCTGTTATATTCAAGTTTCTAAGGGTTATGGAGGAATGAATATCTAATACAGAAGCTTTATCTAAAATTCAAGATGGCCGCCGGTTGCCATATTGGTAAAAATTGCTGAATTGTATTTAATGAATTAATGTTGTAATATGACTCCTCTTTGATATAGAACTACACATGTGTCATAAAACACAGACAAACATAATTAGTAAGTTGTATCTCGAATCCAAGATGGTCGCCATCAGCCAATTTTCAATTAAATCCGCTAACTGTTTGTCTTAGATGCTATATTCCATCGTACATTTTGAATAGCGGGAAATAATACACGAGTGTGCGTCAGCTTCCGCGTACGGACGCCGACGGACACGAGTGTATTATTTCCGCTATTCAAACATGTACGATGGAATATCTTATTTATTACACTTCCACGGCAGATATATATGCACATTTTGGTCTATTTTTTGAGATTATAATCAATGAATTGTGATGTGCGCATGAATAGTTATACAATGACGTGTTTTCCCGCGTTTTGACGTTACGTTGTGTGACGTCAAATGTGACGTCATGTAAACTTTTTGAAATCCAAATTAAGCAGCTGTTCTATGAACCAGATATATTTGAGTGCATGTTTGGAATGTGTTCAATCACATTATAATTGACTGTAATAAAAATTAAACATTTTGCATGGTAGCTCGTGGTTTCCAAGAAAACAGGCGCGCAATTATGGGTGTTCTCTTCACGGTGTATTATTTGTAAGGAGTTGATTACGCGAAACCCGTGCAAATAAATTGCAAGAGTGTAATAAAAACATCTATTCCATCTGTAGACAATAACATATGTAAACAAAACTGAATCTCAGATCCAAGATGGCTGCCAGCAATCATTCGGAAACAGATAAGACATGTATATGTAGAAACACATAAATAACTAGAAACGAGGCAAAGCCACGAAGGCCAGGTTTTTTCCAAGCATAGACACTTGGATAACATAATTATACCCACTTTTTGTAGACTAGATGGCCGTGACCTGCATGTCGCGCCTTGGGTCAATTACGTAGAAATAATAGGTGAAGGTAAAAAAATGGTCACATGTTGGATAGTTGTATGTGGTAGGCACCCCTTGGTTATGAAGCTGTGAAAGTTTGGTGGTCCTAGGTGGTACAGTACCAAAGAAATGGACTTAAACACGAAAACTTAACATTGTAAACACGAAAACTTAACATTGAAAATGGGTAAGTCGACTGCGCGGAAAAAATGGGGGATGTTAAAAAAAAAATAAAAAAAAATAACATGTTGGATAGTGATATGTGGTGGGTACCCCTTGATTATGAAGCTGTGAAAGTTTGGTGGTCCTAGGTGGTACAGTACCAAAGAAATGGACTTAAACACGAAAATAAACTTAACATTGTAAACGCGAAACTTAACATTGAAAATGGCTAAGTCGACTACGCGGAAAAAATGGGTCAAGTTTAAAAAAAAGTAACATGTTGGATAGTGATATGTGGTGGGTACCCCTTGATTATGAAGCTGTGAAACTTTGGTGGTCCTAGGTGGTACAGTACCAAAGAAATGGACTTAAACACGAAAACTTAACATTGTAAACGCGAAAACTTAACATTGAAAATGGCTAAGTCGACTACGCGGAAAAAATGGGTCAAGTTAAAAAAAAAGTAACATGTTGGATAGTGATATGTGGTGGGTACCCCTTGATTATGAAGCTGTGAAAGTTTGGTGGTCCTAGGTGGTACAGTACCAAAGAAATGGACTTAAACACGAAAACTTAACATTGTAAACGCGAAACTTAACATTGAAAAATGGCTAAGTCGACTACGCGGAAAAAATGGGTCAAGTTAAAAAAAAAGTAACATGTTGGATAGTGATATGTGGTGGGCACCCCTTGATTATGAAGCTGTGAAAGTTTGGTGGTCCTAGGTGGTACAGTAACAAAGAAATGGACTCAAACACGAAAACTTAACATTGATTGTGGACGCCGCCCGCCGCCCGCCGCCAATCCAATAGCCGGGATTTTTTTCTCAAAAAACCTGGCTAATAAAATAATAAATATTTACAGTTTGTACATGACTTTTTGTACTGTTTGGATCGGAAAAAATGGGTCAAGTTAAAAAAAAAGTAACATGTTGGATAGTGATATGTGGTGGGCACCCCTTGATTATGAAGCTGTGAAAGTTTGGTGGTCCTAGGTGGTACAGTAACAAAGAAATGGACTCAAACACGAAAACTTAACATTGATTGTGGACGCCGCCCGCCGCCCGCCGCCAATCCAATAGCCGGGATTTTTTTCTCAAAAAACCTGGCTAATAAAATAATAAATATTTACAGTTTGTACATGACTTTTTGTACTGTTTGGATCCGGTTGATTCGACCCATTTTTTTTTTCAGGCAGTTTTCACTGTTAGAATGTATTTAAGTACCATTCGAAAATAGCACACAAAATTGACAACTTAGTGAAAGTTATGAAAACAAAATTAGATGGCATGATGAAAACAATTGCAAGCCAGCACTTGTAATGCAAAAGACATTTGAGGAAATGAATCGGAGGTGCCGCCTGTACATACACATACAGCTTAAAGCATTTGGCACTGTGAATGCTAACTTTAACAAAATTGTTACTGTCAGCAGTACAGTTTGTTTGTTTGTATTGTTTGTTTGTTGCAGTTTAACGGCCTATCAACAGCTAAGGTCATTTAAGGCCGGGTCAATGGGTTTATTACTAAATCCCATATATTACCTGTACAAGTACATGTACATTTTCAAGTACATGTACAAATGGGGGGAAAATCCCAAAATCAGAACTGAATATTTACAATAACAAAACTATATATTCAGCCCTGAAATCAGAATAATCCTGATCTAATGCCAGGTCCTCGCCACACCAGAATCACTTGGCCCCTCCCAAAAGCACTAGGATCAGTAATAATCTAACTACTTTTATAATGGGTAATAACCCAATTCAATTCCCAGGTAACAAAAGAGCCAAAGATAAAAACATCCAGAGGGCCAAACCAGGCAAATAGTGATTCCTATAAGGAGGAACCACTACCGTTAATTTACGCCATCTCGTTCACCCAACCACCACCCACCGTCAGCAGTACAGATCAACAGACGACCGGATTAAATGACAACAAGAAACGAGGCAAAGCCACGAAGGCCAGGTTTTTTCCAAGCATAGACACTTGGATAACATAATTATAGCGACTTTTTGTAGACTAGATGGCCGTGGCCTGCATGTCGCACCTTGGGGCGAGGCATGGACACTAAAAAAATAGATATAGTAGATGGAAAAACTTTAACGAAAAAACTTTAACCGGACACACGGACGTACGGACGGATGGACGGACGTATGCCAAAATGCCGACCCATGTGAAGTTTCAAGGTAATGGGCGAAGCAGTTGCAGAGATATAGTATAAGGAAAAAGCTTTAACCAAAAAATTTAACCAGACGTACGTTAAAAAGTTAACGTTGAAAATGGCTAAGTCAATTACGTAGAAATAATAGGTGAAGGTAAAAAAATGGTCACATGTTGGATAGTTGTATGTGGTAGGCACCACTTGGTTATGAAGCTGTGAAAGTTTGGTGGTCCTAGGTGGTACAGTACCAAAGAAATAGATTTAAACACGAAAAGTTAACATTGTAAACGCGAAAAGTTAACATTGAAAATGGGTAAGTCGACTGCGCTGAAAAAATGGGTCAAGTTAAAAACAAGAAACGAGGCAAAGCCACGAAGGCCAGGTTTTTTCCAAGCATAGACACTTGGATAACATAATTATACCCACTTTTTGTAGACTAGATGGCCGTGGCCTGCATGTCGCGCCTGCGAGGCATGGACACTAAAAAAATAGATATAGTAGATGGAACAACTTTAACGAAAAAACATTAACCGGACACGGACGTACGGACGGACGTATGCCAAAATGCCGACGATATCGTGCTTTCCGCAAGCGGGTGCGACAATGATGATAAACACCCATGTGAAGTATCAAGGTAATGGGTGAAGCAGTTGCAGAGATATAGTACACGAAAAAACATTAACAAACAAATTCAAAGTAATTTGACCTTGACATTGGGCACAGGGACGCACGGTTGGGGGTTAGAATGAAAATATGGATGATGATAAACACCCATGTGAAGTTTCAAGGTAATGGGCAAAGCAGTTGCAGAGATATAGTACAACAAAAAAGTTTTAACCAAAAAACTTTAACCAGACGTACGTTAAAAAGTTAACGTTGAAAATGGGTAAGTCAATTACGTAGAAACAATAGGTGAAGGTAAAAAAATGGTCACATGTTGGATAGTTGTATGTGGTAGGCACCCCTTGGTTATGAAGCTGTGAAAGTTTGGTGGTCCTAGGTGGTACAGTACCAAGAAATGACTTAAACACGAAAACTTAACATTGTAAACGCGAAAACTTAACATTGAAAATGGCTAAGTCGACTGCGCGGAAAAAATGGGTGAAGTTAAAAAAAAAGTAACATGTTGGATAGTGATATGTGGTGGGCACCCCTTGATTATGAAGCTGTGAAAGTTTGGTGGTCCTAGGTGGTACAGTACCAAAGAAATGAACTTAAACACGAAAATTAACATTGTAAACGCGAAAAACTTAACCTTTGAAATAAACGCGGGACTTAACCAATTGATTTTAAACGCCGGAAACTTAACCTTTGAATAATGGCTAAGTCGACTGCTGCGAAAAAATGGGTCAAGTTAAAAAACAAGAAACGAGGCAAAGCCACGAAGGCCAGGTTTTTTCCAAGCATAGACACTTGGATAACATAATTATGCCCACTTTTTGTAGACTAGATGGCCGTGGCCTGCATGTCGCGCCTTGGGGCGAGGCATGGACACTAAAAAAATAGATATAGTAGATGGGAAAAACTTTAACCAAAAACTTTAACCGGACACACGGACGAACGGACGGACGTATGCTAAAATGCCGACGATATCGCGCTTTCCGCAAGCAGGTGTGACAATGATGATAAACACCCATGTGAAGTATCAAGGTATTGGGTGAAGGCAGTTGCAGAGATATAGTACACGAAAAAACTTTAACAAAAAAATTAAAATTGTAATTTGAACTTGACATAGGGCACAGGATCGCGCTTTCCGCAAGCATGTGCGACAATGATGATAAACACCCATGTGAAGTATCAAGGTATTGGGTGAAGCAGTTGCAGAGATATAGTACACGAAAAAACTTTAACAAAAAAATTAAAAGTAATTTGAACTTGACATAGGGCACAGGATCGCGCTTTCCGCAAGCATGTGCGACAATGTGATAAACACCCATGTGAAGTATCAAGGTATTGGGTGAAGCAGTTGCAGAGATATAGTACACGAAAAAACTTTAACAAACAATTCAAAGTAATTTGACCTTGACATTGGGCACAGGATCGCGCTTTCCACAAGCAGGTGCAACAATGATGATAAAACCCATGTGAAGTATCAAGGTATTGGGTCAAGCAGTTTGCAGAGATATAGTACAGAGAATAGTACACGAAAAAATTTAACAAAAAAATTCAAAGTAATTTGACCTTGACATTGGGCACAGGATCGCGCTTTCCGCAAGCAGGTGCGACAATGATGATAAACACCCATGTGAAGTATCAAGGTATTGGGTGAAGCAGTTGCAGAGATATAGTACAACAAAAAACTTTAACAAAAAAATTCAAAGTAATTTGACCTTGACATTGGGCACAGGATCGCGTTTCTTTTCCGCAAGCAGGTGCGACAATGATGATAAACACCCATGTGAAGTATCAAGGTATTGGGTGAAAGCAGTTGCAGAGATATAGTACACAAAAAACAAAAAAACTTTAACAAAAAAATTCAACGTAATTTGACCTTGACATTGGGCACAGGATCGCGCTTTCCGCAAGCAGGTACGACAATGATGATAAACACCCCATGTGAAGTATCAAGGTATTGGGTGAAGCAGTTGCAGAGATATAGTACACGAAAATACTTTAACAAAAAAATTCAAAGAAAGAATTTGACCTTGACATTGGGCACAGGGGCCGCACGGTTGGGGGTTAGAATGAAAATATGGATGATGATAAACACACATGTGAAGTTTCAAGGTAATGGGCGAAGCAGTTGCAGAGATATAGTATAACAAAAAAGTTTTAACCAAAAAACTCTAACCAGACGTACGTTAAAAAGTTAACGTTGAAAATGGCTAAGTCAATTACGTAGAAATAATAGGTGAAGGTAAAAAAATGGTCACATGCTGGATAGTTGTATGTGGTAGGCACCCCTTGGTTATGAAGCTGTGAAAGTTTGGTGGTCCTAGGTGGTACAGTACCAAAGAAATGGACTTAAACACGAAAACTTAACATTGTAAACGCGAAAACTTAACATTGAAAATGGCTAAGTCGACTGCGCGGAAAAAATGGGTGAAGTTAAAAAAAAAGAGTAACATGTTGGATAGTGATATGTGGTGGGTACCCTTGATTATGAAGCTGTGAAAGTTTGTGGTCCTAGGTGGTAACAGTACCAAAGAAATGGAGTTAAACACGAAAACTTAACATTGTAAACGCGAAAACTTAACATTGAAAATGGCTAAGTCGACTACGCGGAAAAAATGGGTCAAGTTAAAAAAAAAAGTAACAAGTTGGATAGTGATATGTGGTGGGCACCCCTTGATTATGAAGCTGTGAAAGTTTGGTGGTCCTAGGTGGTACAGTAACAAAGAAATGGACTCAAACACGAAAACTTAACATTGATTGTGGACGCCGCCCGCCCCCCGCCCGCCCGCCCGGCTTTCGCCAATCCAATAGCCTGGATTTTTTTAAAAAAACCTGGCTAAAAAAGTAACATGTTGGATAGTGATATGTGGTGGGCACCCCTTGATTATGAAGCTGTGAAAGTTTGGTGGTCCTAGGAG
Source organism: Conchocele bisecta (assembly GCA_029237695.1). Classification (NCBI taxonomy): domain Eukaryota; kingdom Metazoa; phylum Mollusca; class Bivalvia; order Lucinida; family Thyasiridae; genus Conchocele; species Conchocele bisecta. The sequence goes on from CM055277.1 coordinate 36,114,500, forward strand.
GTACAGTACCAAAGAAATGGACTTAAACACGAAAACTTAACATTGTAAACGCGAAAACTTAACATTGAAAATGGCTTACGTCGACTACGCGAAAAAATGGGTCAAGTTTAAAAAAAAATTAACATGTTGGATAGTGATATGTGGTGGGCACCCTTTGATTATGAAGCTGTGAAAGTTTGGTGGTCCTAGGTGGTACAGTAACAAAGAAATGGACTCAAACACGAAAACTTAACATTGATTGTGGACGCCGCCCGCCCGCCCGCCCGCCCGCCCGCCCGCCGCCCGGCTTTCGCCAATCCAATAGCCTGGATTTTTTTCAAAAAACCTGGCTAAAAACAATGTACACTGCACCGTTCAGCAATATATGTATACCGTTTCATAATAAAATATGCATATACCAATCACATAATGTTATAAAATCTTATAATATATGCGAAGATTCAATGTATGCATTCCATGAATCCATGGTGATATAAATCATCACATACTATTCATTTATAAGCACATAGTGTAATGGTGTAGTACTTGCAATGCATATAATCTTATGCATGACATTTTGTCATAATGCAAGCATATTCCTGTAAAGTTCTATCTATTCAGTATCTGTCTCGCAGAGGCAATTTTAATTCAGAGAAACCCAGACTCACTTAATAATACCAATCGTCGACATGAACCCAACATAGCTATATTCGTCAATTTGCATTGTCATTGCATATTATTGGCGTCATGGTACCAAAGTTTAAACTCAGTCAATGATAAGTAGCAATGTTTCTATTAGCAGGAGATAGAGTTATAGTCATTATACATAGTAGCGGATGAAGCGTATCTCGTTGTAGCTAGACTAATTATAAAAGAACGTAAAGTTGACCATTATATTGTGATGTATGCCAACCATTATGTATTTGCGCACTGAATCTTGTCTCGTCTCGTATTAGTTTTATTATATCATGTAATGTGTGCAATATATACATTTACATGCATTATTCCTGTTTCCATAATATATGTTATCTACAACACAATTCATGCGAGTGACCATTTAAGTTCCGAGATCACATTATATTGCGATATGCATACATGTATAAGTCGCTCAGACACCATGTTGTCTAAATCCGGTTATTTAGTGAGCCTATATGTGTGCACTACATGTTTGTACTGTTCTGCTTGCTCATAAAATCAAATATGCGTTGCAATAAAATGAGCCACTCTCACACAAAATATATATTCACATACACAAGAGTGATTTTGGCATGTGCTGCACTATATAATGCGGAGCATATGTATACAATATGCACTTCAAGACACAAGAAGCTCCTGCTGGCACGTCCTGGCCATAGTTCTCCATCCATATGACTGTTTTATTTATCTCTGCACATGAACCCAACTATCACATCACCCCCATAAATTATATACTAGTATTCAAATATGCTCGACTCTTTTACATCTGTAATTCACATAATATCCATTTACAAAAGTGTATTAATTCCTTTAGCCTGGTCACTTGTATGCAATCAATAAATAATCCACGACCTTCACAAAACCAACATACACTGTGTCTGTATCTCATGCATGCACAGGGCTTAAACATATTCACTTTTTATACTTGCCCGGCCGGGCAAGTACAATTATAATCTACTCGCCCAGACCAAAAAGCTACTTGCCCAACATTTTAGGAAAATGCAAGAAGTAGTAATACCTTTTCGAAAAAGGTTAGGCAATTAACTTGTTTAGAACCATCCAATAGAATAGTACATAACATGTTTATATGCTTTCTAAAATTATTTTATGCAATAAGAAATATAATGAGAACAAGTGTTATTTGTGGCTGTGATTGGAGAAATGGGGTTTATGGGTTCTGCGACCAGTGTAGATCCAGATCAGCCTGTGGCACTGTGCATCTGCACAGTTTGATCAGGATCTGCACTGTTCACTATTCCATCAATGAAACGCTCATCATGCTTCCAACATGCAATATAGATTATTATCAGACTACATGAGCTGGAGGGTGTGCTATTTGATCAGGACATATATACACTGGTCACAAATCCAATAAGTCCCATTTCTCCAGTCACAACCACAATTTTAATTAAAACGCGGGTGCATCATTATTTAGAAGACGATCTACGCATCAATTGTCCAGATGCTTTGTAACTTTATTAAGCGTTTCCAATACACAGATTCATTTTGCAGTGGCTATGTATGTAGCGTCTTGGAAACTATTTTAATTCAGTATATTCGCTGATTATTATTAGCGCAAGTGTACGCTGACCATCGTAAAAAGTGTGTAGTTAACGCACTTCCAGCGACACGCCCTGCACAAATTGGATCTGGTGATAATGCCCTTACTAAAACACACGAGGCACACTGTCAGCAGAACGAGACACGTGGTCTGTTTTAGGAGTGAGTAAAAACTATCCACCGAGCGCATAGCAACTGTCTGAACGTCCAATTGTCGAGTACAGGGATGCTGTAATTGATCAATATCCCGGTTTCTAATGTAAACATTAAAAACATCATTTCCGGTTTTGAGATCGCGGAAAGCGTTAGGAAAACCAATAAAAGAATGGAACTTAAGATGCGAATTTTGTCAGTTCCGTAAATTTTCGGAAAATAGAGAATGGCCTTTCCCCGATTTGTCACTCGCCAAATCGGGCCAGTGACAAGAAAATCCTATCGCCAACACGAAAATTGACTCGCCATGGCGAACGGGGCGAGTGAATTTTTAAGCCCTGATGCAATACATATACGGTACCTATAATAACATATATCTAATGATTGATGCGCACCGTTCATCTGCTCATCACGCGTATAAATATGCACATGGAATATATTTTCCAACAAATTATGCATGAAGGAATGTCATCCACTAGGTTTTGTTAATTCGGTGATTTTATTCCATATCTGTTCTCAATTTTCATTTTAGATTCCACTTTTATAATATGTAGTTAAAATTACTTTTCAGCATAAATTCCGTGATACCATTTTTAATGCATTTCAGTTGTAAAACTGATTCAAGAAATTAGTTTATGGCATTCAACATAGCTAGGAAACCGGTATTATAATATTTCAAACGGCACACATTTTGCGAGCTATGAATTGGCCATTTATTTCAAAATGACGAACAACAGCCATCTTGGATTAGTACTAAAAGTTCCATATTTTTACATTTATTCTTCTATGATCCTTGCACGAAATTTGAATTATAACTTTTAAATGAAGTTTTGTAAACTTATATAATATCCGGCACATTTTCTAAGATATCTTAAATTTGAGATACAACTTCTGTATTTTACTATTCATTCTTCCATGACCTTTAGAAATGTGCATACAATAGATAGAACAAAGTCATCGAAATGTAGCTTCCATTGAAATTTAACTAAATTTATACATCGTCCGCCAGGTTTTCCAATATAGCTGATGGCGGCCATCTTGAATATGAGATACAACTTCCATATGCTGATAGTCATTCTTCCATTACCATTAGAAACTTGCATACAACAGAAAAACAATTAATCAATCTTGAATTGAAATTTAGCTAAACGACTACATGTATTTACTTTCGGCTACATTTTTCAATATGGCCGTCGGCGGCCATCTTGGATTTGAGATCTTCTATGTTTATAATAATTCCGTCATGACTCAGAAGTTTACATACAACATGTAAATTTGAATCTTAACTTTAAATGGAATTTAGCTAAACTTATATATGATCGACTATGTCTTTCCAATATGGCCGCCGGTGGCCATCTTGAAAATAAGATTTTTGCTGTATAAAATACACAAAGGTGCACATCTTCAATGTGTGTAGATGACGTGTGTATAGTTTCATATGAGTTGTGTACACAAACTTTGTACCCTATATAGAATTGAATACAAAAATGTAGAAAAAATGGCCAAGTTAAAAAGGTGATATTTTTGTTTAAAATATTTTTTCCGCATAAAAACACCATGGTGCACATCTTCAATATGTGTAGAAGACATGTGTATAGTATCAAGATCGATTGACTGAACGGTTTCGGAGGAGTTGTGCACACAAACAATGCAGTTTTTCTGTCTGCCACCCGGTAAAACATAATACGTACAGTTTTTTTTAAAATGGTCGTATAAAAATAGAATGTCAATGTTCGTGACCATGTTAGTAAATTTATCGTTGTGATTTTAATTGAGAAGTTCAAACTTATAGAACAAAAACACATAACTTAGTTAATACAGATAGGACGGTGTTGATGTAGAGTATTTCTACGAACCTGTTATAATATCCTGTTCAGGAGATCCAATATGTAACCAACTTTAATTTCAGGGTAAAGTTATTATATTTGGCTGCCATCTTGAATTTCTTGAACTATCTGATTAACCAAATAGGTACTAAAATTATTTTCATGGCCTCACACCCAAAATTCGGATGTCAAATTACTGAGGAAAACATCATATGATACAAATATAAGGCAAAACATTTATATTTGGCGGCCATTTGAATTCAGAATTTCGGAACTTTCGCCACTCCCTTGAAAAGTGCTATTTGTTGTTTCATGTTCTCAGATGTCTAATTTAACATTTAAAATTATGAAAAAAGGAGGAGGTGCCGAGGTAGGGTTGTCAAAAAAAAAAAGGACTTCCACACTACACGCACTTTTGTCGAGTGGCAGCAATGAGCAACATTGTGTTTTTGTCTAAAAAAATGTTTTCACAAAACTACCACTTGTTCAACTTTGCCATTTTTCTACATTTTTCATCCTATATGATGATGAGGATTATGTCCCATCCTTTATTAAAATGGTTGTATGTAAATAACACACAAAATAATTATACCTGTAACAGGGAATTTCAAATGCAATCAGTTATACTTTCAACTTACCATCAGATGCAGTCAGTACCAGTGCACCTGTAAAGTAAACAGGAAAACAAATGATAAACTCCAGATAAGCTGAATATTTACATAAATACACAATTAACAAGACAAGTGTGTCTGTACGACACAGATGATGGCCCTTGTAGCAGATTTTCAATAACAAAGTCCATGTTTGATTACAAAAAGTTTCAGAGTCAAACTAGAATATGTGTTCATTTAATACGGATGCCCTACATATCGATTTGATAGTAAACAAGGCAAAAAAGTTCATAAGGGGGAGATAATCCATGACTCAGTGTCAAAGCGGCAGAACTCCTGTACTTGATGTTTGTGATGTATACCAAGTTTGAACAGGATCAGCTGAAAACAGTTTGCCGGACAAGCAAAATAATTGTGATTTTCAGAGTTGTACAAGAGTGCCTGAGGTCATAATATACGCCTATACAGGCATAGCCAGTAAACAAGTGGAGATAACTCACTGGAAAAATAAGAGTGTCAAACGCCACAATATACGCCCATGGAGGTACAGCCAGTAAACAAGGGGGATAACTCCATGGAACAAGAAATCAGTAACACTGATGGATATACCCCTGAACAATTTTAAAGCCAAACAAGAAAATGTGGCCTATCGGCACACGAATGCCCCCGGTGGCAGATTGGAGAAACTGTGGCAAAGTTAATTAACCAAAAGTGATAAGTATTCATGAGCACAGTTGTGAAGGTCAAATGTTGAAGGTCATATTAAGGACAGCATGAATTCATGTGTGGCATTTGTCCACAGGGTTGACGTATTGAAATATTAAAGTAATCCATCAAGTGATATAGAAGTTATGGCAGAATTTCCGGCGAACTTATTAATGTGTGAAAAAGTTCAGAGTTGTCAAGGTCATATTTAGGACCCGTGGGGCCCCTGATAACCCAATGATTCATGCATAATTGCTTCATAAATGTGAAGGGATATATGCATAACATACATGTGAACATTTTCTTCTTACTATATCCCACACAGGGCATGGAGTTGCCATGTCGGCCATCTTAGTGCGTACAAGCCATCGGCCAGTTTTACCTCTTACTGCGGTTGACACATATCACAAATAATATGACAAACACATGAATATTTTTGGTGCAACATGATGGGGATACATCAGACAATCATAATGGACATATCCATGTTGTTAGTTACGTCGCATTACTGTAACAAGAGTGCCGCCAGTCACAAAATACGCCCGTCGAATATGGGCCAGACATCGAAGATGCAGAAATGTGAAGCTGTCACCAAGGCAAGAAACATTAATGAGAATTTGAAAGTATATAGCATTATTTCTTCATCTCGTTGTGCTAAATATGTATACTAATTTAGGCAGAGATAGAAAAGTAGAGTGTAAAGTAGAAATGATAGGGAATCGGATACAATAATGTAGAAAAAATGGCTAAGTTAAAAAGGTGATATTTTTGTTAAAAAATATGTTTTCGGCATAAAAACACCAAGGTGCACATCTTCAATATGTGTAGAAGACGTGTGTGTATAGTTTCAGAACGATCGACTGAAAGGTTTCGGAGGAGTTGTGTACACAAACTCTGTACCGTATATAGAATTGTGTAGAAACATGTAGAAAAAATGGCTAAGTTAAAAAGGTTATATTTTTGTTAAAAAATATTTTTTCTGCATAAAAACACCAAGGTGCACATCTTCAATATAGTCCGGCAGCCAGGAGCTTAACCTTGTTTTGAATACCATAGTTTTTTTTATTGCATATTTTGGTAGTATAGACCTTCTAGTCTTCTAGTCTTAGAATCCGACTGATGACACTTTGTCATCCTTGAGGCATTTTTTATATTAGCATGAATCCAAGATGGCTGCCAAATATCGTTATTATACCTATTATCGTGCCTAATATTGTACTTTCAAAATAAATAACGGGCTTGACGCACTTAGTAAGATATTGTGAATATATTATGATCCAAAGCCATGCTTATTTATTTTTTATAAATCCAACATGGCCGCCAAAATTAAATTTTTAGTCACCGAATAAAAAAATACTGAAATATTTAAGTAACTATGAGCTTCAGAATCTCAATTCAATGGTCATAATTAAATGATTGAATAATTGAATACTTTTCAATACTTTAATAATTTGCAAGTTGTATAATAAATTCAAAATGGCCGCCAAGCATGTCCTTGTTGTCAATACGCGGTGCTTGTGTACAATAATTCAGAATACTCGGGCATTTGTGTGCAATACAGTATCAGCACATTTATCACAATCAAATCTAGTTTTCATCTAAACTACAATGTAATGATAGTGTAGCGGCTGGAAATATATACCAGCTTACGACTGTTATATCGTAAAATAATATTGCAAACATATAAATGTTTTTCTTGAATGCATATATGTATTCAGTGACATCATTGCACGTCGCCTCCTGTTGTCACAGATCCAGTGCTACTATTGTAACATGTGGTCGCACGGCATACACAAAATACAGTGCATGAAAGTTTTGACTTACTGCGACGGCATTTCATTGTTTTGCATGGCGTGTCTGTACTGCAAGAACATTTGATGAGTTGCAATATATCTGTGGGGGCAACGGCTACATTACTCGGTACAACCCACCCACGGCAAGAGAGCTTTGTGTTTTCATATTTCTTCCATCCATATTGTGTTGGATCGAGATTTACCGGCTGAAGCACCAATGCTTGTTTCCACACATACATCTGCAGATGTGCCCTTCTTATATTCTCAGCAAACGCTTCTGCAGAGGGAGGTAGGGCGCTATGTTTCGGCGTAGATCCTGTTCCAGTCCCGGTTCTTATGGCCCACACGTTCAACCTAGCATCAGACATTGTACTACTGTTTGTCTGTCCATAACACGTTGCAATGAATGTGTTTGCTTGTTTGATAACTTGTGGCATGCCCACCGTGACGTTACCCAGCAGCGATAACGAGTGTCCAGCTCTAAGTGTTTTCATTACCTTGCCTTTCCCAATACCAATATATGATGCAATGGTGTCACAACCAGACAGGGCGTGAGCTGCCAGGAGGTCTGGTATTATTTGTGCATGCTTACGTACTGTATCCTGAATGTCTATCACAGCTCTTCCTTGCACAATAGATTCCATGATGAATGGGGACGTCACTGATTGCTCAGCATAATGAAGTACATGTAGTAACAACAAAAACACCTCCGTTACTCCTACATTGTCCTGTTTTGCTAACGTAATCGCTTGTAGCACAATAAGTGTGTCATCTTCCTCGTGGGAGGTAGTCATCTCATGTCGTAAATGAACAGCATCTCGAATGGGGTGTTCTCTTGGCCTGTGATCCCGAGTATGTGGTGTTTTGTATGGATCATGTGGAATTCCTTGCCATTTTTCAGATCTGTACAAATGATATCTATCAACTGCAGCTTGTTTTCTGTGACATGGAGCACAGCCCTTTGTACCATGAGCTCTGTATTAAGATTAAGTTAATGTACCCTATTAGCCTCTTTCCCAGTCCATATATGACGAGTGACAGACTCTGTACTGTACTTAGGCATCACGGGACGGTTGAAAATAGCCAAAATTGACTGATTTTCTGAGGGCGGTGGGCGACTTATAAAAATCACCGCCTCTCACAATCAGTTAAGGAGGCTCTTGCGACAAGTATTGAAAAATACTCGCAAATGAAGTACAAATCGCGCGCCACAATAAAAATTCAGTAATCGCATCAGATGTGCTCAATTAATTTTTTACAAAGTTACCCCACCCACCTATTTTTGGCCAAAAATTTCAACACGACTGAATTTATCGGAATTGTTTTCATGAAAATATGAGGCACAGATACTTTGTTATGTCTTGTTCTATCACTTGTAACACCACACCATTTTCTGAAAATGATTTCAAAGCGGGGTCATAACCAGCTCAAATTTTCGCTACAAATGCCCGAAAAATACCTTAAATTCTGACGCGAAACCGTACCGGCGAGACAGCATAGCAGGCGACATTTTCCAAGATGTCAAAATCAACTGGAGCTAACATTCAGTTTCGTAGAATTATGAAATACTCTAAAAAATACACCTAGTCAAGCCTCCCAAAGTCAAGAAATATTCATAAACCTATTTTTCTAGACACACTGGTGTAACATACAGGGTCGGTAGTGAAGTATATAGAAAATCATCCACCCCCTTTTTAAAGCTAGCTGCCCACTGTCCCGTGAGACCTTATGATATCTGTCAAACATAAGATAGACATCACGGTTTGCCAACAGTTTACTTACATGCTGCTTGAAACTATCTACACAATCCTTGACCTTCCCATTTGCTGGCCATTGTGGTTTCCACAATAAGGCACAGCCGTCAATCATCGTGTATGAACTGTTGTTGGCAGCAGTGCGGCTTGACATTTCTACTTGCAGGAGATTCTTCACACTTGATTTTGATGTCGTAATTCTAAGGTCTCCAGCATCTGTGAACATCGATGTGGCAACAGGTGCCAACTCATAGGACAGCACAGATTCCAAATCTACTTCCCTTGAACTTGCTTGGAGACCCATGATCCTCTGATAAATAATGTTAGTGTCAATAACATTAGTTTCCCCTACTGTGATGTGCTTCTCTGTTACTGACATAGTTTCAACTTTCTTCGGGATTGCTTCCTGAAATACTTTTGGCCAATTTCTGGATGCCCTTCTGGGTTGAGTGAATCAATACAGATTTCCAATTTCTTTCGTAGTCCCAGCCTGTCCTGTCCATCGCCGCAATTCGTGCATTCATTCCCTCCTTGTGAAGACCTTGCTTCCTGTGTGAGATATTCTCATCACTCTTATGAGCAATATCGCCGAGAATTTGACTGCACGCGTGGAGACTCAAAGCCCATGTTTTAAGGGTCTGTGGCTTTAACATTATGCCAATAATGCCCCCTTTGCCATGCCCATACCTCATGAAAGTGATCTCAATAAACATATCGCTCCAAATTCCATTCCAGGAGCCTTCAATATGCCGCATGACGTGTTCGCCAGCCATGAAATGGCCCAACGTTGTCTGCTTCACGATACAGCTGTTGATCACATATGAATACTGTATACTCCTGGCCAGTCTGTTCCGTGATTCTTTGAGCTTCTACCAACGCAATCATCATTGTATCCGGTTCAGCAGGCGGCATATCTATAAGACGCTGGTATGATGCCTTGGTCATTGGTCTGCTGGTGTTCTCTTCTTCCCGCGACAACTTGGTGTTATACCCATTATACTCTGGGCAATTGTCAACCAAATGCACTTCCTTGAGAAATGCAAAGTCCAATTGACTGGCTTTGTTCCGCGACAATACTGCTTGTGCAAGCACCTTCAGGGGCAAAATAGCTTGCTTGTTGACTTCAGCTGGCATTTCAGTTATTTTACCACCTTTATAACGTTCAATTGGGACATTATGCTCTATGTCGTGTACATCAGACTTTGATATGCGGTGACGTTTTTCAGTTGCTCCGATGTCGGATTTTGTGTCTGTCGTCGTTGGCAGTGTTACAATAAGTGCAAGTGAATGTGTAGACAATTTCCCATTCTGCGAGGCAATGTCTGCATCAAAATTGTCTGCAACAATTTGTACCAAATCTGCCCTGTTATCGTGAATTCCAGCCAAGCCTTGTTTCTTGGTCTGTGCTACTGCTGCTGATTTCTTGAAACGTAAGACCTCGTCGTAGGAACAAGTAACATGAAAGTCGTGAAATTGGTTAACTATAGCTTTAGAATCTCTCACAAGAATGCCTAAAGCCGTTTGTAAACTAGTGGATTGATTCCACAATACGCTAGTAATTATATTACCAACAAGCAGAGCAGGAAGAGTTGCACACAGTTTTGGGGACAATGAAGTAAGCAAAGTCAGGAATGTTCGGCTCACAGACCGCTGAGCTATGTCCTTGTCTAGTGACAGAGACTTTATCTCTTTCATAATGTGATTACTTACTGTCGAGATAGAAATATTGATATCATCATCCTCATCCGGTACTAACTTGAGAAGGTCTGCTGTCCAGCTCTTGAAGATAACAATGCTTGCTATACCAGGAGGCGAGAACGTTAATAGTTCATCGCCGAAACTGTCAGATAGTCTTGAAAATAAGACTCACCTCGACATCGTACTACCACCATGTTCGATGTACGTTTGATATAGTTCAACTGAGTTCCAAATCTCGTTTCAAACACACAACGGTCCATGTCGCTGTGATATTCTCTAATTGAATATACCCTGGTTCACGGATTCGCCGTTTTATTGCAGCAACGCCAACCACGTGTTACATTCGATCTGACTGGTCTATGCATGTTTAACAACGCTGGGATTTTAAATACACTGTTTACACTTCATCGCCGGATTGTAACACATTATCGATTATCTACAGACTTGTAATACATACGCATCACACTGGATTATAACGGAATGAGCATCCGCGCAGTCGGATCTGAATATTTGGGCTCGGATCTGGATGAACCACTGGTGTGGTAACACAGGATATCGACGATATTTATTTATTAAATCAATTATACTTCCTTAAATGACATTGGAAATTGGCGGAAATTAATTAGTACATGCGGGAAAATTATTATTTATATAAAAAATTTACTTCATTTAAGAAAAATAAATATATTTTTGGCGGCCATCTTGGATTTATGATAAAAATAAGCAATTATTTGGATTAGATTATATTCGCAAAATCGTACTAAGTGCGTCAAGCCCGTTAAATCTTTTAAAAATACAGCTATTAGAAGCAATACAATCTTTCAGCGGCCATCTTGGATTCAAGTTAATATAAAAAATGCCTCAAGGATGACAAGGTGTCATCAGTCGGATTCTAAGACTAGAAGGTATATACTTACAAAATCAGCAATAAAAAAAACTATGGTATTCAAAACAACGTTATGATTAAAATCGGCCTTTGTCAGCCGGACTAATATGTGTAGAAGACGTGTGTATAGTTTCAGAACGATTGACTGAACAGTTTCGGAGGAGTTGTGAACACAAACTCTGTACCATATATAGAATTGTATAGAAAACTGTAGAAAAAATGGCTAAGTTAAAAAGGTGATATTTTTGTTAAAAAATATTTTTTCTACATAAAAACACGAAGGTGTACATCTTCAATATGTGTAGAAGACGTGTGTATAGTTTCAGAACGATCGACTGAACGGTTTCGGAGGAGTTGTGTACACAAACTCTGTACCGTATATAGAATTGTATAGCAAAATGTAGAAAAAATGGCTACCCGTATTTAAAGTTAAAAAGGTGATATTTTTGTTAAAAAATATTTTTTCGGCATAAAAACACCAAGGTGCACATCTTCAATATGTGTAGAAGACGTGTGCATAGTTTCAGATCGATCGACTGAACGGTTTCGGAGGAGTTGTGTACACGAACTATGCGCTTTTTCTTCAGCCGCCCGCCCGCCCGCCCGTCGTGCAGTAAAACATAATACGTACCGTTGTTTAAAAACGGTCGTATAAAAACGGACAAAATTCAACTGAACAGACAGCGATTTTGATTATAAAATTTGCCGCCATCTTGAATTTGCTGTTCAGACGGACCAATCAGAGGCCGCGATTAGGGGTCAAAGGTGAACAAATAATGGCAACAAGAGTGCCGCAAGTCACAAAATACGCCCGTCGAATATGGGCCAGACAGCGAAGATGCAGAAATGTGAAGCTGTCACCAAGGCAAGAAAAATTCATGAGAATTTGAAAGTATATAGCATTATTTCTTCATCTCGTTGTGCTAAACATGTATACTAATTTAGGCAGAGATAGAAAAGTATCTAGAGTGTAAAGTAGAAATGATAGGGAATTGCATACAATTATGTAGAAAAAATGGCTAAGATAAAAAGGTGATATTTTTGTTAAAAAATATTTTTTCGGCATAAAAACAACAAGGTGCACATCTTCAATATGTGTAGAAGACATGTGTATAGTTTCAGAACGATCGTCTGAACGGTTTCGGAGGAGTTGTGTACACAAACTCTGTACCGTACATAGAATTGTATAGAAAGATGTAGAAAAAATGGCTAAGTTAAAAAGGCGATATTTTTGTTAAAAAATATTGTTTTGGCATAAAAACACCAAGGTGCACATCTTCAATATGTGTAGAAGACGTGTGTATAGTTTCAGAACGATCAACTGAACGGTTTCGGAGGAGTTGTGTACACAAACTCCGTACCGTATATAGAATTGTATAGAAAAATGTAGAAAAAAATGGCTATTTAAAGTTAAAAAGCTGATATTTTTGTTAAAAAATATTTTTTCGGCAAAAAAACACCAAGGTGCACATCTTCAATATGTGTAGAAGACGTGTGCATAGTTTCAGAACGATCGACTGAACGGTTTCGGAGGAGTTGTGTACACAAACTTTGTACCATATATTGAATTGTACAGAAAAATGTAGACAAAATGGCTAAGTTAAAAAGGTGATATATTTGTTAAAAAATATTTTTTCGGCATAAAAACACCAAGGTGCACATCTTCAACGGTTTCGGAGGAGATGTGTACACAAACTATGCACTTTTTCTGTCAGCCGCCCGCCCGAAGCGGTAAAATATAATATGTACCGTTTTTTAAAAACGGTCGTATAAAATGAGTACCCAATCAATACAACATGTTATTTGCAGCCTGTAACAGTCTGTTACAGTTCCTCCCATAGCATTCCGTTGCAGAGTAGCGAATCAGATCTGATTCGCACTTTAGATAGTAATTATGACATTTTTAAAATATCTTTCAATTATTGAAATCTGTGTTAGAATTGGGAAACTGATATAAACTAATACTTCTAAAGTAGTTTTTATCCTTGCAGAATATCCAGGGAATAAAAGTTTGTCTACTTAGAAACTAGGATCCAACAACATTATTTCATGTCAGTTTTGGCTGGTACTGATTGCATGGGTTTCTAGTAGATTCTAGCTTAAATTTACTTAGTAGGTCTTGTGCATTGGTAAATTTATGAAATAATTAAGGCGTATAATAAAATATTAAATGTTTCCCCTCCCGCGACCGACCTGGCAAAATCGTCGCGACCCAAAATATTTTTTTGGCAAAACGGAAACAATATTATTTTTATTTAGTGTCGAAACTGGCACTGTAAAAATGTGCTGTTCCGACAGAAAATATTGCCGAGTTCAAGGGATGGTAGAAACTTGTAAGGGCTGGTAAATTTCAAATCTTACTAGCCCGGCTGGCTAGTACATATTTTTGCTTAGTTGGACCCATGTGAGTTTAATATCTCTAGTGAATAAAACAGTCATTTTACATTGTGTGTGCATATTTATTCCTTTGTATAAGGAACTTGTACCTTTAATAGTAATATAAATTATGGCATTATTTGACGTTTCTAGGCCGAGATATGTTGCTAAATACCTGTCGACAAAATTTCATATATTAAAAAAGTAAATAAATATTTTACCTGCCTACCTACCCACACCTCATTGGCCCGGGTAGCGGGAGGGGAAACAAACATATTTTTAAGGTCGGCCTAATGTAATATGCTAGTTTCATAATACTGACATTTACTTTATATCAACAATACACAAAATTGCTCACAATTAACATTTGAAGTGTGAATCACTACTCTGCTACTCTGCAGGGGAATGCTATGGGAGAAACTGTACGTTACGGGAGGGTCACAGAGTTACAGGCTGAAACTATACTACATGATGGCTTAGAAGATTGAAGTCATAACAAAACCTCTGTGCCTCATAGTTTCATGAAACAACTCAAACAAATTCAGTCATGTTGAAATTTCCAGCCAAAAATATACAAGTGGGGTAACTTTGTAAAACATATATGCATCCGAGGCGGTTACTGCATTATTGTGGCACGACGTTTGTACTTCATTTGAGAGCATTTTTCGATATTTGTCTCAAGAGCCTCTACTCCTTAAATGATTGCGAGAGGTGGCCTTCAGAAAAATTGTCCATTTTGCCTATTTTCAACCGTCCCGTGGGCCGTGATGCCTCGCATTCACAACAATTTTAAGCACGAAAACTCATGACAGTCAAGTAATTTGAAGATACTATTCTAAATACGTTAATGCTAATATTGACAGTCACATAATTAGATACGCTCATCATCTCTGAGTCTATTAAGTTCACACACAAACAAAACTGACTGGCGAAAGTAACTTTTACCTGTGAAGAAAACGACTGCAAAAATCTCCAACTTTATGGAATCTGCCATGTTGTTGTTGTTGTTGTTGCAGTTGACATTCCCACGCTTATTTTCCGTGGCACCGCATTAAATACGTATGCTAGTATTTAAAAGTATACATTCATTTTTAAAATCGCTAAGAATTGGCTACTATGTGCACATGACTTTGAACAGCTATACATATGTACAATGGTACTATGAGTATTGACTTTTCTCTCTGCTTAAAAGAATAGTTAAATTCCTTAGTTGATATTTAGATAAAACGCC
The DNA here is from genome assembly GCA_029237695.1 of Conchocele bisecta. NCBI lineage: Eukaryota > Metazoa > Mollusca > Bivalvia > Lucinida > Thyasiridae > Conchocele > Conchocele bisecta. The sequence goes on from CM055277.1 coordinate 36,129,768, forward strand.
AAGGCCGCCAAATCAGTTATAGCTTGTAGAACAATTTCTGTAACGGGGGTGACTGTCACTCCGATCTGTATCATCCCTTCTTCAGCAACCGTCATCTCATTTAATCTAACACACTAGTCTTTGGCCACCCTTCTGTCTTATGTCTGTTACTACAGCATTATAATGTTTATTATTTCAAATTGTTGTTGTCGTTTTTTTTTGTTTTTTTTTTTAATAATAATAACCTCTGTGTGCCGTGATTATAAACTTATAAGATGCTGTATTATGCATCTGCTATTTTTCTTTATAATAATAATCATAAAACATTCCGATGTCACTCCCGTATATAAAACATTTTCAAACTAAAATCAACAATTGTGTCTTGTTAGTTCACTATAAAAGTGAGTATCGCTTTTCTGCATGTTTATAAAGACCGACCAATTAGAAGCTACCAAAAACGGGAATTGAAATTAACAAATATTGACCCAACAAAGTGCGTTCATTTAGCCGCTACAGGTATACTGTGTGTATGTGACTAGTGCTGCGACTAGGGAATTGAGGATTATTAAAGTGTTGTCGAATGTAGCCACACATTAAATTAACCTGCATATAAGTGCACAGTTTAATCAGGGTATGCACTGTCAGCCGTTCATCAGTTCATCTTTCCTCTAAACATAACTATAGATCATTATCCGACTGCACCTCAGTGCGCTATATGATCTCATCAGTCAAAGCCACAGATGCGTAAATTGAATATTGATTAACATTACATAAACAGTTGCGAACAGAATAGACCCTGAACAGACATAACAGGATTTCTGTTAATCTAGGTTTATTGCGTTTGTGACCAGTGTAAATCCAGATCGGTAGCTCATTCTGATAATCTTATGCAATGCTTGGTTTTGGGTTTGTGGTATATATTCATGCGTATTTTCGTATCAAATTGTGTGACTGTGCTAGCTGATCATGGGCTACGGTAGCTCAATACGAATACTAGGTTAATTTTTGTTGTGAGAAAATGGGGTTTATTGTTATCGCAATCAGTGTAGCTCCACATCAATCTCTACTTGAGTGGAACTCATGCTGTAACTGAAAAACGGAACTTCTTTAACTGCTTATACTCCATGTTATATACGCTTATAATTCATGTTATATAGTACATATGCTGATGGCAATCATATAACAAAAAAGCTATTGTCGTATACTTCAATGTGATATTGAGTGTATGATGAGCTTAAGTTGCATGAATAATTATTCACTCGACACTTCCAACTTCAGACAATGGTTATACTATTTTGATACATCTTTAAACGATTTCACTCACTCTTTGACTATTTATGTATATAGCGAAAAAAATTGTACATGTTTAATGCTAATAAATAATATTGTATTGTATAATTATTTGAAATTAGCGAAAATTAAAACTGTTCGACCCGTGTATCCGGTCGCGTCGATTGCAATGAACCCTTACTAATTTCTAAATTATGTTATAAGTATGTGTACCTTTTACATCAAGTTAGTCTGTATGTTTAAATTTGGTGCATGACTTGTAATAATTTAATAACAAGAAATTATAATAATATTGCTTCCCATTTTGCAAAATTTCACGGGACAGTGGGCAGCTAGCTTTACAAAGGGGGTGGACGATTTTCTATATATTTCACTACCGACCCTGTAAGTTACACCAGTGTGTCTAGAAAAATAGGTTTATGAATATTTCTTGACTTTGGGAGGCTTGACTATGTGTATTTTTTAGAGTATTTCATAATTCTACGAAACTGAATGTTAGCTCTAGTTGATTTTGACATCTTGGAAAATGTCGCCTGCTATGCTGTCTCGCCGGTACGGTTTCGCGTCAGAATTTAAGCTATTTTTCGGGCATTTGTAGCGAAAGTTTGAGCTGGTTATGACCCCGCTTTGAAATCATTTTCAGAAAATGGTGTGGTGTTACAAGTGATAGAACAAGACATAACAAAGTATCTGTGCCTCATATTTTCATGAAAACAATTCCGATAAATTCAGTCGTGTTGAAACTTTTGGCCAAAAATAGGTGGGTGGGGTAACTTTGTAAAAAATTAATTTAACACATCTGATTCGGTTACTGAATTTTTATTGTGGCGCGCGATTTCTACTTCAATACTTGTCACTGATTGTGAGAGGCGGTGATTTTTATAAGTCACCCGCCACCCTCAGAAAAGCAGTCAATTTTGGCTATTTTCAACCGTCCCGTGATGCCTGAGGTATTCGCTTAAACAGAAATTATTCATTCATTCGTCTTATATTTAAGGGTGGGAATTGGCTCGAACACCTTCCATACCCGGTACAGAAATTATAATCCCCAGAACATTTATAAACGGTTTATTTGTTATAGTCCATCACGTATAACGATCACTTATATACCAGTATAAAGGCCTTCAAGTTTGTGCATGGGTTAATGTGATGCACATATTATAAAGATTGGATGTTACAAATAAATAGGTAGCAAATATCGAATATTAGTCCCTCTAATTACGCTCAGATATTTTATGAACGCAAGACGATATACCACGACGGCCGAATAACTGTGTAGACCCTGAATATAGACCATGCGCCGGGTTTACTGAGAGTATGAGTATGTCTCACATGGGCCAGCGTAGTCTGATCAATGCACACACACTGTATTATATAGTTATTTGGTAGAAAACACATTATTTTCTGTATGTGTCCGCCATGACAATAGTTGGCTTATTGAATCTGCGATAACCCGTAGATATGAATCAGCAAATATGTCAACATATAGCTACGGTCCATCTATGGAAAAAATGTAAGGTACATTTTCGAATTTGATGTTACGGATTTTTCGAGGCTAATTTTCGAGGCTAATTACCATACCCCAGCCCCGACTCTTAACATTGGGACCCGTTAACTGCATTCACCGCTCCCATCACCACCACGCCTCCCACGGACGACCAATTACCTTTTTAAAACTCCATCCATAAAGTTTGTTGTTGTTCCTGAAAATTTGACAAATTGCAGGTATATGTATGTAATTACGGAATGTGGCCAATTGTACACATCGGCCAAAATATATGTTCATGTATCAATCATGTCTAGTGTCCGGGACTTCTTGTGAAAAATCTATATCCTGACCATCACTAAAATGAATCAATCATGTACAGAGTATCGGGTCAAATGACGAACACCGTATATCCTGCATATTTACATACTATATACATTCAACAACGAACGTTCACATACACTATTGACTCTGATCAGACGGTGGATGACATATGCATGTAGTTTGATCGATAAAATGTGTTCATAGCTTGACCTGCTGATACCCTGATTAGATTTACGACGCCTGCCGAATATTAAACACCGTTCAGTAATTAAATAAGCCTGCCAATGAGAGGTGCTATTAATCTGGTGGAAAACATGAGAAAATGTCAATCAACTGACAATTAAAACCAGTGTAGATTATGATCAACCTCTTGTCCTCAAAGTTACCATTCTTGTCGTAACACGCTATTTCATTACAAAACATCGCTCATCGAACGTTTAATAGTTAGATCGAACTGCGCACATGTATGCATGCACCATAGCAATGTAGTCGATGTCTACACTGGTCGCAATGGTAATTTGAATGTTTTTTTTCGTATACTAATGGTGATACTTTTATATAACTTGTATGGCGTAACTGGAAGAAAACTTAGTTAACAGTTGTTTCCATAATAAAGAGATCGATTACTTCGAAACTTCAATACATTTTGTTTTAGGATAAAAGAAACAAAAATACTACATTTCATTAATTGCTTCCGGGTCAATTCGTACCCATACGATTTCGTACCAGGTTTGGTCATTTCGTACCCATAGGTACGAATTGACCATGCTATTTGGTCATTTCGTACCATATGTTGTTTTTTTTTATTGCAAATTGAATTTTTTATTTGAATGAAAGGTATAACATTTTCGATGTTAAAGGTACATGCCCACGCAGCAGGTTACACAGTACTACTTCTTTTCATTTTCTGTCATGCCTTATATGAGCCATTTGTCTACCCACTAACGAATTATTTTTAATTACGGCGCGTGTTAATTGGTATTAAATCGCATTTTATATGCCGCGACCAGAAAGGGTATTTTAAATTCCGACCTCGTGCTATTTTTACCAACACGCGTCACGTGACACGGTCAATCATATCACATATTTGACATGAGCAGTGAAGTATCGGAAGTTGAGAAGAAAAATCTCTGTTCGAGTCCAAATCTAAATCTCCACGTAACTCTTTCCATTTTGTGATCTGGTCGCCAATATTAACTACTCTCTCTCTCTCTCTCTCTCTCTCTCTCTCTCTCTCTCTCTGTACTGCCTGCCCATCAGACATTTAGCCTTTTTTGGCCTACGCCGTTTCATACAATTTCCGTCCTGGACGTTTCGTCATGTTGATATTCTTGTTTACATATTGGGAAGCCTACTGGCGCGCGTAGTATACTGCGCAAGCGCACCGCAAGCCGTGATGTGAAAGTCGTCGTCCCCGCACATTATCAAAATAGACTGTTACCGCCGCGGTCGCTAACAGTAAATTGATAATTAATAAATGATTATATTTGTATAGCGGGCACTCGTAATTTTTATAACTGGTGGAATAGTGACATAATTATACACTTATTTAATTCATATAAAGAACATTTTGTGCCTACTGCGTGGGCATGTACCTTTAATAAATGTGCAATAATTTTCAATATAGTTGAAACCAATTATTCAATTAGGTTTTTCAAAATGTGTGGTTTAATTGTTTATATTTTTGCTACTTGCCGAGGTACAATATGACCAATCATTGTGAATGGATATTTGGACGCAAGTGGATTGTAAGAACAAGCAAAGTTTTTTTTTTTAACTTTAATATGGTTTATATACATGTAAGTATATATCAATATGGGCCCCCGGTATCTGTTCGATCACAGGTGGTTTTCCCCGGGTACTCCGATTTCCCCACCATTCATCTCACAGAGTAATGCAGTTTAGACCGGAATTGGTCGCCCGCATTACTCTGATTAAACATTATTGACTGTAATCTGTATCGTCTGAAATCAAACTTTAAACTTTTGGACCATGACCGGCGGTATGGGATGTGACCATTTCCTTATCAATTCCACGAAACTATAAACTGGCAGAACAACTGTTAGCCTGATACGTGCACACACACGCCACTCACTAATATATGGGCAATTACTATACCGCCGTGTAATATCTTCTCTTTTTCTTTCGTCTTCAGAATATGCGAAACACATTGTCATCTAACCAAATAACAACAGATAAACGCCGCACCTGAACTGAATAATAACATCTCGTATATAACAATAAGCCGCGAAACGATAGTAGCTGGGCCCGAAAACATATTACATCATACTTTGCATAACCTAATATCGATCATTCCCGGCCTGATATGTTTTGCCCTGACCAACCGTCAACTATCATCATCATATAGGATAACACTGTTACGGCTGAGTATTCATATATCGCATGCACTCACACTCAGCCTTTTTCACGGTCTTTATTATATATACCGGCTTCGTAACAGCCTCATGCCTCCTTCATTTAATGCACATATTTCGATTGTATGGCAGATATTAGTAAATTCGGAAACAAACGGGCCAACGATCATTGGCCTGCCATTTTTGGGCATTTGAGCCCGGGTTTGAAAGGTCCTCGAGCCAATTACTACACTTAAATATAAGATAAAAAAATCAATAAGGGCCATCTTGGTGAACATAACAATGAGATCCATTAAATGTTGCCGTTTAAATGATTTTGCGCATCAGACCAGACTGACAAGCGAAAAATATATAACCCTCGGCATGCTAAGCTGTGGATACAATATGTACACGAGATTATGTTAATGACTCGGGATCTGCACATGCTATATACTGGCCGCGAATTTAGTTTAGATGACTGCGTATATATAAGCAGAAACATATGTACATGTACATGTACATGTACATGTACATGTACATGAGATCCCTTCAATACACTCTAAGCATATGTATCCGGATATACTGACCAGTTGTGGCTGTGAATGGTTAAATGGGCTTTATGACCAGTGTATATCCAGATCAGCACGTGCAGAATACGCTGTACATAATCAGTAAAACTTTACACCCTGCTACATTAATTATACGAGAGCGCTTAAAATGAAACGGTTGTCAATACAATCAAACACTAATTATATTAATTGACATGCATGCTAGTATGATCAAACAAATAAACCGCATTATAGAACCAGTATACACAGCTAACACTGTACATGTCTTGATCTGGGCATATAGTGTTCTCAAATACTAATACATTTGCTGTTAACACAAATAAACAAAAATATGTTGTTAATCGCCACCTGGGACGAAGATGCATGGTCCCTGTCGCCACATTATGTTTGATCTGTACTCTAGTATGATCTTTTATAAATAATAAACATGTACAAACACACTTTTGTTAGTTTTCAAACTCAATATAATATTTTATGTATAGGCCTATCAACTCATTTACAACCCGTATATTTGTTTGCCATTAAACGCGAAAAGATGACGCTGTGGACAGAATGGTTTTATCTTATAAAACCGGGGAATAAACTCGCCATACCAACATCCAATGAAAATTAAGTTAACATATTGCGCTTGGTTTGTAATTGTTTACAAATGGCTGTCCCACACGGCTACCCGAAGTGGTTGTTGGACAGCAAAGAGAACATTTCTGGTTCAGATGTAAGTGTTTGAACCAAAGGCTTTGAACCATGCTCAATCTAAATTGAGATTTTTTTATTTTACCCACTTTGGACATTTAAACATCTCTCATAAATTCGTTACTTGAATACTTCTCATAAAATTCTTGCTTGGCAAGTTGGGAGGAGCAGTCTTCCAGATGCGCAGCATTAGCAGAAACAAATGTGACTTTGCAAACACACATGTGATGTCATACATCACATGATTTACGTCACTTACTGACGTCAGAACGCTATGACATTTTACCTGCACAGACGTCTTTGAAATGCGTTCAATATTCAGGAAATTTTGACTGAATATGGGGATGTTAATGACATATAAATTTGTTTGGAAAGCTTTAGGTGCGCAAAATTAGCCGACACCATTGTACATTGAGCGAGAGTCATATAAATTATACACATATTGTGACCACAGGTTCTGGAAGAATGGTTAATATTTTGGTGTAAAATGGGTTATATTTCGGTATATCTGGTGGTTTGGGTGCATTGTTACCAACATACACGTATAAGTACAGTAATACAAAGGTGTGAAAGTGAGCTACGACCTGCGTAAATTTGTAGCCAATAAAACCATTATTTGTTAACCGATAACAATAAAACCAGTCCCAAATTGTTTGTTTAGATTACTGTAATGAACCTGAGCAATTTCTTACACATCCTTACATACATGTAGACGTGTAAACTTAATTAATTAAATATGTGGATTTTGGAATAGTGTCACAATTTTATCACATTCCGATAGTTTGGTAAAAAGTTATTCCGAATATATTCAAAATGTGTAAAATCATCAGACCCTACTGATGGAATAGCTGTCTTATTTACTAGAGGTGGAACGATACGGTCAAACCCGTATTGCCATATATTGCGATACAACAAACCCATATTGTAATACGTATTGCGATATTCAGGGCTTATGTGCCCCTCTGAAATACTGGACTCTAACTGGAGAAACTCTTACAAACTTGTTGATGTAAATGTACACAGACGGACGGATTTACGGAACCTCAAGATCAAGGCAATATGTCCCCCTGGCTATCGCATAGGGGCATGATTAACCCAGGCAATGAGTAGATGCAATATATGTTTATTAAAAAAATATGATATCACTCATTTGAACCGTCTCGTTTTGGGTTTGAACATTATTAATTGTTCAATGAAAAGCTGTGGGAAGGGGTGGGTGCTCATACTTTTCTAAGGTGAGTTAACAAAATTTATCCAGCCCTATTCCTACCCCAACCCCCTTGGTGATAAATAATGACCAGTCCCTTAGATTGGTATTATACTTGTTCAAAATATGAAGCATGAGAACATAATAATGATTGATGGATTGCCAATGGTGTTATATGTATGTTCAATAGCAAAATATGTGGGGTGGGTGAGGGCTCCCTTGTATATTTAACAATGAAAGTGCAAACTTTCCTTCACTGGGACACCAATTTGTTCGAATTATTTTGCTACTGGCATTTTCATGTTGGACAAGAAAATGGAGTCATGTGTATGAATGTAATAACGCGATGGTGCCTAAAAAGGAGTATTAATATAAACACAAAATCATATTAAATTTGTTAACAGTTATATTGATACAGCTTTTAAACGAGTACTAATGTACATACTATTAAGATTATATAGTATTATTCCTTCTTTATCCGTTTATTATAAAGTTATTTTCAAAAATAAATATTCCACTATAATAAGTCCATTAGTAAACAAGAGTTATCTCCCCTAAGTCAGAACAAGACTACTGTCACGTACGCACATTTTGGTCTAGAAAGTTCGTTTTTAGTGCAAATGTTTATAACTTCGAACTCCTTGTTTGGTGTGTAGCACCAGAGGAAGACAAAATCAAACAATTTATAGGAATGACACAGTATATAAGACAGTAATCTGTGCTGGGCTAATGTTAAACCGGTGATATGTTTTTTTTATGCAATTTTTTTATGCAAAGTCATGCTGTCAACGTGAATGGGGACACATGATGGTTCACAACAGAAATTGGACATCCGAGATTACTCGCTACATGTATTAGTCATCTAATTGTGGCGTGTTTATTCAAAATATTTACTTCTGTCATATTAAAAATTATGTTTTGAATGATTTTGAATAATTTTGCACTATTACTTGAACAGAAGATGGCGACCGAGAATATGGCGTAAATATCGCGATACTCGAAAACCGTACCGCGATACGTATCGTCAGGATGACATATCGCAATATACCGGTATACCGGTATATCGTTGCACCACTATTATTTACTAAAATAACTGTTAAACGAAGAAACTAACCTGCCATGATGTTACTGGGTAGTTCTGCTTCAAGTTTAATACCAATTTTGCTATGCTGATCCAGTATGCTGCTCGCCATTTTGTTTACACTACCAGATGCACAGCATTAGCCGAAACAAATGTGACGTTGCAAACACGCATGTGATGTCATACATCACACAATTTTCGTCACTTACTGACGTCAGAACGTTATGACATTTTACCTGCACAAACGGCTTTGAACTGCGTTGAATATTCAAAGTATAGGAAAGTTTGACTGAATATGGAGATGGTAATGCCATATAAATTTGTTTGGAAAGCCTTAGGTGCGCAGAATTAGCCGACACCATTGTACATCGCGACGCTCATTGGCTGAATATTCTATAGGCATCAGCAATTTGATATATGTCTCCTGAATCGATAGAACCCCAATTTGGAGTTTGTGGTTGAAAATTGATGATATAATCGGTCTGAAAGCAACGCATGTTGGAAAGTTTATTGGTCAAATATTGAAAAGCTTTCATTCATTTGTTCCATTGTGGGTATATTGACAGTATAAAATGGGTCCGAAAGTTCAGAACGGTGAATTTGTAGATAATTGACGATTTCTGTCGCGTGTAATGATTGAACATTAGTAGTTGCACAAAACTATGTAAATTACCAAAAAAAATAAAAAAAATCCATCCAAATCTACCCCAAAATTCACCAAAATACCCATATGACACCAACATACTGACCATCTGTTTAAACATCTGTGATTGTGATGACTGATTTTGAGCTGCATGTCCAAAATGCGCAGCCATGTATACTGTAGTAATGTTTATTACATTTTCTTTTCACCCCTAAATAATTTGTCTACTATGGATGACATCATACAACCCATACTGCAAAGATAGGTCCTTTTCTAGCAATAAATAAGGAAAAATAAGCTGATAGTCTCTCATTGTATAAATAATATGAAAATAGGCACTGCCTATCAACCGGAAAAAAGTACCAGTATGTGATAAATGTTTGTATTACTTATGTGACTGTAGGTTTCAAACATACTACCTTTTACTCGGATTGATTGGTTGCATTTTGGTTCTTTCAACAAGCTCAGGCTCCGTAGCTCCAGATAAGGAATTGAAAATTTGGTACTTATCCTGGACTGTTTGTAATAGTAGAATTCAATTTTTTGTCGGGTCCGAACTGATTCGTGAACGAAGTCGGGATTTAGCAAAGACACATTCTCACTAAATAATTACCTGTTTCCGCTATTTTTGTTACCAGAAGCATTAAAGTCATATGTGCCCAGATCAGACTGCACAGATGTGCAAGCTGATCTGCGACTGCATTACGGTTTAGTAACTTCTCGTTTTGTCAGCTGACAATCCAAACTGTCTATGATATGTTTTATAGGACAACTGTAATATATTTTTTCTTTCCATTTACATTTCCATTCCGTGTGTGACATTCTTCTAGGAATTGACTTGAAGGATGACATGAACGCAGAAGTTAAAATGTAATTATCATTTTGACTACACCACTTGGGTATGGTGCCTCGCGCACCCCTGCTTTTCTGGGCCCCGTTTCTAGTGCTGTTCTTGGATACTTAATGTACATATAGTCTGAGCTGGGGTGGGCGCGCGCTATTTACTATACCCACCGTGGATAGACAGACCATGTGACATATGTATCAGTTGTCTAAACGTCTTTCGTTTTTATTTCGGTTTAGATAACGTTTTTTTATTTGTATTTACACTTATCACCATACCATATCACACTTTATACCATACAATACATGGCATAGATACATGCATGGTACAGTGTTTTATTTATCATGTCATGTACACAGACCAAAACTTTGTGATGCTGTGTCGAGTACAGTATATGTGTGTGGCTGTGGCTGGAGAAATGGGGAGTATGGGTTATGCGGCCAGTGTAGCCTCTAATCAGTCTGCGCATATGCGTAATCTGATCAAATGCTATACATGTACTATTATCCATTAAGTCACCAAACAGCTTCCGATCCTTCAGAAAATTATCAAGCAGATTAAGATCTAGATTAATGAATAACCCATGCGCTACTTTTCTACAGTCATGGCCGCATTGTCGAAAAGTTTGTTTAACATGTTATAAGTATTTGGTTGTCACACACCATGATTTTAACTATATGTTTTACAATTGATCCATGCTTTGCTGGACTCTTCTAATTCATTCACACGCAACTCAAGTGCTATAATTATGCGCATATGCTTTTTATCGTCTGTTTTATCAGTACCATGGGAATGTGTGAAGGCTGTAGAACAGTTTGATATGTGCAAAGAACACCGTTATGCATGTTATACTATATAATTTGATCCGACAGACCACTGTAGAAGTATTTGCAAACACTGTAGATCCCGATGAGCCGTTACGAAACAACCCGTCTCATCGGGATCTGCTGAGGTGGCCAGTACTTTTTTTTTAAAGCTATAGCCCTTTTTAGCTCGCCTATTCAAAGAATAGTGAGAGCTTATGTAGTCACCCCGGCGTCGGCGTCACGCCTTGGTTAAGGTTTTTAGTCAAGCTTGTATATGGAATACTATTGTGCATACAGACACCATACTTGGATAACTTTTTCTCATAGGGATGTACATCAATAACCCCTGACCTATATAGTACCTTGACCTACATTTAACCTTGAATTACTTAGTTATTTCCCCTTGGTTAAGGTTTGTACTCAAACTTGGTTAAGGTTTATAGTCAAGCGTTTATATGGAAAACTCCTGGGCCTACAGCAACTATACTTGGACAACTTCATCTCCTAGTGATGTACATCAATAATCCCTGACCTATATTTGACATTGACCTACTTTTACCCTTGGATTACTTAGTTATTTCCCCTTGGTTAAGGTTTTTAGTCAAGCTTGTATATGGAATACTCCTGAGCCTACAGCAACCATACTTGGAAAACTTCATCTCCTAGTGATGTACATCAATAACCCCTGACCTATATCTGACATTGACCTACATTTAACCTTGAATTACTTAGTTAATTTCCCTTGGTTAAGGTTTTTATGTGGGCCGCGGCCACCTTCTTTGTCAAGCTATGTGTACATCGACAACCCTCGTAGTCGAGCTATGCTGTTCTCCTACAGGTCTTGTTTAAATAGTACATGCACAAACTGAACATGTGACCCATCCTTTTATACACTCAAAGTGGATAGGGCTATTTGCTAAAAAAATAGAAGGACAGATTTTGTAAATGCCTCATGCATTTTAATAATTATAAATAAAACATAACGCCACTTTATACAAAATGCGATAAGATTAAATTTTATACTGGGATGTTTGAAAATTGAAATATTCAATATAATAGTGTGTGCTTCTTTTTAACTATTATTGTTTGCTTTATAGTATTGAAATCAGTGCACAGTCATTCTTCATTCTTCACACATACCCGTATACTGATGATTCTTCTTCATATTCATAAAGATAGCACACTGGCTGAACAGAAAACTTGGGCACATTTGCATACATTGTATATTACTGACATCATGTGTAATTCTACAATCAATTCCCTGATCAGATCAACAAAATAGACAAAATCTCGTTCAGTGTATTCTAAGATCACACTGCGTTACTATGCGGGGTTGTCTGGGTTTACACTGATCACAGACAAGTATAAAGTATTCATGTAATAAATAGTACATGTGGGCGATATATATGTGTATGCCAAAAACAAATCCCTGTAATACGGGAATTTTGGCACGGCCACTGTTGTTTATGTTTTATAACTCTACTGTACAAACACACATGTTTCTGTTACAAAGTACCCATATGTCCCTTTATTAATCTATACTGTTGAGAAAAACCAGCACAACATGTTCCATTTTTTACCCAGCCTGTCTCAGATGTAAAATGATTTTTGCCAGCCCGCATCATAGAATGCTCCCCATGCCATTAGGTGATATAACTACTGTAGATGTTTAACTACTGTAGATGTTTAACTACTGTAGATGTTCAACTACTGTAGATGTTCAACTACTGTAGATGTTCAACTCCGTAATACAGTATGGACATAAAAATAGGAACACTTAATGTAAAAGGGATAAGGGCAAAAAGTAAACAAATGCAGGTTTTTCAATGGCTTAAGGACAATAACAACTCAATATGTTTATTACAAGAAACACATTTCACGAATGCCAATAAATTAGAATGGGAAAAACATTGGGGAAACATTACATATTTTAGTGGTCTTTTTAGCAATAAAGAGGGTGTAGGAATATTAATAAATCCAAATTTTACGTATGAAATAATTTTTTATTCAGAAATTTTACCAGGTAGGATACAGGTTCTAAAAATAAGCATATCTGAAAACGATTATACAATAATTAACGTGTATGGACCAAATAATGACAACACTGCCATATATAAAACAAGAAACGAGGCAAAGCCACAAAGGCCAGGTTTTTTCCAAGCATAGACACTTGGATAACATAATTATACCCACTTTTTGTAGACTAGATGGCCGTGGCCTGCATGTCGTAGATATAGTAGATGGAAAAACTTTAACCAAAAACTTTAACCGGACACACGGACGTACGGATGGACGGACGTATGCCAAAATGCCGACTATATCGCGGTTTCCGCAATTACGTGGAAAAAAAAGTCACATGTTGGATAGTGGTATGAGGTAGGCATGACTTGGTTATGAAGCTGTTAAAGTTTGTTGGTCCTAGGTTGTACAGTAACAGAGAAATGGAATTAAACACAAAAAGTTAACGTTGAAAATGGCTAAGTCAATTACGTAGAAATAATAGGTCAAGGTAAAATAAATGGTCACATGATGGATAGTTGTATGTGGTGGGCACCCCTTGGTTATGAAGCTGTGAAAGTTTGGTGGTCGTAGGTGGTACAGTACCAAAGAAATGGACTTAAACACGAAAACTTAACATTGTAAACGGGAAAAGTTAACTGTCGCGTGACACGTGCATTCTTGTACATTCCGGATTTCCGTATAATTGTATATTTGTGATGTGTGGTACTGTTTTGTATTGTTGTACGTACTATTGATTTCACATACCTGTGATTCCACATACCTGTGATTTCACACACCTGTGATTTTTACATACCTGAGATTTAGCATGTACATTTGCCATGTACAATGTGCGTGTAATAAGGGGGCTTATGTTGTATTGGTGGAAATACGTTTATGTGTCCTTTTTGTGGATTTAAATACACGTCCATTTTATGAGGAATGTTTTACTGATGTCACGCCATATTTGACACAGACTATGCATGTGTGTGGTAGAGAACTCGTTGACTGCGTGTGCTGGTTTCGCTAGGGAAAAGACCTTTTAGTATTACGGATGTCCACTGTCCGTGCCAGCCGAGTTTGTCCGCGTGTCAGTTGTTCACCATATAAGGGACCTTCTGTAGGTAAAGCCAGTCTATAGCGCAGACAATACTATGGTCTGCCCTGTTATGTATGCTACGGGTTAGTGTTTCAGCATAGCCTGGTACTGGCCAACACGGATATATCAGATCCCATACTGGTGATGCTTTGTGTCGTGATATTTCCGTAAATGACCATGATATTTGAGTTTAGTATGTGCTACACTCTCATTTGAGTGTATAGCCGTAGGACCGATATGGAGGGGTTTGGCGGGACCAAGAAGCGACCTTCGCATTGTCGAGACCAGTCGAGTAGATTTCGGATTATGAGATCTGGGTCTATAGTGTGCAGATTTATGGTAGTGTGGGGTATACCATGTTGGATGGTATTTATTCCACGAGGGCTGTACACTGGTTTGGTTGAATTTAAGGCGTGGGAACATATATTTATGCCAAATATAACCCACGGGTGACATGGCAAAAGCCATGGTTTTGTAGTATTTATGTGAGATGTCGAACGAGGGGTAGGCATATTTATTATTCCGTGCATGGTTTCACTGGTGCGTATATAAGCGATGTCTCGCTATGTGTTGGCGGGACACATATTTTCTGGTTACAGAAGACTAGTACTGTATTCACCAGTGACACGGAGGATTTTGGTATGTACCTACAACATTTTATTTCAGCTGTGATTTGCCGTTGTTCGATTCCCGTTTTAGTCCGTTGTGCATCCTGTCTGTCTGTCTGTGCGTCTTCGTCCAGTAATTGGAGACTCATTTCATTTTTGTAGCCTCTTGAGATCGCTCCAGCGGGCAACATTGGACGTTTTGGTCCACTCGTTGAGGGCAGACCCCAGTCAGTGCAGAGTGTCAGGTCGTCCGAGTATCCGTACGTCTGTCTGGCGTAGTGTGTGTAGCAGCTCCGGGTACAGACCTGTATAGAGCAGTGTGTGATAGCTACATCGCGTTCAGCAGACAGTCACAGCCATAGATTAGTGAAGTGAAATGCCATACACACATATCATATCATTATACTACCACCGAGTTGAATGTCACCCATGTGAACTTTTCCCGGCGTCTTAGCCAACGTGATAATCGCCATTTTTGTATTATATCGGAACTTTACATCCGGTCTACCACTTCCGGTATTACAACCCATTGATTCACCATGGATACTTTACATCCGGTCTACCACATCCGGGTTGCTACAGTCGAGTGATACCATAGGAACTTTACCTCTGGTCCACCATTTCCGGAAATAATACTACCTTTGGAACTTTACTTCCGGTACCAGCTTCCGGAACATTATCGTTATTGACTATCATGTGATGTAACCACATCCGGCTTTGACTTTGACATTCATACTTTTGAAATATATTGCATAGGCAATACATATGTATACTTTGATAGTGTATGGTAATACTCCTATCATGGCATATCATGGCTAAGGGATTGTAGTAAGACTACATATATTGTTTATGGATTAATCCACTTGAAGTTGGATAATAGCCATATTGGTGACTAGACCTCATATTGCGGGTGAGGCAGACCTTGGGACCTTGATACTCAGAGGTTACCACTATCTATTGAGATACGCCAGCACTGGGGTAGCTCAGATGATTGTCATTTGTCCTCCAATGTTCGTTCTGCCATATATTACTTGTATGTTATTTCACTTTGATTAGCGATCATCAAAGTACTTGTGCATTCATACTATTTTCCACTACGGGACCATTGAGATACCACATACCGAGTTTATTCGTCTATAGCTTTTAAGTTGCGTTAAAGTATAACAGTCGATTGGCTTACAACCTTGTAGTAATTGAATAGTATCTTGCACAGTACAGTGATGTTCGCATATCAATGTATCATGTATTCCTGTGTGTTCCCCATGTAATATAGTGTACATTATAAGTGATTAAGTGACTACGTGTACTTATCTACTCTGGCCTATCCCTTACACTTCAACTGCATTGTTACCACTTTTCGTTCGTCAGATCAAGCTATATTGGCCATAACGTCATAACAATTGAAGGATACTTGGTTCTTATGATAATAGGGGAGACAATTTGTATCGATCATTCCTGACCTTGGTAATGACCTTGACATTAACATTGAAAATGGCTAAGTCGACTGCGCTGAAAAAATGGGACAAGTTCAAAAAAAGGTAACATGTTGGATAGTGATATGTGGTAGGCACCCCTTGGTTATGAAGCTGTGAAAGTTTGTTGGTCCTATGTGGTACAGTACCAAAGAAATGGACTTAAACACTAAAACTTAACATTGTAAACGCGAAAAGTTAACATTGAAAATGGCTAAGTCGACTGCGCGCAAAAAATGGGTCAAGTTAAAAAAAAGGTAACATGTTGGATAGTAATATGTGGTGGGCACCCCCTTGGTTATGAAGCTGTGAAAGTTTGTTGGTCCTATGTTGTACAGTAACAAAGAAATGGACTCAAACACGAAAACTTAACATTGATTGTGGACGCCGCCCGCCCGCCCGGCTTTCGCCAATCCAATAGCCTGGATTTAAAAAAAAAAAAAAAAACCTGGCTAAAAATGGAAGATTACATAAAAGAACATGAAGGGGAACATTTCATTGTGGGTGGGGATTTTAATACAGTTCTAGAACCAGAAATGGACAAGAAAAATGGTAACCCAGGCACGAATAGACAAAATCGATTGAAACTTAAAACAATTATGGATAATTATAACTTATGCGACATTTGGAGAATACAAAATGAGAACTTGAGAAAATATACATGGCATTCAAACGCTAGACCAACAATCTTTTGCCGACTACTGGGTAGACTATTTTCTCGTTTCGGAAAACTTATTAAACAGAGGGTCAAATTGTAAAATCTCTTACGGGTACAAATCGGATCATTCTATGGTTAGTTTTAAACTACAAATCTCAGACGTTAAGAGGGGTCCTGGGTATTTTAAATTAAATAACAGCTTGATTCTTGATGTAGAATATCAACAAGTAATACGCAACTCTATAACCGACATCGCAAATTTGAATCCAGATGCAAACCCCAATACATTATGGGAAATAATAAAAGGAACAATACAAAATGAAACAATAAAGTATGCAACACGTAAAGAACGAAATGAAAAAGCAAGAGAAATAGATATTTTAAAAGAAATGGAAAACTTAGAAATAAAATTAATAAATGACCCGATAAATAATGAAATAATATTCCGTATTCAAAATAGCAAGATAGAAGTGGAAAACATATATACAAAAAAAGGTGCATGGCATTATGTTACGATCGAAAGCAGAATGGGTTGAAGGTGCTGAAAAAAAATTAAAAATTATATACAAATCTAGAAAAACAGAACTCCGAATCTAAAACAATTTTAAGATTGAGTGTAAATGGGAAGGATATCACAGAGCCATCAGAAATATTGGCAGAGGAAATGAATTATTATAAAAAATTATAAGGTCATATAACAGAATATGAATGTAGTATTGCTTTAAAAGAGATGAAAAACAATAAAAGTCCTGGGTCAGATGTCTTAACAGTTGAATTCTATTTGGAACGATTTAAAATTGTATCTTCTAAAGTCTTTAAATTATTCTTTTGAATCTTGTAATCTTACAGATCTTCAGAAACAAGGTATAATTACATTGTTACCGAAAAAAGACAAAGAACTGTCTTTATTATCCAACGGGAGACCTATATCATTACTAAATGTAGATTATAAAATGGCTACAAAATCTATTGCCAATAGATTAAAAAAAATTATCTCATCTATAATTGATGCTTCGCAAACTGGTTTTATAAAGGGAAGATATATCGGAGAAAATATTAGACTTTTATTTGAATCCATAGAATATTTGAATGAAACTAATGAACCAGGGTTGTTATTTTTTGCAGCTTTGAAAAAGCATCCGATAGTGTTGATCAAACATTAAAGTATTTTAATTTTGGAGATGATTTTATTAAATGGATTACCTTATTTTATACGGATGCAAAAAGCAGTGTATGCAGCAATGGTCATCTCTCAGAATTGTTCGGCATATGCCACGGAGTACGTCAAGGCTGTCCGCTATCCCCATATATTTTCATAATAGCAATAGAAATATTGTCAAAATGCATTCAAAATAATGCGGATATAAAGGGAGTGAACATATACAATCAAAATATTAAAAACACTATGTTTGCAGATGACGCAACTTTTCTTACTGATGGTTCAGAGCTATCATTTACAAAGCTTGTAGAGACTATAGATGAATTTTCAAAAATGTCAGGATTGCTGTTAAATATAAAAAAGTTGACAATTCTTAGAGTAGGATCCTTAAGACAATCGTCTATACATTACCTGCCCAATCAAACATTTGCATTTGTCATTTGCCAATCCCATTTGTATAGTACTGTATATAGTAACATTGACATTGACAATGAACTTGTAAACAATATGCAAATAAAATATGTTTAAACTAAACATTTGCATGGACTTCAGATAAAGCTCAAACGCTAGGAATTACGTTTTCAAATAATGCAAATTTGATCCACCATTACAATATTGATCCGAAGATAAAAGAATTTGAAAATTGTTTAAACAAATGGAAACATATATATCTAACATTGATAGGAAAAGTAAACGTACTGAAAACATTCGCTATTCCAAAACTAATATACTGAGCAAAACTAGAAACGTCCCTCCATGTTTAAGGAAAGATTCATCAAAAACCAAAAGGGTTACTTTTAAAAATCAAAATGGAAAAACAAGTTCATTCCTTTCTGTATCAAAGCCAATAAATTGCATTTGGATATCTTGTTAAATATTCGAGAGATAACGGCCAAGGGCGGTAGGGGTCAAAATCAAAAATCACAAAAACTCAGAAATGTGTTACTTAATGTTTAGAGATGGAATTTCAATAAGTAATGTGGCAAATTCAGTAAATCTCGTTAGTACCGAGTGTGGCCACCATTTGCATGAATGCATGCAATGATCCTACGCCGCATCGACGTGACGTAACGCAATACCAGTGCGTTGGGCAAATTCCTCCATTCCCGTTGTAACGCCCGTGTAAGATCGCGAACATTGTCAATCTGATGGTTAGCTCGTGCTTTGCGGCCCAGCTCATCCCATATGTGCTCAATGGGATTGAGATCCGGGGAGACCGCGGGCCATGGCATGACGTCGACGTTGTTTTGCTGTAAGTATTGAGTGGTGACCCTGGCTACGTGAGGGCGGGCATTGTCGTGCATCAATGTCACACCAGGACCATGCTGACGGATAAATGGTAAGGCATGTGCATTTAGCACATCTGCAACATAACGTTGTGCATTGATGTTGCCCTGTACAACAACCAAATCTGTCTTCCGGTTTCCCATGATCCCACCCCAGACCATTACGCTCCCTCCCCCAAACCTGTTCTTCTCAACAATGCAACAATCGGTGAATCTTTCATTTTTACGCCTGTATACCCGTAATCTTCCGTCAGCATGACTAACTGTGAACAAAACTCGGTGAACAAAACTCGGTTCCAGTCAGCCCTTCTCCAGTTCAGATGACGTCGCGCCCATAACAATCTGGCAGCACGGTGACGTTGGGTCATTATCTGACCAGTGTACGGGCGGCGTGCCCGGATTGGTTGGGCGTTACGACGTAACCGGTTGCGAATGGTCTGCCCTGAGACACCGTATCGCCTAGCAGTGACTGTGGCTGCCAATCGACGTTGACGTAAGTGCGTCAACGTAATGTAACGATCGGCTCTAGCCGTCGTTACACGAGGCCTACCAGGTCGCTGCCGGTCGTGAACAGCCCCAGTCTGCTGGTACCGGGCTGCAAGACGATCAATCGTCTTCCGACAGCAACCAAACCGAGGCGCGACCGCCCTGGCGGCCATCCCACCCGTAAGCATCCCAATTGCCTGATTTCGCTCGTTTTCGGAAAGCCGTGGCATATCGAAAACAGTGAAAAATTAAAAAAGTTTTTTAATTTTCCGAATAGCCCCTATCGCATGAATGGTACAACATGAACTGAATCACCTTATCGATGACAAGTATAGCGTGCACGTGCAAAAAGTGGAAATCAACGTTCCGGTCACTGGCCGCTATGTAAACCGTGTGTATTGGCTAAACTCTACACGATCGTATTCTGAACATCGCCACGGTTTAAAATACATGTACTTTGAACATGTGGTACATACATAGACAGAGCTACACCGGCTATAAAACAGGGACGTTTCTAGTTTTGTTGAGTATATATCCATTAACAGTCATTCAAACACCTTCAGAGAATATTATAAAACATATCAAGAAAAAGTTATAGGACTTTTTATAGGATTCTAAACCAGATAAAAAATAAAACGAGAGACAATAACAAAAAGTTATGAAAATGGTGGAATAAATATGGTTGACATAGACTGTTTTATAACCTCCTTAAAAGCAAGTTGGGTTAAACGACTATGTGATAACAATACCGGTATATGGAAATATATATATATAGAACAATTAAAGAAGTATGGTGGAACTTTTATCTTTATGACGATGACGTAAAACATATTCATCCACGAAAGTTTATAAACAATATACAGTGGAACCCCTCTAAACCGAACACCCTGGGGACAGACTGAAAAGTTTGGTTTATAGGGGTTTTCGGTTTAGAGGGGTTTTCTATTTCCAATTAAGGAAATGTATGTTTTCCATTATTAACTCTTGGATTTGTATAGTATATACCATTTTTTCAATAAATATGTCAAGTTTCTTTTTATTCTGAGAATTGATATGACTTTTTCATTGGAAACAAACAAACAAATAAAAAGCAGTGTTTTTTTTTATAAAACTACACTACAAGGTGACAGTTTAGTTGTGGACCAGCCACCAGTATAGTAAATTTATGGAGTATTTTCATATTTCTCCACCCGAAAAAGTTAAGTCCCAATGAGACGATTCTAAAGCACTCCCAACTTGCCATTTGTATAGAGAAATAAGAAATGTACCCCCAAATTACGCACCTTAACGGGGGCTCCGCTACCCAGTTGTGTTTTATCATGTCGACATGTGTAATTCCCAATAAACAGAGTGCAGATGACATGGGATAAAGGCCCTTAAGTATTTTGTGCCACTGTGGAACTTCCTCGATCAGCTGGAGCGCTCTTTTAAGACCAGAGTGTGTTTTTTTTATTGACATTGCAAATAGTGCAGATTCGCAAGGGGTATAGCAAATAGTGCAGATTCGCAATGTAATCAGAGTCTACGGTCTACACTGGTCGCAAAGAGCATATGACACATTTCGCGTGTGCTGTGTAGTTACAGGGAGCTGCTACAATAGCCCACAGGCTACAGTCACGAGTTTACAGTAATTATCAGATTCTCAATTAATCGGTTGGTTGGTTCACAAATAATGTGAAACAGCAGACATGTCTCGTATTTAGGTCGCATGTATCATGTGTATTGAATAGATTCCTAACTTTGTAATGCTGCTTATGACGTTAAAAAAAACACGCCGCTTAGCGCATTACACGCATGGATAGCACATGTACAGAGCTCAAGTTAATGTGTGTATTTTGATCAATTTTGTTATTTCTTCCACACAAATGTCAAGTTGGGAGTCCGTTAGAATCGTCTCATTCTCGTGGCTCTGCATTTTGGGAACCAGAGCTGAACAATACTACCGGGAACCAGTCTATTGCAAACACGGTGTGATTTTGACACCCGCTTGAAACAACAACATTGAAATTGGGCGCGGTGTATTTCTTGGATGACATCCTGACAGGTGACCGTGTTTCCGGTTTTCCGGGGTTATTTTAACGATGAAATATGGTTTTGGGACTTGAAATGGCGTCCGGATTACGGAGTAGAGGGGTTCCGGAATAGAGGGGTAGAAACTAATGTGTTTATATAGCAGAATATTCGGGACGTGGTCGTATGTTCGGTATAGTGCGAATTCCGGTATAGAGGGGGTCCGGTTTGGAGGGGTTCCACTGTAATTAGGGCATGGTCGAAAATAAACTTCTCGGAATAAAATAATATTATATCAAAAGAGATAATATGGAACAATGCAAATATGAAACACGTATCGCAAACACTGTATTATAAGAATTGGCATGAAAAAGGCATAAGGATCATTGAACATCTTTACGATTTCAGGATAAAACATTTTTATAGTTTCCAAGATTTTGCTGATCTATATTCTATTAGAAATACAGATTTTTTAAGCTACTACACATTAATAAGATGCATACCGACACGATGGGTTGAACAAATGAAAACAGAAAATATTAATACAGCACAAAATAAACAAATGTTGCTAGATAAAATAAAAAGTAATAAATCTACAAATAAAACATTAGTATAACATTCAACGGGAAAAAATAAAGACCGAACCCATCAAATCAGAACAAAAATTGGCCAATGTTTTTCCAGACGAAACTCACTGGAAACAAATATATAGAATACTATACACAGCACAATAGATACAAGACTTAGGAGTTTCCAGTACAAATATTTAATGAGAATTATAGGAACCAATAAACATATGGCCAGATGTAATATAGTAGAATCAAGTAACTGTGATTTCTGTAACATGCAAATATAAACATTCAATCATTTCTTTTGGGAATGTACGTGCCGGTACTGTGATTCAAAGTTTTTGGTCACAAATTAGCAGGTTTTTAACAGACAAAGATATCCCAACAGAAATAAATTTTTTAAAAACTTCTTTCGGTATAGTTGAGATAGGTGCACATGCCCAACAAACACAATTTATTATTCTCTTAGCAAAATATTACATATTCAAATGTAAGTATAACAAAAATGAGCTGGCCTTTAATAATTTTGTGCATATCTTGAAGCATAGTATTAAGATTGAAGAAATAATAGCTCAAAGACAAGATAAATTGGATAAACACAACAATAAGTGGGAACATATTAATATCTAATACTAATATATTTGCCTTATGTTAAAACGTAGCATCGGGTGGCATGGGGCTGCATCATGTGTAGGGGCAAATCGTATATGTATCTACCACTTGATTGTCACGGGCTACAAATTCATCCATTCCTTCTTTTTAGCTCACCTGAGCGAAGCTCATGTGAGCTATTGTTACCGCAATGTGTCCGTCGTCCGTCGTCCGTCGTCGTCCGTGAACATTTTCAAACGTCTTCTCCTCGGTAACCATTGGGCCTATAGTCACCAAACTTCATGGTCATGGTCCTTAGGTAGGGGGATTACAAAATTGTTAAAATGACGTCATTACGTAATCCAAAATGGCCGCCGTCTAAAGATAGCACAAATTCTTCAAAAATCTTCTTCTCAAGAACCGCCAACCGGATTTCAACAAAACTTGGTAGGAATGATCGATGTACAGTGCTCTTTCAAAGTTGTTAAAATGGTGACCCCGGGGTCAAAAATGGGCGTGGCCCGTGGGGTCAAATTGGGGTAAAATTTCAAAATTCTTCTTCACATGAACCGCTTGGCCCATGGTAGCCAAACTTAAATGTTATGGTCCATGGGTGAAGCCTTTTCAGATTTGTTAAAATGGAGGTCATCGCTAATCCACGATGGCTGCCGTCTAAAAATAGCATAAATTCTTAAAAAATCTTCTTCTCATGAACCGCTAGCTGGACTTCGACGAAACTTGGTAGGAATGATCGATGTACAATGCTCTTTCAAACTTGTTAAAATGGTGACCCCGGGGTCAAAAATGGGCGTGGCCGGTGGGGGTCAACTTGGGGTCAAATTTTATTTTTGACAGAATATGGTCATGTCTATATCAAATCGAAGGTATCAAAGAAGCGATTGCTCTGGTGCCTTTTTTGTCGAAATTGGATGGTCATGTCATTCAAGATGGACGCCAAAAGGTTGTTCTTTTATTAGAGTTTTCAAATTTCTTCTTCATACGAACCGCTTGGCCCATGGTGGCTAAGCTTTACAGTTATGGTCCATGGCCTTTTCAGATTTGTTAAAACGGAGGTCGTCGCTAATCCAAGATGGCCGCCATCTAAAAATAGCACAAATTCTTAAAAAATCTTCTCATGAACCGCCAGCCGGATTTCGACGAAACATGGTAGGAATTATCGATGTAGAATGCCCTTTCAAAGGTGTTAAAATGGTGACCCCGAGGTCAAAAAATGGGCCTGGCCCGTGGGGTCAAATTTTATTTTTGACCGATTATGCTCATGTCATATATAAAATTGAAGATATCGATGAGGCGATTGCTCTGGTGCAATATTTGTCGAAATTGGATGATTATGTCATCCATGATGGCCGCCGAAAGGTCCATTTATTCGAGATTTTGAACGTCTTTTTCTCAGAAATCAAATGGCCGATGCTGGCCAAACTTCATAGTAAGTTAAGATCCTTGGGTGAAGCATTTTCAGATTTGGTAAAATTAGTCCTCACTTAATCCAAGATGACCGCCATCTAAAAATAGCACAATTTTTTTAAAACACATATGAACTCAATGTCACATTCTCCTCTGGTGTTCATGGAGTCAGGTGAGCGAATTAGGGCCAGCATGGCCCTCTTGTTTATCTATCTTATACTTCTCTTCATTTGCGCTGAGAAATCCATCTCAGTCTTCTTATTTATAGGGACGTAGCAATTTTTTTATTGTATTATTTTGTGTTTTTTTTCTCATATCACTTAGTTTTCCTTTATCCCCCCACCCTTTTTAGCTCGACTATTCGAAGAATAGTTAGAGCTTATGTAGTCACCCCGGCGTTGGCGTCTGCATCACCGTCACGTCACGCGTTAAGGTTTTTAGTCAAGCTTGTATAAATGGAATACTCCTGGCCCTACACCCACCATACTTGGACAACTTCATCTCCTAGTGATGTACATCAATAACCCCTGACCTATATTTGACCTTGACCTACATTTAACCTTGAATTACTTAGTTAATTCCCCTTGGTTAAGGTTTTTAGTCAACCTTGGTTAAGGTTTTTAGTCAAGCTTGTACATGGAATACTATTGTGCATACAGACACCATACTTGGACAACCTTTTCTCATAGGGATGTACATCAATAACCCCTGATCTATATTTGACCTTGACCTACATTTCCTCTTGAATTACTTAGTTAATTCGCCTTGGTTACGGTTTTTATTCAAGCTTGTATATGGAATACTACTGGCCCTACACCCACCATACTTGGACAAATTCATCTCTTAGTGATGTACATCAACAACCCCTGATCTATATTTGACCTTGACCTACATTTCATCTTGAATTACTTAGTTAATTCCTCTTGGTTAAGGTTTTTAGTCAACCTTGGTTAAGGTTTTTAGTCAAGCTTGTACATGGAATACTATTGTGCATACAGACACCATACTTGGACAACCTTTTCTCATAGCGATGTACATCAATAACCCCTGATCTATATTTGACCTACATGTACATTTCCTCTTGAATTACTTAGTTAATTCCCCTTGTTTAAGGTTTTTAGTCAAGCTTGTATATGGAATACTACTGGCCCTACACCCACCATACTTGGACAACTTCATCTCCTAGTGATGTACATCAACAACCCCTGACCTATATTTGACCTTGACCTACATTTAACCTTCCATTACATAGTTAATTCCCCTTGGTTAAGGTTTTTAGTCGACCTTGGTTAAGGTTTTTAGTCAAGCTTGTACATGAAATACTATTGTGCATACAGCCACCATACATGGACAACCTTTTCTCATAGGGATGTACATCAATAACCCCTGATCTATATTTGACCTTGACCTACATTTCCTCTTGAATTACTTACTTAATTCCCCTTGGTTAAGGTTTTTAGTCAAGCTTGTATATGGAATACTACTGGCCCTACACCCACCATACTTGGATAACTTCATCTCCTAGTAATGTACATCAACAACCCCTGATCTATATTTGACCTTGACCTACATTTCCTCTTGAATTACTTAGTTAATTCCCCTTGGTTAAGGTTTTTAATCAACCTTGGTTAAGGTTTTTAGCTCGACTATTCGAAGAATAAGTAGAGCTTATGTTGTCACCCCAGCGCTCGGCGTCGGCGTCGGCGTCGGCGTCGGCGCCACCGTCACGCCTTGGTTAAGGTTTTTAGTCAAGCTTGTATATGGAATACTACTGGCCCTACACCCACCATACTTGCACAACTTCATCTCCTAGTGATGTACATCAATAACCCCTGATCTATATTTGACCTTGACCTACATTTCCTCTTGAATTACTTGGTTAATTCCCCTTGGTTACGGTATTTAGTCAACCTTGGTTAAGGTTTTTAGTCAAGTTTGTATATGCAATACTACTGGCCCTACACCCACCATACTTGTACAACTTCATCTCCTAGTGATGCACATCAATAACCACTGATCTATATTTGACCTTGACCTACGTTTCCTCTTGAATTACTTACTTAATTCCCCTTGGTTAAGGTTTTTAGTCAACCTTGATTAACGTTTTTTTTCAAGCTTGTACATTGAATACTATTGTGCATCCAGACACCATACTTTGACAACCTTTTCTTATAGGTATGTACATCAATAACCCCTGATCTATATTTGACCTTGACCTACATTTCCTCTTCAATTACTTACTTAATTCCTTTTGGTTAAGGTTTTTAGTCAACCTTCTATATGGAATACTACTGGCCCTACACCCACCATACTTGCACAACTTCATCTCCTAGTGATGTACATCAACAACCCCTGATCTATATTTGACCTTGACCTACATTTCCTCTTGAATTACTTAATTCCCCTTGGTTAACGTTTTTAGTCAAGCTTGTAGATGGAATACTCCTGGCCCTACACCAACCATACTTGGACAACTTCATCTCCTGTGATGTACATCAACAACCCCTGACCTATATTTGACCTTGACCTAGATTTAACCTTGAAATCCTTGCTTAATTCCCCTTGGTTAAGGTTTTTACTCGACCTTGGTTAAGCTTTTTACTCAAGCTTGTACATGGAATACTATTGTGCATACAGACACCATAATTGGACAACCTTTTCTCATAGTGATGTACATCAATAACCCCTGATCTATATTTGACCTTGACCTACATTTCCTCTTGAATTACTTACTTAATTCTCTTTGGTTAAGGTTTTTAGTCAAGCTTGTAGATGGAATACTCATGGCCCTACACCAACCATACTTGGACAACTTCATCTCCTAGTGATGTACATCAACAACCCCTGACCTATATTTGACCTTGACCTACATTTAACCTTAAATTACTTACTTAATTCCCCTTGGTTAAGGTTTTTACTCAACCTTGGTTAAGGTATTTAGTCAAGCTTGTAGATGGAACTATTGTGCATACAGACACCATACGAATACATTGTGATACAGACATACTTGGATAACTTTTTCTCATAGGGATGTACATCAATAACCCCTGACCTTTATTTTACCTTCACCTACATTTAACCTTGGATTACTTAGTTATCTCCCCTTGGTTACGTTTCTTAATCAAGCTTGTATATGGAATACTCCTGGGCCTACAGCAACCATACTTGGAAAACCACGCATCTACGTACAAGGTCAAGGTCACAGTTGAAGGTCAAAGGTCAAACCTATTGAAATTCCCTTCCCCTCTATATCTTCTACACTGATGCATGGATTATCAAATTGCTAACCACACACCTACGTTCAAGGTCACAGTTGAAGGTCAAAGGTCAAACCTATTGAAATTCCCTTCCGCTCTATATCTTCTACACCGATGCATGGATTATCAAATGCCTTGGCACAAATGTTTCTCAGGATGAGAAGGTGTGTCGCGATCAATAACCACGCACCTACATCCAAGGTCAAGGTCACAGTTGAAGCTCAAAGGTAAAAAATATTGAAATTCCCAAATGGCTTGGCACAAATGTTTCTCACGATGAGAAGGTGTGTCACGATCAATAACCACGCACCTACGTCCAAGGTCAAGGTCACTGTTGAAGGTCAAAGGTCAAACCTATTGAAATTCCATTCCTCTCTATGTCTTCTACACCGATGCATGGATTATCAAATGGCTTGGCACAAATGTTTCTCATGATGAGAAGGTGTGTCCCGATCAATAACCACGCACCCACGTCCAAGGTCAAGGTCACAGTTGAAGGTCAAAGGTCAAACCTATTGAAATTCCCTTCCGCTCTATATCTTCTACACTGATGCATGGATTATCAAATTGCTAACCACGCACCTACGTCCAAGGTCACTGTTGAAGGTCAAAGGTCAAACCTATTGAAATTCTCTTCCGCTCTATATCTTCTACACCGATGCATGGATTATCAAATGGCTTGGCACAGATGTTTCTCATGATGAGAAGGTGTGTCACAATCAATAACCACGCACCTACGTCCAAGGTCAAGGTCACAGTTTAAGGTCAAAGGTCAAACCTATTGAAATTCCCTTCCGCTCTATATCTTCTACACCGATGCATGGATTATCAAATGCCTTGGCACAAATGTTTCTCAGGATGAGAAGGTGTGTCTCGATCAATAACCACGCACCTACGTCCAAGGTCAAGGTCATAGTTGAAGGTCAAAGGTCAAACCTATTGAAATTCCCTTCCGCTCTATATCTTCTACACCGATGCATGGATTATCACACTATGCCCAGGGTCAAGGTCACAGACTTGATGCGTTTAAAACCTTAACGCTCGGCTAAATGGCTTATGATCAAAAATGCCTCGTTTTCTTTGGCTGCCAGTGGGGGTATTCGTGTGCCGATAGGCCACATTTCTAGTTTCCCTTTGTTAATGTTTTTAGTCAACCTTGGTTAAGGTTTTTATGTAGGCCGCAGCCACCTTCTTTGTCAAGCTATGTGTACATCGACAACCCTCGTAGTCGAGCTATGCTGTTCTCCTACAGCTCTTGTTATGTAGGCCGCAGCCACCTTCGTTGTCAAGCTATGTGTACATCGACAACCCTCGTAGTCGAGCTATGCTGTTCTCCTACAGCTCTTGTTAGTCAAGCTTGTACATGGAATACTATTGTGCATACAGACACCATACTTGGACAAACTTTTCTCATAGGGATGTACATCAATAACCCCTGATCTATATTTTACCTTGACCTACATTTCCTCTTGAATTACATGTACTTAGTTAATTCCCCTTGGTTAAGGTTTTTAGTCAAGCTTGTAGATGGAATACTCCTGACCCTACACCAACCATACTTGAACAACTTCATCTCCTAATGATGTACATCAACAACCCCTGACCTATATTTGACCTTGATCTACATTTAACCTTCAAATACTTAGTTAATTCCCCGTGGTTAAGGTTTTTAGTCAACCTTGGTTATGGTTTTTAGTCAAGCTTGTAGATGGAATACTATTGTGCATACAGACACCATACTTGGATAACTTTTTCTCATAGGGATGTACATCAATAACCCCTGACCTATATTTTACCTTCACTTTTCTCATAGGGATGTACGTCAATAACCCCTGACCTATATTTTACCTTCACCTACATTTAACCTTGAATTACTTGGTTAATGTTTATAGTCAAGCTTGTATATGGAATACTCTTGGGCCTACATCAACCATACTTGGACAACTTCATCTCCTAGTCATGTACATCAATAATCCCTGACCTATATTTGACCTTGACCTACTTTTATCATTGGATTACTTAGTTATTTCCCCTTGGTTAAGGTTTTTAGTCAAGCTTGTATATGGAATACTCCTGGGCCTACAGCAGCCATACTTGGAAAACTTCATCTCCTAGTGATGTACATCAATAACCCCTGTCCTATATCTGACATTGACCTACATTTAACCTTGAATTACTTACTTAATTTCCCTTGGTTAAGGTTTTTAGTCAACCTTGGTTAAGGTTTTTATGCAGGCCGCAGTCACCTTGTTTGTCAAGCTATGTGTACATCGACAACCCTCGTAGTCGAGCTATGCTGTTCTCCTACAGCTCTTGTTATACCTGACGTTTCAATTTCCATATTTCCTCACTTTTTATTTTATTATCTCACAATATACAGCTAACTTATGCAGAAAATACAAGGTAGCTACATATATGCTGTTGCTGCCTTAAATTCTACTTTTCCAAGTCCTGATAACATGCAGTGGTGGTATTGGGGGAGACATATGTTTTTGTCTGAAAAAGAATCCTCTAGTTGTATCTTTGTTGTGTAAAGTATTGAGAAATAAAATATTGAATGACAAAAAAAAGAAGCATTAAAGTCTGTATTCTGTAAATCCATCAATATTTATCGATGACATTGCCCTTTTATGTGGTTTGAACACTGTTTTCAATTCGAAACACGTGGTTTACGAAGCCAAATAAACACGTGGTTTACGAAGCCAAATAAAGTCTTGACAGTTCGGAAATCCTGACTTGAATGAATCTGATTCGTGGATGAAATTGTCTGTGACTTGCCAATGAAACAGTTCGTACCAGTCAGTTTCGGCCGACGGAGGTCAGCCGAGGTCAGGATTCAGCGACCATATAAGGCAAAATATTGTCTATTTCGCTAGCAGATCAACTTTGCTCATCGAACCGGGCAGATCAGCTTTGCCAGAATTGGGAGAGGTTCTAAACACCTCCAGAGGTTCAAATACTGCATATGGTACGAGTCAGTGTTACCAATAGCTAACCAGCAGTCCCAATCAGTCATAGTTCAGTCCCACTCAGTCACAGTCCAGTCCCTCATTCGCCCTGCAGTCACACTTCCGTCTCTCCTAGTACACACCAGTCCCGACAATACATCCCAAAATATGTACCTGAGAACGATCACTTGCCTCGGGTAGGGAGGATAAGTGGTTACCATCTTACACAACAACGCGAAGTACATTCCCAGACAGGGAGCCACACATCGATCCCAACACACTGTTCATATTTTGAGGCTCTAACGATTTTAAACAACGTGCATAACACAGTGATCGGCATGTTAATTGATAGGTTACGTATTATACTTTTTAGCCTTTTTTTTTTAAAAAAAAATCCAGGCTATTGGATTGGCGAAAGCCGGGCGGGCGGGCGGGCGGGCGGCGGGCGGCGTCCACAATCAATGCTAAGTTTTTGTGTTTGAGTCCATTTCTTTGTTACTGTACCACCTAGGACCACCAAACTTTCACAGCTTCATAATCAAGGGGTGCCCACCACATATCACTATCCAACATGTTACTTTTTTAGCCAGGTTTTTTAAAACAAAATCCAGGCTATTGGATTGGCGAAAGCCGGGCGGGCGGTGGGCGGGCGGGCAGGCGTGCGGGCGGGCGGCGGGCGGCAGGCGGCGTCCACAATCAATGTTAAGTTTTCGTGTTTGAGTCCATTTCTTTGTTACTGTACCACCTAGGACCACCAAACTTTCACAGCTTCATAATCAAAGGGTGCCCACCACATATCACTATCCAACATGTTACTTTTTTTTTAACATGACCCATTTTTTCCGCGTAGTCGACTTAGCCATTTTCAATGTTAAGTTTTCGTGTTTGAGTCCATTTCTTTGTTACTGTACCACCTAGGACCACCAAACTTTCACAGCTTCATAATCAAGGGGTGCCCACCACATATCACTATCCAACATGTTACTAACTTGACCCATTTTTTCCGCGCATTCGACTTAGCCATTTTCAATGTTAAGTTTTTCTTTTCGCTTCCAATGTTAAGTTTTCGTGTAAGTCCATTTCTTTGGTACTGTACCACCTAGGACCACCAAACTTTCACAGCTTCATAATCAAGGGGTGCCCACCACATATCACTATCCAACATGTTACTTTTTTAGCCAGGTTTTTTTAAAAAAAATCCAGGCTATTGGATTGGCGAAAGCCGGGCGGTAGGCGGGCGGGCGGGCGGGCGGGGCGGCGGAGCCGGCCGTTCTACCAATCCCCCCAAATTTGCTTATGGGGTGTCATGTTTAGTTTTTTTTTTTTTTTTTTTTTTTTTTTTTTTTTTTTTTTTTCCATTTTTTTTTTTGGCCCGGGCGCGTCTTACCAATTTTCAATGTTAAGTTTTTCAAATTTTTTGAAGTTCCAATTCTTTGTTACTGTACCACCTAGGACCACCAAACTTTCACAGCTTCATAATCAAGGGTGTCCTACCACATATCACTATCCAACATGTTACTTTTTTTTTTTAATTTGACCCATTTTTTTTTTTTGTTTTTTTTTTTTTTTTTCCGCGCAGTACGCTCGACTAGCCATTTTCAATGTTAAGTTTTCACGCGTTTTTCAATGTTAAGTTTTCGTGTTTAAGTCCATTTCTTTGTTACTGTACCACTAGGACCACCAAACTTTCACAGCTTCATAATCAACGGGGTGTCCCCACCACATATCACTATCCAACATGTTACTTTTTTTTTAATTTGACCCATTTTTTGCCGCTGCAGATTCGACTTAGCCATTTTCAATGTTAAGTTTTCGCGTTTTTCAATGTTAAGTTTTCGTTTTGTTTTAAGTCCATTTCTTTGTTACTGTACACCTAGGACCACCAAACTTTCACAGCTTCATAATCAAGGGTACCCACCACATATCACTATCCAACATGTTACTTTTTTTTTAACTTCACCCATTTTTTCCGCGCATTCGACTTAGCCATTTTCAATGTTTAAGAATTTTCCCGCGTTTCCAATGTTAAGTTTTGTTCCGTGTTAAGTCCATTTCTTTGGTACTGTACCACCTAGACCACCAAACTTTCACAGCTTCATAATCAAGGGGTGCCCACCACATATCACTATCCAACATGTTACTTTTTTAGCCAGGTTTTTTTAAAGAAAATCCAGGCTATTGGATTGGCGAAAGCTAGGCGGCGGGCGGGCGGGCGGACGGGCGGGTGCGGGCGGGCGGGCGGGCGGCGTCCACAATCAATGTTTAAGTTTTCGTGTTTGAGTCCATTTCTTTGTTACTGTACCACCTAGGACCACCAAACTTTACACAGCTTCATAATCAAGGGTGTCCACCCACCTATCACTATCCAACGTGTTACTTTTTTTTTAATTTGATTTCCCAATTTTTTTCCGCGCAGTCGACTTAGCCATTTTCAATGTTAAGTTTTCGCGTTTCAAAGTTAAGTTTTCGGTGTTTAAGTCCATTTCTTTGTTACTGTACCACCTAGGACCACCAAACTTTCACAGCTTCATAATCAAGGGGTACCCACCACATATCACTATCCAACATGTTACTTTTTTTTTTAACTTCACCCATTTTTTCCGCGCAGTCGACTTAGAGCCATTTTCAATGTTAAGTTTTCCCGCGTTTACAATGTTAAGTTTTCGTGTTTAAGTCCTTTTCTTTGGTACTGTACCACCTAGGACCACCAATCTTTCACAGCTTCATAACCAAGGGGTGCCTACCACATACAACTATCCAACATGTGACCATTTTTTTATCTTCACCTATTATTTGTACGTAATTGACTTAGCCATTTTCAACGTTAACTTTTTAACGTACGTCTGGTTAAAGTTTTTTGGTTAAAACTTTTTCGTTATACTATATCTCTGCAACTGCTTCGTTCGCCCATTACCTTGAAGCTTCACATGGGTGTTTATCATCATCCATATTTTCATTCTAACCCCCAACCGTGCGGCCCCTGTGCCCAATGTCAAGGTCAAATTACTTTGAATTTTTTTGTTAAAGTTTTTTCGTGTACTATATCTCTGCAACTGCTTCACAAATAATCCTTGATACTTCACATGGGTGTTTATCATCATTGTCGCACCTGCTTGCGGAAAGCGCGATCCTGTGCCCAATGTCAAGGTCAAATTACTTTGGAATTTTTTTGTTAAAGTTTTTTCGTGTACTATATCTCTGCAACTGCTTTCACTAAAACCCAATACCTTGATACTTCACATGGGTGTTTATCATCAGTTGTCACACCTGCTTGCGGAAAGCGCGATCCTGTGCCCAATGTCAAGGTCAAATTACTTTGAATTTTTTTGTTAATTTTTTTTGTTTTTTTCGTGTACTATATCTCTGCAACTTGCTTCACCCAATACCTTGATACTTCACATGGGTGTTTATCATCATTGTCGCAACCTGCTTGCGGATAGCGCGATCCGTGGCCCTATGTCAAGTTCAAATTACTTGAATTTTTTTGTTAAAGTTTTTTCGTGTACTATATCTCTGCAACTGCTTCACCCAATACCTTGATACTTCACATGGTGTTTATCATCATTGTCGCACCTGCTTGCGGAAAGCGCGATCCTGTGCCAACAATGTCAAGGTCAATTACTTTGAATTTTTTTGTTAAAGTTTTTTTGTGTACTATATCTCTGCAACTGCTTCACCCAATACCTTGATACTTCACATGGGTGTTTATCATCATTGTCGCACCTGCTTGCGGAAAGCGCGATCCTGTGCCCTATGTCAAGTTCAAATTACTTTGAATTTTTTTGTTAAAGTTTTTTCGTGTACTATATCTCTGCAACTGCTTCACCCAATACCTTGATACTTCGCATGGGTGTTTATCATCATTGTCACACCTGCTTGCGGAAAGCGCGATATCGTCGGCATTTTGGCATACGTCCGTCCAGTTCGTCTGTGTGTCCGGTTTAAAGTTTTTTGGTTAAAGTTAAAGTTTTTCCATCTACTATATCTATTTTTTTAGTGTCCATGCCTCGCCCCAAGGTGCGACATGCAGGCCACGGCCATCTAGTCTACAAAAAGTGGGTATAATTATGTTATCCGAGTGTCTATGCTTGGAAAAAACCTGGCCTTCGTGGCTTTGCCTCGTTTCTTGTTTTTAACTTGACCCATTTTTTCCACGCAGTCGACTTAGCCATTTTCAATGTTAAGTTTTCGCGTTTACAATGTTAAGTTTTCATGTTTAAGTCCATTTCTTTGGTACTGTACCACCTAGGACCACCAAACTTTCACAGCTTCATAATCAGGGGGTGCCCACCACATATCACTATCCAACATGTTACTTTTTTTTTAACTTCACCCATTTTTTCCGCGCAGTCGACTTAGCCATTTTAAATGTTAAGTTTTCGCATTTACAATGTTATGTTTTCGTGTTTAAGTCTATTTCTTTGGTAGTGTACCACCTAGACCTCACCAAAACTTTCACAACTTCATACCAAGGGGTGCCTACCTAACATTCAACTTATCCGGGGCCAATTCATGTGAACCATTTTTCCTTTTTTAGCCAGGTTTTTGTTTTTTGAAAAAAAAATCCAGGCTATTGATTGGCGAAAAGCCGGGCGGGCGGGAGGCGGGCGGCGGGCGGGTGGGCGGGCGGCGGGTCGGCGGGCGCGTCCACAATCAATGTTAAGTTTTCATGTTTGAGTCCATTTCTTTGTTACTGTACCACCTTAGGACCACCAAAAACTTTCACAGCTTCATAATCAAGGGGTGCCCACCACATATCACTATCCAACATGTTACTTTTTTTTTAACTTCACCCATTTTTTCCGCGTAATCGACTTAGCCATTTTTCAATGTTAAGTTTTCGCTTTGTTTACAATGTTAAGTTTTCGTGTTTAAGTCCATTTCTTTGGTACTGTACCTTACCTAGGACCACCAAACTTTCACAGCTTCATAACCAAGGGTGCCTACCACATACAACTATCCAACATGTGACCATTTTTTTACCTTCACCTATTATTTCTACGTAATTGACTTAGCCATTTTCAACGTTAACTTTTTAACGTACGTCTGGTTAGAGTTTTTTGGTTAAAACTTTTTCGTTATACTATATCTCTGCAACTGCTTCGCCCATTACCTTGAAACTTCACATGGGTGTTTATCATCATCCATATTTTCATTCTACCCCCCAATCGTGTACTATATCTCTGCAACTGCTTCACCCAATACCTTCATACTTCACATGGGTGTTTATCATCATTGTCGCACCTGCTTTCGGAAAGCGCGATCCTGTGCCCAATGTCAAGGTCAAATTACTTTGAATTTTTTTGTTAAAGTTTTTTTGTGTACTATATCTCTGCAACTGCTTCACCCTAATACCTTGATACTTCACATGGGTGCTTATCATCATTGTCGCACCTGCTTGTGGAAAGCGCGATCCTGTGCCCAATGTCAAGGTCAAATTACTTTGAATTTTTTTGTTAAAGTTTTTTCGTGTACTATATCTCTGCAACTGCTTCACCCAATACCTTGATACTTCACATGGGTGCTTATCATCATTGTCGCACCTGCTTGCGGAAAGCGCGATCCTGTGCCCAATGTCAAGGTCAAATTACTTTGAATTTTTTTGTTAATGTTTTTTTGTGTACTATATCTCTGCAACTGCTTCACCCAATACCTTGATACTTCACATGGGTGTTTATCATCATTGTTGCACCTGCTTGCGGAAAGCGCGATCCTGTGCCCAATGTCAAGGTCAAATCACTTTGAATTTTTTTTTTAAAGTTTGTTCGTGTACTATATCTCTGCAACTGCTTCACCCAATACCTTGATACTTCACATGGGTGTTTATCATCATTGTCGCACATGCTTGCGGAAAGCGCGATCCTGTGCCCTATGTCAAGTTCAAATTACTTTGAATTTTTTTGTTAAAGTTTTTTCGTGTACTATATCTCTGCAACTGCTTCACCCAATACCTTGATACTTCACATGGGTGTTTATCATTATTGTCACACCTGCTTGCGGAAAGCGCGATATCGTCGGCATTTTGGCATACGTCCGTCCGTTCGTCCGTGTGTCCAGTTAAAGTATTTTGGTTAAAGTGTTTCCATCTACTATATCTATTTTTTTAGTGTCCATGCCTCGCCCCAAGGCGCGACATGCAGGCCACGGCCATCTAGTCTACAAAAAGTGGGTATAATTATGTTATCCAAGTGTCTATGCTTGGAAAAAACCTGGCCTTCGTGGCTTTGCCTCGTTTCTTGTATTACCTTCACCTATTATTTCTACGTAATTGACTTACCCATTTTCAACGTTAACTTTTTAACGTACGTCTGGTTAAAGTTTTTTGGTTAACACTTTTTCGTTGTACTATATCTCTGCAACTGCTTGAAACTTCACATGGGTGTTTATCATCATCCATATTTTCATTCTAACCCCCAACCGTGCGGCCCCTGTGCCCAATTTCAAGGTCAAATTACTTTGAATTTTTTTGTTAAAGTTTTTTCGTGTACTATATCTCTGCAACTGCTTCACCCATTATCTTGATACTTCACATGGGTGTTTATCATCATTGTCGCACCCGCTTGCGGAAAGCACGATATCGTCGGCATTTTGGCATACGTCCGTCCTTCCGTCCGTGTCCGGTTAAAGTTTTTTCGTTAAAGTTTTTCCATCTACTATATCTATTTTTTTAGTGTCCATGCCTCGCAGGCGCGACATGCAGGCCACGGCCATCTAGTCTACAAAAAGTGGGTATAATTATGTTATCCAAGTGTCTATGCTTGGAAAAAACTTGGCCTTCGTGGCTTTGCCTCGTTTCTTGTTTTTAACTTGACCCATTTTTTCCGCTTAGTCGACTTAGCCATTTTCAATGTTAAGTTTTCGCGTTTACAATGTTAAGTTTTCGTGTTTAAGTCCATTTCTTTGGTACTGTACCACCTAGGACCACCAAACTTTCACAGCTTCATAATCAAGGGGTACCCACCACATATCACTATCCAACATGTTACTTTTTTTTTTAACTTCACCCATTTTTTCCGCGCAGTCGACTTAGCCATTTTCAATGTTAAGTTTTCGTGTTTACAATGTTAAGTTTTCGTGTTTAAGTCCATTTCTTTGGTACTGTACCACCTAGGACCACCAAACTTTCACAGCTTCATAACCAAGGGGTGCCTACCACATACAACTATCCAACATGTGACCATTTTTTTACCTTCACCTATTATTTCTACGTAATTGACTTAGCCATTTTCAACGTTAACTTTTTAACGTACGTCTGGTTAAAGTTTTTTGGTTAAAACTTTTTTGTTATACTATATCTCTGCAACTGCTTCGCCCATTACCTTGAAACTTCACATGGGTGTTTATCATCATCCATATTTTCATTCCAACCCCCAACCGTGCGGCCCCTGTGCCCAATGTCAAGGTCAAATTACTTTGAATTTTTTTGTTAAAGTTTTTTTGTGCACTACATCTCTGCAACTGCTTCACCCAATACCTTGATACTTTACATGGGTTTTTTGTTTATCATCATTGTCGCACCTGCTTGCGGAAAGCGCGATCCTGTGCCCTATGTCAAGTTTCAAATTACTTTGAATTTTTTTTGTTAAAGTTTTTTTTCGTGTACTATATCTGTGCAACTGCTTCACCCAATACCTTGATACTTCACATGGGTGTTTATCATCATTGTCACACCTGCTTGCGGAAAGCGTGATATCGTCGGCATTTTGGCATACGTCCGTCCGTTCGTCCGTGTGTCCGGTTAAAGTTTTTTGGTTAAAGTTTTTCCATCTACTATATCTATTTTTTTAGTGTCCATGCCTCGCCCCAAGGCGCGACATGCAGGCCACGGCCATCTAGTCTACAAAAAGTGGGTATAATTATGTTATCCAAGTGTCTATGCTTGGAAAAAACCTGGCCTTCGTGGCTTTGCCTCGTTTCTTGTTTAGACATGTGGAAAAAAAAAATGTAGTCATTCTATAGTCAATGTATTTATAATCAAGGCTTTGAACCTTGTGTGGCTCAATTTCACCATCACCAATTTCAAGAAGTAATATCTTTTCTATTTCTCATAAAATCCCATCATTCCTAGAGCCTACACAAAGCTAATAACAGCACCAGCGTTTTACACACAGAAGCCGTACCAGCCCGAAAACCTGACATAAGTCACCCGACTACACTAGGTCGGACACGACTTCGTATCGCGCTTTCACTAAACTTATCAAGACTAAACTTAACAAACCAGATCGGGATTTCAAGAATTCTCAAGATTTTTCAATACAGTAATACTAGTTATCAATGTCAAATGCAGAAATATAATCAAAATCTACATACATGTACATGAGCTATCTTTGTTTATTTTTGTCTAGCCCGCTTGCGGAAAGCGAGACATAGTGATCGCAATGACGTCCGGGTGCCCATGCGTCCGTCCGTTCGTCCGTCCGTCCGTCCGAAATCTGCATTAAAGTTTTAAATACCTTATATCTCTGCAGTCCTAAGTCACATTGACTTGAAACTTCATATGCTTATTAGTCATCATCCATATATTCATGATGTATCCCACTCATGCGGCCCCTGTGCCCAAGGTCAAGGTCAAATGACTTAGTAGTTTGTGTTAAATTTTTGTCAAAATTTTATATAAAGTTTTCAAATACCTACTATCTCTGTAACCATAAGTCAGATTTGCTTGAAACTTTGTATGCTTATTGGGCATCATCCATATAATCATTCTGTGTCCCACTCATGCGGACCCTGTTCTCCAAGGTCAAGGCCAAATGACTTAGATGTTTGCGTTATTATATAATTTGTGTTAAAGGTTTTACATACCTTATATCTCCACAACACTTATTCCGATTTACTTCCAAAATCCAATACTTCTTATTCATCATCCATATTTTCATTCTATAGCCTGCCCATGTGGTCCACATGCCCAAGGTCAAGGTCAAATGACTTTGAAAGTTTTTACATACCTTATATCTCCACAACCCTTAATTCAAACTTCAAATAAATACACTCTGAGACCATCAAATGCCTCGGCGGGCTCGTCATGCGGGCCGCGGCCATCTGGTCTTATCAGCATCTACTACAGATCACATAACTCATGGAAAATCACCGCCTGCTATGTGTTCTCTAATTGGTTGGTTGGTAATTTACTCGTGAGCAGATGTTACCAGATGACCAATCCGAAACTTTCTTACAACCAGGTATATTTGTCCGGATCACATGACCAGTAAATGCAACATGTCGGCCGTTTCCCTTCAGGCAAGACGGACCATCAGTCCGTGTACATTTACGTCCAAAAGTTTGTCAGAGTTTCTCCAACATGTAATATCTTCAATATTACGTGAAGGATTGCTTCGATACTTGGACACTTGAATCATCAGAACATTTGTCACACACTCACGCCACCATTAACGTGACTTGACCTTTGTCACCTTTGAAATGTCCCTGAAACACTTAGCCATTTTTGTCGCGCCTGCTTTAGCAGAAGTCGCGACTAATGTCCCAGCTTTTTCTGTTGTCGTTGTCCACGCCGGAGTCGTCATCCAAAATGTCCAAAGGTTTGTACAAGCTTCGTCATCATGGTATAACTTTAATATTACTTGAATTTTCAATATTTGGTCACTTGATACATGTGAGCATTAGGAACACACTCATGCCGCCATTAACACGACCTTGATCTTTTTTACCTTCACATTTTTGCGCAAACACTTTTTTGCGTCAAAAAGTTTGTGCAAGTTTCTTCATCATGATATAACTTTCATATTACTTGACAGATTGCTTCAATATATGGACACTTGATACATGTGAGTATTTGGAACACTCATGCCCAGAGCTCATCATTACAATACTGATAAACCAGGACTGTCCTTGGTTGAGCCCAAAACCCACTTACCAACGCTAATATTGTATTTATGTGATATAATTATTTCTTCTTAAGTCTGCATTCGTTGAATACCAGAACAATTATGATATTTCGATCAGCTGTTCCCAGTTATTGGGCAGGTCACATGACAAGATTTTATGTCAGTTGTAAATAGGCGTATTTGTTTGAACGGTCCAGAGTAATATGCGAATACATGACTTATACATGCGAAGCTGAAAGCTTTGCGGGAAATAATGTAATGATGATAACTTTGGCAATATTTTGAGATTCATATCCTGTTGCACATTCATATACTCAGATTGTCACTGTAACTATTTCTGACTTTTACACATTACCTTTTTAGCTCACCTGAGCGAAGCTTATGTGAGCTATTGTTACCGCAATGTGTCCGTCCGTCGTCCGTGAACATTTTCAAACGTCTTCTCCTCGGTAACCATTGGCCCTATAGTCACCAAACTTCATGGTCATGGTAGGGGGATTACAAAATTGTTAAAATGACGTCATCACATAATCCAAGATGGCCACCGTCTAAACATAGCACAAATTCTTAAAAAATCTTCTTCTCAAGAACTGCCAACCGGATTTCTACAAAACTTGATAATTTATTTTTGACCGAATATGGTCATGTCTATATCAAATCGAAGGTATCAAAGAGGCGATCATTCTGGTACATTTTTTTATCAAAATTGGATGGTCATGTCATCCAAGATGGCCGCCGAAAGGTCAAAAGGTCGTTCTTTTATTTGAGATTTCAAAATTCTTCTTCACATGAACCGCTTGGCCCATGGTAGCCAAACTTAAATGTTATGGTCCATGGGTGAAGCCTTTTCAGATTTGTTAAAATGTAGGTCATCGCTAATCCAAGATGGCCACCGTCTAAAATTAGCTTAAATTATTGAAAAATCTTCTTCTCATGAACCGCTAGCCGGATTTCGACGAAACTTGGTAGGAATGATTGATGTACAATGCTCTTTCAAAGGTGTTAAAATGGTGACCCCGGGGTCAAAATGGGCGTGGCCCGTGGGGTCAAATTTTATGTTTGACCGAATATGGTCATGTCTATATCAAATCGAAGGTATCAAAGAGGTGATCGCTCTGGTACATTTTTTTGTTAACATTGGATGGTCATGTCATCCAAGATGGCCGCCAAAAGGTCAAAAGGTCGTTCTTTTAATAAAGATTTCAAACGTCTTGTTCTCGTGAACCGCTTGGCCGATATTGGCCAAACTTCACGGTAATGGTTACTGGGTCAAGCCTTTTTATTTTTGTTTAAATGGTGGTCACCACTGTTGAAAAGTAGGTAAAATTCTTAAAAAGTATTCTTCTCGCAAACTGCCAGGCCGATTTTTATGAAACTTGTTATGAATGATCGATAGTTAATGCTGGTTCAGATTCCTTCAAATGGTGGACCCCGGGTCAAAAATGGGCGGGGCAGGAGGGGTCAAGTAGAAGTGAAATGTCACATTTGACCGAATATGATCATGTCATATATCAAATCGAAGGTATCGACGAGACGGTCACTCTGGAGCTTTTTTTTGTGAAAATCAGGTAATTACGTCCTCCGAGATGGCCGCCGAGAGGTCAAAAGGTCGTTCTTTCAATATAGATTACAAACGTCTTCTTCTCGTGAACCACTTGGCCAATATTGGCCAAACTTCACAGTAATGGTCAGTGGGTCAATACTTTTCATTTTCGTTAAAATGATGGTCATCGCGAAATCCAAGATGGCCGCCGTTGAAATGTAGGTAAAATTCTCCAAAAAATTTCTTGTCACGAACCGCCAGGCCGATTTCGACGAAGCTTGATATGAATGATCGATAGTTAACGATGTTTCAGATTCCTTCAATTTTGGCCCCCGAGTCAAAAATGGGCGGGGCAGCAGGGGTCAAGTAGGGGTCAAATTTCACATTTGACTGAATATGGTCATGTCATATATCAATTCGAAGGTATGGACGAAACGATCACTTAGGAGCATCTTTTGTAGAAATCAGATGATTACATCATTCAAGATGGCCGCCGAAAGGTCAAAATGTCGTTCTTTTATTAGAGATTTCAAACGTCTTCTTCATACAAACCGCTTGGCCATTGGAAGCAAACTTCGCAGTTATGGTCCATTGGTAAAGCCTTTTCAGTTTTGTTAAAATGGCGATCATCGTTAATCCAAGATGGTGGCCATCTAAAAATAGCACAAAATTAAAAAAAATCTTCTCACGAACCACCAGAGCGATTTCTACGAAACTTGGCAGAAATGATCGATGCTTTTTCAAATTTGTGAAAATGGTGACCCCTGGGTCAAAAATGGGGTCAAATTTAAGTTTTGACGGAATATGGTCTTATAATATATAAAATCAAAGGTATTGATGAGGCGATCGCTGTGGTGCTGTTTTCATCAAATTGGATGATTACCAGTCTTCACGAAAATCTTTTTGAGACACTTGCCCTGCAAGTGGGCTTGAAAAATTTACTTGCCCGAATGAACTTCTAGGTGCCCATATATTTGTGCAGAATTTTACCCGCTTATTGGCTGTTAAATGTATAGTAGTATATGTAACTAACATAAAGTGGCATATCATGCATTTATTAGTAATACTCATAATATGGCCATATGAGTAAACAATAATTTATGTTTTATATAGTGAAAAACTACTCAAATCAAAATAAGTCAGACAATTTAGGGAGATAATTTCACCCTGTAAAATGATCCCTGTATTGCTAGCATTAAAATGAAAAGTCATGCAGAGCATGATGTTATTAGCCGATCAAATCAGGGTTCAATATATGTCCGCATTTTAGTAGTTACTGAGTCTCGTGGGGGTGGGGGGGGGGGGGGGGGGGGGGGGGGGGGGGGGGGGGGGGGGGGGGCGGGGGGGGGGGGGGAGGGGGGGGGGGGGGGGGGGGGGGGGGGGGGGGGGGGGGGGGGGGGGGGGGGGGGGGGGGGGGGGGGGGGGGGGGGGGGGGGGGGGGGGAAGGGGGGGGGGTGGGGGGGGGGGGGGAGGGGGTGGGGGGGGGGGGGGGCGGGGGGGG
This sequence comes from Conchocele bisecta, assembly GCA_029237695.1. Lineage (NCBI taxonomy): Eukaryota > Metazoa > Mollusca > Bivalvia > Lucinida > Thyasiridae > Conchocele > Conchocele bisecta. The sequence goes on from CM055277.1 coordinate 36,173,496, forward strand.
GGGGGGGGGGGGGGGGGGGGGGGGGGGGGGGGGGTGGGGGGGGGGGGGGGGGGGGGAGGGGGGGGGGGGGGGGGGGGGGGGGGGGGGGGGGGGGGGGGGGGGGGGGGGGGGGGGGGGGGGGGGGGGGGGGGGGGGGGGGGGTGGGGGGGGGGGGGGGGGGATGATGAGGGGGGCGAGTGAGTATTGGTGTTTAACGGCCTATCAACAGCTAAGGTCATTTAAGGCCGGGCCAACGGGTTGTACTATCCCGCATTAAACATTAAACGGGTCCACGATGAGGAAAATTCCCAAAATCAGAACTCAATATTTCCATGCCACACCAGTCACTTTAGTAGCTCGGCCCCAAAGTAATATGATTTGCCATAAGCTTATTACTTCTTAATGGAGCATAACAGGTTAACGTTGTCACTTGTTTATCCCTTGTTTATCGATTTAAATGGTTTAAATCGACTCAAAGCTTACGTTCAACGGCCGCACAAACTCGATTGAACTGCACGCCTTCCAATGATTTAAATAGTCAATTACGTTTTTTTAATGTGTGCACTGGTCATTTAAAAAGGGGCCCATCCGTGATTTTTTGAGCGATGTCGGGCGCAAGACAATCAATAATTTGCGGCATTGACATAATTAAGGGGGATTGCCGCAATCTCGCGTGCTGGATGCATCCCTGCCATCCCTGCATGATACGTAAACAAATCAAAGTTCGCTATGAAGGGCAATTCTTCGTTTTGATTGGTGGAAAATTTTGTGAATATTAACTAGCGTCAAATGACGCGCATACGCGATCCAATGGGATAAACCCGAGATGCTGGGGTTGCTAGTCGGAGGAGATTTCGAGCAGAGGTCGATTATAAATTAGCTGAATAAACACATTTTACGCGATTATACGTGGCTGAAACTTGTTCTGTTTAATAAATAAAAGCTTTAAATTAGCCCAATAATCGGCGTATGTTGGCGTATATGGCCATTAGAGCCAACTGTGGACTTCAACAACAACAACTTCCGGGTTCAATCTCTTCCGGCATTCAGCTCATTACGTATTCAAAATTGTGTTATTTGGCTATATTTAAAGTTTTAAACGGAGATAATTGCCAAAAATGCAAACTTTATCGGTTGATGCAATTTGGAAGTGATACAGCAAAATTCGCGTTCGTAGATTACCGAATAGCGGAGAAAAGGGTTGCTACAAACTTTTTCAGAATTCGATGGATGACCAATATATTAGCCGATCTATAAATAGATCGGCTAATAATAAATTGAGTATAATGTTTTAAATTAATTAATTTAAATAATTACAATAAATAGATATACAGTCAAACCTGTGCTAACGACCATCTGGGAATAGCGACCACCTGTCCACAACGGCCTGTTAAAAGTCCAATTTTGTTCTTTATAAGACCTTGGAATAACGACCACCCCGAACTGCGACTAGCGGCCAGCTATTTTCATTCCCACACGGCATTTTTGTATGTGAACAGCGGCCATGTCAAGTTTTTGTCGGCAAAAATAAATAGCACCACAATCGCTATTTTCCTTTCGTTCCAATCTGGCCGCTATCATTTGAATTGAAACTGGTCGTATCCAATTAGTCATCGATTACATTCGCATACATTGACACAACGCTCTTTTGAAAACATTTACCTTGCCCAGTATGGTCGGTGTCATTTTGGCGACATTAAACAGTTTCCATGAAAAATATTGCATAATGCTATTAACGGTAATTCCTGATATGTATTCCGTGTTGTGTATTCCAATAGGCAAAATGCAATTCCGCGTAAGTCATAAAACTCTATCATTAGTTGGCAAACTGTGTTTACACGATGCTGATTCGTCTACAGTGACAAGACTAAGACTTCAAACACACCGCGCTTGTCAAGTACATTGTGTATTACTACGTGTAAGTTTCACACCGCGGGGCACAAGGCCATATCAAAGATCAATACACGCGGTTGCTGACGTCAGTCACGTAGTCCACACTAGACTGGTACCCTGTCGGATGCGCAGCCTAGCGAAACAATACTACCGGGAACCAGTCTAAAGTGACACAATTAACGTGTTTATGTGAATTGGGTCTCGATCTCCGACAAATCCCGGCTTATTGCATTAGCGGCCAGACCAGGCAGTGGATTCGCTTAGTCTGACCATGGTTTACAATGCTCGCCAATCTCTAATTAAAACATCAGTAATTACGTCAGCGGACATTGCCAATTCGTCATAGGCTTGTAGTATAAACACATATACAAAAAAAAATAGGACGAAACGACCCGGGGCGAGGAAACAGAAATCTCCTTTCCGGGATAGTCATACTGGGGCGAGGTATCGGGTACGTTTTGACCCGCACCCGAGGTATCGATAGGCCGACTCGTCATAGGGCCGAGATGTCAGTAAGCGAAAACGCGAATTTACACCTGTCCGCTTCTAGATGACTTTCAATTCCGGTGTAAACAATTCGTGATTTTAAAGAATTTAGAAAAACATTTCTACTGTCCAGTTTTATTACGTTTATGCGTTTTTAAAACAGGTGCCCGTCGGGCATGTGAGATTGGAAAATTTACATTTCTGTGGCGATTTCTACACGTCTCGGGCATCGGGCACCCGGCTAATTTCACAGACTGGATTACATCATCCAAGATGGCCGCCGAAAGGTCAAACGGTCGTTCTTTTATTAGAGATTTCAAATGTCTTCTTTTTACAAACCGCTTGGTCATTGGTGGCCAAACACGCAGTTATGGTTCATTGGTAAAGCCTTTTCAGTTTTGTTAAAATGGCGGTCGTCGTTAATCCAAGATGGCCACCGTCTAAAAATAGCATACGTTCTTTAAAAATCTTCTCACGAACCACCGATTTCGACGAAACTTGACAGGAATGATCGATGTACAATGCTTTTTCAAAGCTGTTAAAATGGTGACCTCTGGGTCAAAGATGGGCATGGCCCGGGGGGTCAAATAGGGGTCAACTTTTTTACGGAATATGGTTATATAATACATAAAATCTAAGGATTGCAATAAAAAGTAAGCTGGAAGCATCCTGTTGTGGTCTCCAAACCTCTCAAAGTTGTGTAAGATATATCTGTACATATCACGAGATAACTTCTACCCTGGTGACTTATCAAGTTTGTCGCATTGACATTTTGTGCCTGTCATGTGCTTATTTTGATATATATCTAGTGACAACTTTACATACCAGTATTTGCTTGATTTTTGTGACATTGCACAGGTGAGCGATATAGGGCCATCATGGCCCTCTTGTTTATGTAGCCAGTTAACAGAGAAGGGTCAATGTCCATTACATAGGAAGGGAAGGATTACCTTGCCATTGGTTTCACACCTTGTAACCATGTCTTATCCATGCAGGAGTGGAGTGCATTTTTACGGGAACTTCACGACGCCATACAACAGCAGCTGACGGAGAGCCATGTACAGTACTTCAGTGACTTGTCGCAGGCCGAGAAGCAGCTGTTTATGGAGCGGGCTACCAAGGCCATAGAAGGAGGTAATGCTCATAGGCTTCTATATAGGCCACCATGTTTCACGAAAACCAGCCTTAATGGTAACATTTTCCATTTCATTTTCTATTGAGGACACCTTGTAAAAACAACATGCTGAAGAGAAAATTCAAATATCTTGCTTTCTTTTTGTTTTATCTCACTTTTGAAAAACAACATGATGTCATCGACAAATGTTCAAGTCTCAGCAAATTCTAAATTTTCCACTCATCCAGATTGGCATTCAACTGATCCAGTCCTATATAATGTAATGTTAATGCTGCATTGTCCCGTCAAATTAGAACTCGTCAAGATCCAAGATTCAATCAACGAGTTGTGGGGGGTATACTGGAGTCAGGTCATCCGTCCGTCCGTCCGTCCGTCCGTAAACTTAACATCTAGGAAATATTGTTACAACTTCTATTTCCTTCATCTAAAATGCTTAATATTTCACACATGCATTCCTGTAAGGCTCTACTACCATGCTGTGCCAAATCCACGACTGTCCAACCCCCGCTGATCCCATGGTCAAGGTCAAATACTTAGTCTCTTTACAAAACTTAACATCAGAGAAATATTGTTATAACTTCTATTTCCTTCATCTAAAATCCTTAATATTTCACACATGCATTCCTGTAAGGCTCCACTACCATGCTGTGCCAAATCCACGACCGTCCAACCCCCGCTGATCCCAAGGTCAAGGTCAAATACTTAGTCTCTTTACAAAACTTAACATCAGAGAAATATTATATAACTTCTATTTCCTTCATCTAAAATGCTTAATATTTCACACATGCATTCCTCTAAGGCTCTACTATCATGCTGTAACAAATTTCCACTGATCTCGAGGTCAAGCTCACATACTTAGTCTCTTTACAAAACTTAACATCAGACAAATCGGTTATAACTTCTATTTCCTTGCTCGGATTTGCTTTACATGTCACATACGCATTGCTCCAATGGACCTCTACCACCCTGTGACAAATTCACGTTCATTCCGCTCCCGCTAAGCCCAGAGTCAAGGTCACAAGCCCCACACTTGAAAATTTTACATATTGTAGGGGTACCTGGGCCCACGTGGGGGGTATTCCGTAAGCCTTGCTTACTGACCAATCTAGTTATAGTTGACCTGTGTGGCTTGTAGGTGCCATATACAACCTGTACAAGAAGGTTTCCTTGTAAATGTCTTATAACATTTGTTTCTTTTCATGGAATGCCTTGATATTTCATACATGCATTCATCTGATGATACTCTATCGTGCTATAGCAAATCCATGACCCACCACCCAACCCCTTACCCCAGGGTCAAGGTCACAAACTTAGCACATTCATAAACTTAACATTGGGGTAAATGTCTTATAACATCTGTTCCTTTCATGGAACGCCTTGATATTTCATACATGCATTCCTCAGATGACCCTCTATCATGCTGTAGCAAATCCACAACCCACAACCCAACCCTTACCCCAAGGTCAAGGTCACAAACTTAACGTTGTGGTAAATGTTGTGTAACTTCCGTTTTGTTACAGGGAACACTTTGATATTTATGCCTCCGCCACCAAATGGTGAGGGGGGCATATAGTGTTACCGGCGTCCGTACGTACGTAACGTACGTTACGTACGTAACGTACTTACGTCCCGAAACCTTAACGCTCGGGTAAATGGCTTATAATTTCTGTTTCCTTGCTCGGATCTGCTTGACATTTCACACACGCATTGCTCCAATGGTCCTCTACCGCCCTGTGACAAATCCACATTCGTCCTGCCCCCGCTAAGCCCAGGGTCAAGGTCACAGACTTCGTGCGTTCGAAACCTTAATGCTGGGTAAATGGCTTATAATTTCTGTTTCCTTGCTCGGATCTGCTTCACATTTCACACACGCATTGCTCCAATGGTCCTCTACTGCCCTGTGACAAATCCACATTCGTCCCGCCCCCGCTAAGCCCAGGGTCAAGGTCACAGACTTGGTGCGTTCAAAACCTTAACGCTCGGGTACATGGCTTATAATTTCTGTTTCCTTTCTCGGATCTGCTTGACATTTCACACACGCATTGCTCCAATGGTCCTCTACCGCCCTGTGACAAATCCACATTCGTCCTGCCCCCGCTAAGCCCAGGGTCAAGGTCACAGACTTGGTGCGTTCGAAACCTTAATGCTGGGTAAATTGCTTATAATTTCTGTTTCCTTGCTCGGATCTGCTTCACATTTCACACACGCATTGCTCCAATGGTCCTCTACTGCCCTGTGACAAATCCACATTCGTCCCGCCCCCGCTAAGCCCAGGGTCAAGGTCACAGACTTGGTGCGTTCGAAACCTTAATGCTCGGGTAAATGGCTTATAATTTCTGTTTCCTTACTCGGATCTGCTTCACATTTCACACATGCATTGCTCCAATGGTCCTCTACTGCTCTGTGACAAATCCACATTCATCCCGCCCCCGCTAAGCCCAGGGTCAAGGTCACAGACTTGGTGCGTTCGAAACCTTAACGCTCAGGTAAATGGCTTATAATTTCTGTTTCCTTACTCGGATCTGCTTCACATTTCACACATGCATTGCTCCAATGGTCCTCTACTGCCCTGGGACAAATCAACATTCGTCCCGCCCCCACTAAGCCCAGGGTCAAGGTCACAGACTTGGTGCGTTTGAAACTTTAACGCTCGGGTAAATGGCTTATAATTTCTGTTTCTCTGCTCGGTTCTGCTTCACATTTCACACACACAGTGCTCCAATGGTCCTCTACCGTCCTGTGACAAATCCACATTCGTCCCGCCCCCGCTATGCCCAGGGTCAAGGTCACAGACTTGGTGCGTTCGAAACCTTAATGCTCGGGTAAATGTCTTATCATTTCTGTTTCCTTGCTGAGATCTGCTTCACATTCACACATGCATTGCTCCAATGGTCCTCTACTGCTCTGTGACAAATGGCTTATAATCAAATATGCCTTGTTTTCTTTGGCTGCCAGCGGGGGCATTCGTGTGCCGACAGGCCACATTTCTAGTTCATAAATGGACTTGTCTCAAAATCATTTTTCATGACGGTTGGATTGGTTGCAAAATTAACACATCAACATCCATTCCAGTTACTTAGGGGTGAAAGGGTTAATTATGGTTTGTCATAAATTTACATATGTACCGTAATAACCCTAAATTTTCGGACACAACTTAATCTGGGAAACACATATACATCATACATGGTTTCCCACAACAAAGAATGTCCCAATATTTTAGGGTTACAGTTGTTTCTGTCAAAATGTTCCGGGTTTATACGTGTACAAAGTGTTGTGCGTTGCGTATCCGTGGAGTTTCCGTTAGTTGCGTTTCAAACCGTGTGTCGTCTACGTGTAATACGTTTTCGGCCATGCGTTGCGTTTCCCCACTCTTGCGCATGCGCGGAAGTCGAACAAACCGTGTTCAACGCATTGAGTTTCAAAAGCGTGTAATCCGTGTACAACGGTTGTAAACGTATACAACGGTTGTAAACAACGTATTGAGTTTCAAAAGCGTGTAATCCGTGTACAACGGTTGTAAACGTATACAACGGTTGTAAACGTATACAACGCTAAGGTAAACCGTTTAAACGATTTAACGCTTTCTTTGACGAACGGTTACACGCATCTACATGTACACAGCACCGTACAGATGAAACCGTGTTATACGTATAACACGTTTACGGGTTTTTTAACGCATTACACGTTTTGGTATGCCAACCTTGTATCGCGTAGAATGCGCATGCTCTGATCGTTCTTCGTGTGTGTATATATACTTCTAGACTCACTGCAGGGCTTCTAACATTTTCAGTTTTCCGGTTCTGGACCGATTTTTGAACTCTCAGACCGATTGAGATTTGAAAACTAGTCTTAAAAATCGGTCGAGAAAAATTGCCAGTGCCTGCTATTTCGCTATAAACCTTGTAAATTTACCGGTTTTGACCACCAAATAATTTATGACACATATCCGCGGGCCATATCCGTGTTAAACCAGTGTGCAGCTCGCTGTGTATTCAGTTTCTCCAAATATCGATTAATCTTAACACACGCGTGGGACAGTTGTATAGCGGATTAGTGACTGAAATAGACTGGCTTCAGCGTAAAGATAATACGAGAGTTCCTAGACTCGCCATTTCTGATGATGTTAAAATAAAATAAAGAAATACCATGCACTGTGTTTATCTGTGTTCGTAATATTTAACCCCAATTAACTGACACGGACTATCGGCCCGGGCTATTCCATATTAAGGTAGGAACTGTTACATTACGCTGTATTAGGGGTTATTGTTGTGTATATAAAATGTACATAGGAATGCCGCAGATCCTGATGAGCCGGCTCACGTGATCTACAATTCTCAAACATTTTGATAAACGACAAGGTACATCTGTCGTGTTAAAAGCGTGACTCATTAGTCATCAGGGATTAGGGATCAATTGAAGTGCTAAATCACACCGCCGATGTACTTTGAACTCGATCTGAGGGTATGTATTCGCGATATTTTAAAAGGGACGAAACAAGGACGCCTCGAAGCGATCGGGGCCGAACAGGTATTTGTGTTAAAACGTGTAACCGTTGTACACGTTTCAATGCTTTCATATAGCTACACGCTTCCAGGTAAAGCGTTGTACACGTTTCAACTCTTTCACCTCGCTACATATGTATACGCCAAAGCGTGTTATACGCCTTGAAGCTAAACGTATTACACGCTTTAAAACTAAACGGTTTGACAATGTGTATTACACGTGTACGAACCGTATTATACGTTTAAACAACGTATACAACGCTTTTAAACTAAACGGTTTGAGAATGTTTATTACACGTGTACGAACCGTATTATACGTTTAAACAACGTATACAGCGCTACAGCAAACCGTTGCGTTCGCGTTGCGTTCGCGTTGAGTTTGCAAGTGTTGTCTACGGTGGAACAAAAACGGAGACTGCACTGTAGTATGGTTCTACTGGTTTATCACAATAACGACGAATATGGATACAATTTGTGTTTTCCAAAACAAATGGTGTCAAAATATTTAGGGTTTTAACGGTACTTAACCTGCTAAGTAAATTTGTTCCTGATCCTACATGTGATCCAGTCGGACAAAATCAACACAAAGTGTTAAATTCGGAGCCTGTCTGGTTATTACAAAGGCAGACTTTTATTATGCCCCCGCCACCGAATGGTGAAGGGGGCATATAGTGTTACCGCCGTCCGTACGTAACGTACGTACAGTCGTTTCCGTCAAAATGTTCCGAGTTTATACGTGTACAAAGTGTTGTGCGTTGCGTATCCGTGGAGTTTCCGTTAGTTGCGTTTCAAACCGTGTGTCGTCTACGTGTAATACGTTTTCGGCCATGCGTTGCGTTTCCCCACTCTTGCGCATGCGCGAAAGTCAAACAAACCGTGTTCAACGCATTGGGTTTCAAAAGCGTGTAATCCGTGTACAACGGTTGTACACGTATACAACGGTTGTATTAAACAACGCATTGAGTTTAAAAAGCGTGTGATCCGTGTACAACGGTTGTAAACGTATACAACGGTTGTAAACGTATACAACGCTAAGGTAAACCGTTTCAACGATTTAACGCTTTCTTTGACGAACGGTTACACGCTTCTACATGTACACAGCACCGTACAGATGAAACCGTGTTTCCACGGGTTTTAACACATTACACGTTTTGGTATGCCAACCGTGTATCGCGTAGAATGCGCATGCTCAGATCGTTCTTCGTGTGTGTATATATACTTCTAGACTCACTGCAGGGCTTGTAAAATTTTCAGTTTTCCGGTTCTGGACCGATTTTTGAACTCTCAGACCGATTGAGATTTGAAAACTAGTCTTAAAAATCGGTCCGAGAAAAATTGCCAGTCGGCTGCTATTTCGCTATAAACCTTGTAAATTTACCCGTTTTGACCACCAAGTAATTTATGACACATATCCGCGGGCCATATCCGTGTTAAACCAGTGTGCAGCTCGCTGTGTATTCAGTTTCTCCAAATATCGATTTTTCTTAACACACGCGTGGGAAAGGTGTATAGCGGATTAGTGACAGAAATAGACTGGCTTCAGCGTAAAGATACGAGAGTTCCTAGACTCGCCATTTCTGATGATGTTAAAATAAAATAAAGAAACCATGCACTGTGTTTATCTGTGTTCGTAATATTTAACCCCAAGTAACTGACACGGACTATCGGCCCGGGCTATTCCATATTAAGTTAGGAACTGTTACATTACGCTGTATTAGGGGTCATTTTTGTGTATATAAAATGTACATGTACGTAGAAATGCCGCAGATCCTGATGAGCCGGCTCACGTGATCTACAATTCGCAAACATTTTGATAAACGACAAGGTACATCTGTCGTGTTAAAAGCGTGCCTCATTAGGCATCAGGGATTAGGGATCAATTGAAGTGCTAAATCACACCGCCGATGTACTTTTTACTCGATCTGAGGGTATGTATTCGCGATATTTTAAAAGGGACGAAACAAGGACGCCTCGAAGTGATCGGGGCCGAACAGGTATTCGCGTTAAAACATGTAACCGTTGTACACGTTTCAACGCTTTCATATAGCTACACGCTTCCAGGTAAAGCGTTGTACACGTTTCAACTCTTTCACCTCGCTACATATGTATACGCCAAAGCGTGTTATACGCCTTGAAGCTAAACGTATTACACGCTTTAAAACTAAACGGTTTGACAATGTGTATTACACGTGTACGAACCGTATTATACGTTTAAACAACGTATACAAAGCTTTTAAACTAAACGGTTTGACAATGTGTATTACACGTGTACGAACCGTATTATACGTTTAAACAACGTATACAACGCTTTTAAACTAAACGGTTTGACAATATATATTACACGTGTACGAACCGTATTATACGTTTAAACAACGTATACAACGCTTTTAAACTAAACGGTTTGACAATGTATATTACACGTGTACGTTGTATTATACGTTTAAACAACGTATATAACGCTACAGCAAACCGTTGCATTCGCGTTGCGTTCGCGTTGAGTTTGCAAGTGTTGTCTACGGTGGAACAAAAACGGAGACTGCACTGTACGTACGTACGTCCCGAAACCTTAACGCTCGGGTAAATGGCTTATAATTTCTGGTTCCTTGCTCCGATCTGCTTCACATTTCACACACGCATTGCTCCAATGGTCCTCTACCGCCCTGTGACAAATCCACATTCGTCCTGCCCCCGCTAAGCCCAGGGTCAAGGTCACAGACTTGGTGCGTTCGAAACCTTAACGCTCGGGTAAATGGCTTATAATTTCTGTTTCCTTGCTCGGATCTGCTTCACATTTCACACACGCATTGCTCCAATGGTCCTCTACCGCCCTGTGACAAATCCACATTCGTCCCGCCCCCGCTAAGCCCAGGGTCAAGGTCACAGACTTTGTGCGTTTTAAACCTTAACGCTCGGGTAAATGGCTTATTATGCCCCCGCCACTGAATGGTGAGCGGGGCATATAGTGTTACCGACGTCCGTACGTCCCGAAACCTTAACGCTCAGGTAAATGGCTTATTAAGCCCCCGCCACCGAATGGTGATGGGGGCATATAGTGTTACCGGTGTCCGTCCGTACGTCCCAAAACCTTAACGCTCGGGTAAATGGCTTATAAATTCTGTTTCCTTGCTCGGATCTGCTTGACATTTCACACACACAGTACTCGAATGGTCCTCTACCGTCCTGTGACAAATCCACATTCGTCCCGCCCCCGCTAAGCCCTGGGTGAAGGTTACATACTTGGTGCGTTCGAAACCTTAACGCTCGGGTAAATGGCTTATAATCAAATATGCCTCGTTTTCTTTGGCTGCCAGCGGGGGCATTCGTGTGCCGACAGGCCACATTTCTAGTTCATACATGCATTCATGTGATCCTCTATTGTGCTATAGCAAATCCATGACCCCCCATACCTGTACAAGCAGGTGTCCTGTGTCCATGAATCCTCTAGTTATAGTTGACATGTTTGGCTTGTAGGTGCCATATACAACCTGTACAAGCAGGTGTCCTGTGTCCATGCTTCCCTCTAGTTATAGTTGACATGTTTGGCTTGTAGGTGCCATATACAACCGTACAGACAGTGTCCTGTGTCCATGCTTCCCTCTAGTTTATGTTGACATTTATTTGGCTTGTTTATGGTGCCATATACAACCTGTACAAGAAGGTGTTTCCTGGTCCCATGGATTCCTTAAGTAAATTACCTGGACCTTGTGGTGGCCTGTAGGTGCCCATTATTACAACAGTCAACAAGCAGGGTGGTTTGTTTCCATGATTCCCTCTAGTTTAGTTGACATGTTTGGCTTGTAGGTGCCATATACAACCTGTCAAGCAGTCCTTGTCCATGAATTCCCTCAGTTTTATACCTTGAAAATGTTTGGGCTTGTAAGGTGCCATTTACAACCTGTACAAGCAGGTGTCCTGTGTCCATGATTCCTCTACTTATACTTGACATATGTGGTTTGTAGGGGCCATATACAACCTGTACAATCAGGTGTCCTGTGTCCATGATTCCCTCTAGTTATAGTTGACATGTTTGGCTTGTAGGTGCCATATACAACCTGTACAAGAATGTGTCCTGTGTCCATGATTCCCTCTAGTTATAGTCGACATGTTTGGCTTGTAGGTGCCATATACAACCTGTACAAGAAGGTGTCCTGTGTCCATGATTCCTCTAGTTATACTTGACCTGTGTGGCTTGTAGGTGCCATATACAACATGTACAAGCAGGTGTCCTGTGTCCATGATTCCCTCTAGTTATAGTTGACATGTTTGGCTGTAGGTGCCATATACAACCTGTACAAGCAGGTGTCCTGTGTCCATGATTCCCTCTAGTTATAATTGACATGTTTGGCTTGTAGGTGCCATATACAACCTGTACAAGCAGGTGTCCTGTGTCCATGATTCCCTCTAGTTATAATTGACATGTTTGGCTTGTAGGTGCCGTATACAACCTGTACAATAAGGTTTCCTGTGTCCATGATTCCCTCTAGTTATAGTCGACATGTTTGGCTTGTAGGTGCCATATACAACCTGTACAAGAAGGTTTCCTGTGTCCATGATGCCCTCTAGTTATAGTCGACATGTTTGGCTTGTAGGTGCCATATACAACCTGTACAAGAAGGTGTCCTGTGTCCATGATTCCTCTAGTTATACTTGACCTGTGTGGCTGGTAGGTGCCATATACAACATGTACAAGCAGGTGTCCTGTGTCCATGATTCCCTCTAGTTATAGTTGACATGTTTGGCTTGTAGGTGCCATATACAACCTGTACAAGCAGGTGTCCTGTGTCCATGATTCCCTCTAGTTATAATTGACATGTTTGGCTTGTAGGTGCCATATACAACCTGTACAAGCAGGTGTCCTGTGTCCATGATTCCCTCTAGTTATAATTGACATGTTTGGCTTGTAGGTGCCATATACAACCTGTACAATAAGGTTTCCTGTGTCCATGATTCCCTCTAGTTATAGTCGACATGTTTGGCTTGTAGGTGCCATATACAACCTGTACAAGAAGGTTTCCTGTGTCCATGATGCCCTCTAGTTATAGTCGACATGTTTGGCTTGTAGGTGCCATATACAACCTGTACAAGCAGGTGTCCTGTGTCCATGATTCCTCTAGTTATAGTTGACCTGTGTGGCTTGTAGGTGCCATATACAACTTGTACAAGCAGGTGTCCTGTGTCCATGATTCCCTCTAGTTATAGTTGACATGTTTGGCTTGTAGGTGCCATATACAACCTGTACAAGCAGGTGTCCTGTGTCCATGATTCCCTCTAGTTATAGTTGACATGTTTGGCTTGTAGGTGCCATATACAACCTGTACAATAAGGTTTCCTGTGTCCATGATGCCCTCTTGTTATAGTTGACCTGTGTGGTTTGTAGTCTTTGATTCTCTCTAGTTATAGTTGACCTGTGTGGCTTGTAGGTGCCGTATACAACAAGTGCTGATTTGCCGTATATAGGTGTAAGTTATTTTGCGATATTTCTCAAATATTTTGTAACCATCTTGAATATCATTTTGCATAATATAATAAATAAAGTAAGCATTAAATGTACTGCATAGTTCAAATGTCTTCAACTGCCTCATATAACAAATTAAATTTTAACCAATTGGGGTAAATGTTATATATTCTATACAAATTTACGTCATTTTGCTACATTTCTCGCAATTTGGTGGCCATCTTGAATATCATTTCACATGCCATAATATATCAACTTTGTATTAAATATATTGTGTAGTTGAAATGTCCCAATATTACATTCAAATATAGTTATTCCAAATGTTCCACATGTTTGCTCAGTTTAGAGCGTTCAGAGATGTTGGCGGCCATCTTGGACACCATTTTGATTGTATTACATTTCGCAATTTGGATTATTGTGATTCGTTAGTTACATTCAGTATGTTTCGGCACATTTTTTCCATCATTGGTTGAGTAGATTTTGCACTAGTTATGATTTTTGTCATTTTGGCGGCCATTTTGGACGCCATCTTGATTCCTGGATTAAGCTCCAGTGGGATTCCTGGGGAGTTTTGATATGTTATCGCTAATGTTATTTTGGTCATTTTCTGACAAATTCAGCTTTGGCTTATCTTTTTCCGATCGCAACCCTAATACTCTTCGCCTATCTAGTCATAGTTGACCTGTGTGGCTTGTAGGTGCCATATACAACAACTTGTACAAGAAGGTGTCTGTGCTGCTGGATCAGAACCTCAATGAGGAAGTGTCGCGGCAGCTGCTGGAGGAGGCACCCATCGGCACCAAGTCCGACCTCATCGTTGACTTCGCCGAGGATGGCGCCCTCAGTCTACTCAAGAAATGGCCAGAAATGAAGCAGAAATTGGCATTCTGCCTGAATCAGCCATTGCCCATTAAAGTGAGGCAGCTCGCCTGGAGGTTGTATCTCACAAACACCAAAGGTCAGTCGATTTGTATGCCCCCCGGTCTCTGTATAGCCAGAGGCTTATAGTGTTTGGACTGTCTGTCTGATACATCAAGAAGTTCGCCAGAGTTTCTCATTCTGTCATAACTTCTATATCACTTGAAGGATTACTTTAATATTTTAATGCCTCATACTTGTGGACAAATGCCACAAAACCATGCTGCCCTTAATATAACCTTGACATTTTGACATTCACAACTTTGAACTTTTTCCCACATGAAGAAGTTCACCGGAGTTTCGCAATTCTGTCAACTTCTATATCCCGTAATGGATTACTTTAATATGTGAATACATTGTCCTTGTTGACAAATGCCACACATCCATTCTGCCCTTAATATGACCTTGACCTTTTGACCTTCACAACTTTGAACTGTTCACACATTAAGAAGTTTGCCAGAGTTTCTCAATTCTGTGATAATTCAGAGCTCCAGATAAGCTTTGTGTCTAAAGAGTATTGTACTCCTCGATTTCCAATTAAATGCGTACATGCATTTTATTTTTACAAATGGATTATTGATTTTCTTCATGATTAAATAGGTAACAAATGATCAAAACATAAAACAAATTGAACCATTCACTTGTTTTTGAATGTATTGTTACTTATTCACATATTTAGCTCATGACAGCTAGACACACGACAGCTCATTACAAACCAGCTCATCTGGCCCACACATATGCCATACATATGGAATACTTTACAACTCCCATTGATGTCACATGTGAAAGAGATATGGTTTTGTAGCAAATAAAAAGTTAATCTGTTATTCAATTTTCAAGAAATTTTGTGATATAAATGGTAATAGAATAAAGTTTCAAGTGATATTTCAATCATGCTACTTGGATAGTGAAATGTCAATATTTGAAATTTACGTCAATTTGAAAAACCAATAATGTCCATAGATGCCAATGCTGATAGTGCTGAAATTGAAATCTTGTAATGTCAATTTTGTTAATGACAAGTTCCTTCTTTTAGCAGCTTACTAGGAATTTATCTTGACATAATCTGCAGCTATAACATTTGGTTATGTTGAGTAGATCATTTATAAATGGACATACTTTGTAAGTCATGGGAAGTAGACGGTTTGTTAAATTTTATGGCACATACGCATACAGTCAGTGTTGCATCTGTTTGCTTTATCATACCTTATGGTCTGTATCGTGAAACGGATTAATTTGATAAGGGCCATGAATCTTAGAAAATCTACCATTTCACATTTTCATAGGGAATAACATGCAGAATAACCTAGGAGTTGAGTGTATAAAATTGCATGTAATTCCACATAATGTGACTTGCCAAAAAGACACGTACATGTATTGAGTTCACAACCAATGTAGCCCCCATTCAGTCTCCTCTGAAGGACATTTCAGATCCATAGCAGGCTGCATTGTTGTGTGAGAGGACCAGGAGCTACACTGGTCAGAAATGCAATGAGGAGAATAAATATACCAACACAATTTGTGAATCATCATTCTTTTAGTAGTATTAGTATTAGCTTTCCCTGGTCAGGACAGGTATTGACCCCCACCCCCACCCTAATGGCAGTAGTTCCCTCACTCCAGTGATGTTACTGCTACCATCACGCCACCACAACAACCATATGGCACAATTGTAGCATTGACATTGAGTGTCATGAAACTTGAGTGTTTATTGTGTCTGGCCATATATTTTAGAGATGTGTATATTTATACCTTTATTACAGATTATATGGACTCCAGTAGGTATCAGTGCAGAAACTGCACATTTTATATTCACACATAGAGAACATTTTTGTCGAGAAATAGCACTGAATATGTAACACTGAATGGCTTATAGAGGGATATGTATAGCACTGGTGAATGTAAATATATGGTTCAAGTTGGGACAAAAATGAGATAATTCTAGTTCCTGATGCAAGTGCTATTCCATCTATTACATGTTGGACTTACTATATGACAAGTATTTTACATACCAAATGACGAACTGTACTGACCCTGAGATGCACAGGCTGACCTGGGTCTATACTGATCGGGGTCGCAAATATCATAAGTCTAATATATCCAACCACAGTCAAATATGTGCACAGCATAGCACCAATTACTTTACACTGTCTGTTAGAGCATGCATGTCATGTGTTTGTCACTTGAATCAACCAATCATTATTATCCCCTCACTGAGGCAAGAGGGGATATAGCATTAGTCCACGTACGTATGTACATAGTGCATATGTACGTGTGTACGTTAGTAACACCTTTCATTTTTCAATAATATTTGGCCACAGTGTGTGTCTATGGATGGTGCTTTGCTTTGCATACGACGCACGTCCGACCGCCCAAGGTTAAGGTCACTGAGGACTTATGTTAACTTTAAATGGAAATCAGGCTGCTAGAATCTGCTGAATCTTCCTGAGCTATGGTGGTTCACAATAATAATACATGTTTTGTGGCAGATTTTAGTCTCACTGGGTCAGGTTTCACTGTGGACAATTTTACACTTGGTGGAATGTTAGGTGCACTTATTTGATGTATGCATGTTGAAATAATTGGCAAAATAATGATACATATTGCCATGATGGTTACAATCAATTTTCGTAAAGTTAAGGTGATGATATGTTATTTCAGAAAATAAACAAGTACATACCTCTGCAGCTATTCAATTTCTAACAAGTTTCTGACAAGTATCACTCGGCATTTATATTTCAATCCTGGTGAAGTAATATAAAACAGAATAACGGCAACGTCATGCTGATGTTGCGATGATGTTTGACCTGCAGCAGGCCAGTGTACATCATGTGGTGACCTGCAGCAGGCAACTGTGCATCACGTATTGACCTGCAGCAGGCAAGTTTACATCACGTATTGACCTGCAGCAGGCAAGTTTACAGGCAAGTTTACATCACGTTTACAACATTTAAATCACCTATTGGACCATGCTGCAGGCACTGTTTGACTCACGTATTGACCTGTAGCAGGCCCAAGTTTACAAATCAACGTATTGTCCATGCAGGCAGGCCCAGTTTAACATCACGTATTGACCATGTATAGCTGGCGAATGTTTAATTATTGACCTGCAGCAGGCAAGTTTACATCACGTATTGACCTGCAGCAGGCCGTCAGTTTGTACAATCACGTATTGACCTGTAGCAGGACCAGTTGTAACATCACGTTTTATTGACCTGCAGCAGGCACCATGTGTTACATTCAATATTTTGACCCTGCTAGCAGGCAAAGTTTACATCACAATATTGACCTGCTGCAGGCAAGTTTACAATCACGTATTGGACCTGCAGCAGGCCAAGTTTAATATTGACCTGCTGCAGGCCAGTTTACATCACATTATTTGAACCTGCTGCAGGGCCACGTGTTACATCACTTATTGTACCTGCAAGCAGGCAAGGTTTACATTTTTTTCACATTGTTTGACCTGCGAGCAGGCAAATGTTTTACATTCACATTTTTTATTGACCTGCAGCAGGCCAGTGTAATCATCCACTTATTGACCTGCAGCAGGCAAGTTTACATTACACCCTTATTGGACATGCAGCAGGCAAGTTTACATCACATATTGACCTGCAGGGCTAGGCCAGTGTACCAAATCACTTATTTGGACTCGCAGCAGGCAAGCTTTACATCACATTGTTGACCTGCAAGGCAGGAAACAAGTTTTATCATCAACTTATTTGACCTGCAGGCAGGCAAGTTTACAATCACATTATTGACCTGCAGGGCAGGCAAGTTTACATCACGTATTGGATCCTGCAGCAAGGCAAGTTTACATTCAACGTATTGACCTTGCAGCTGGCCAAGTTTAACATCACGTATTGACCTGCAGCAGGGCAAGTTTACATCCACGTATTGACCTGCAGCAGGCAAGTTTACATCACTTATTACCTTGGCAAGTGACAGTTGGCCAAGTTTTACAAATCACATTAATTGAATCTGCAGCAGGCAAGTTTACAATCATCCATAGTGACCTGCAGCAGGCAAGTTTACATCACATATTGACCTGCCCAGCAAGCAAGTTTACATCCACATTTATTGACCTTGCAGCAGGGCAAGTTTTACCATCTCGTAATAGACCTGCAGCTAGGCAAGTTTAACATCACGGTATTGACCTGCAGAAAGGCAAGTTTACATTCACGTATTTGAACCTGCAGCAAGGCAAGTTTAAATCATCAGTATTGAGCCTGCAGCAGGCCAAGTTTAGTTTTCATCACGTATTGTCCATTGCAGCAGGCAAGGTTTTGTATTCACGTTATTGACCTTGCAGCAGGCAAGTTTACATCACGTATTGTCCTTGCCAAGCAGGCAATGTTTACATTCCTCATTTTGGAACCTGTGCAGCAGGGCAAGTTTACATCAGTTATTGACCTGCTGCAAGGCAAGTTTAACATCACATATTGTCCTGCAGCAGGCCCATTGTTACATCATGTAGTTGTCCTGCCAGCAGGCAAGTGTACATCACGTATTGACATACAGCAGGCAAGTGTACATCACGTATTGACCTGCAGCAGGCCAGTGTACATCACGTATTGATCTGCAGCAGGCAAGTTTGAACATCACTTATTTGACCTGCTGCAAGGCAAGGTTTAACATCCGTATTGACCTGCAGCAGGCAAGTTTACATCACGTATTGACCTGCAGCAGGCCAGTGTACATCACATATTGACCTGCAGCAGGCACGTTTACATCACGTATTGACCTGCAGCAGGCAAGTTTACATCACATATTGACCTGCAGCAGGCAAGTTTACATCACATAATTGTCCCTGGTAGGCAGACTCAGTTTAACATAAACGTATTGACCTGCAGCAATGGCTAAAAAAAGTTTACATCACATATTGACATACTGCAGGCAAATGTACATCACGTTATTGACCTGCAGCAGGCCCAGTGTACATCCACATATTGATCTGCCAGCAAGGCAAGTTTACATCCACGTTATTGGACCTGCAGCAGGCAAGTTTTAACATCACGTATTTTGACCTGCAGCAGGCCAGTGTACATCACATATTGACCTGCGCCAGCAGGCACGTTTTTTACATTCACTTATTGACCATGCAGCCAGGGCAATGTTTTCTTACATCAATAGATTGACCTGCAGCAGGGCAAAGTTTACATTCACATATTGACCTGTAGCAGACAAAGTTTACATAACGTTTTATTGACCTGCCAGGCAGGCAAAGTTTACATTCAAATATTTGGACATACCAGCAGGCCAAATGGTACATCACGTATTATGACCTGTAGACAGGCCAGTGTACATCACATATTGATCTGCAGCAGGCAAGCTTTACCATTCACATTATTGGACCTGCAAAGGCAGGCCATTGTACAATCACGTCGTATTGGCCTGCAGGCAGGCAAGTTTACATCACGTATTGACCTGCAGCAGGCAATTTTAATCATCACGTATTGTCCTGTGGCCAGGCCAGGCCGTTGTACAATCACGTATTGACCTGCAGCAGGCAAGTTTACATCAACATATTGGACCTGCAGCAAGGCAAGTTTACCATCACGTATTGACCATGCAGCAGGCAAGTTTACATCACATTATTGATCAGCAGCATGGCAAGTTTACATCTACGTTATTGACCAGCAGCAGGCAATGTTTTAATTCACATTATTGACCTGCAGCAGGCAAGTTTTACATCAACAATATTGACCTGCAGTCAGGCCCAATTGTACAATACGTATTGACCCTTTTTGCAGCCAGGCAAGTGTACATTCACGTAATGACCTGGCAAGCAGGCATTGTACATCACATTTAGACCTGCAGCAGGCAAGTTTACATCACATATTGACCTGCAGGCAGGACCAACGTTTACATTCACTTATTGAACTGCAGAAGCAAAGTTTACATCATGAATTGACCGCAGCAAGGCAAGTTTACATCACGTATTGACCTGCAGCAGGGCAAGTTTTACATCACATATTCTGACCTGGCTGGCAGGCAAAGGTTTACAATAACGTTTATTGACCTGCCAAACAGGCAAGTTTACATAACATTTTTGACCTGCAGCAAGGCAAAGTTTTACTTCACATTATTGAACCTGCAGCAGGCCTTTCCCTTGCAATTTCACGTCATTGGACCTGCAAGCAGGCAAGTTTGTAAACATCACGTATTTGAACCTGCAGCAGGCAAGTTGTTTACATCACAGATTGACCTTGCAGAAGGACCAGGTGTACATACACATATTACTGCAAGGCAAAGTTTGCAAGTTTATATAACGTATTGACCTGCAGCAGGCAAGTTTACATAAGTATTGACCTGCAGCAGGCAAGTTTACAAATACGTTTTGACCTGCAGCAGGCCAGTGTAACACATGTTTGTCCTGCAGCAGGGCAAGTTTACATACTTATTGACCTGTGCAGGACAAGGTTTAACTTACGTTATTGACCTGCCAGCAGGCAATGTTTTTACATCACGTTATTTGACGTCTGCAGGCCAAATGTTACATTCACAGTTATTGACTGTAGCAAGGCACAGTGTTACATCAAACGTTATTGAATCATGCTGCAGGCCAAGTTTGTACATCTACATATTGTCCTGTAGCAGGCCAAGTTGTTAAAATCAATCATTTTGTATTGGCCTGCAGCAGGCAATGTTTACATTCACGTATTGACCTGCAGCAGGCAAAGTTTTAATTTTGACCTTGCAAGCAGGCCAAGTTTAATTCTCTTATTGACCTGCTAGCAGGCCAGTGTACTAACTAAGTTAATTCGTTTTTGTCCTTGCAGCAGGCAAGTTTACATCAATATTTGTTGAACCTGCAGCAGGACAAGTTTTAATCATCAAGTTGTTGGACCTGCAGCAGGCTGTTTGTAAATACACTTATTGATCCTGCAGCAAGGCAAGTTTAACATCACGTAGTTGAACCATGCTGCTAGTCAAGTTTACATTCCCAACATATTAGACCTGCTAGGAAGGCCAGGCTGTTTATCATTCACATTATTTGACCTGCAGCAGGCCAATTTTGTTTACATCAAATGGTTATTTTGACCTGCAGCAGGCAAGTGTTTTACATACCACGTATTTTGACCTGCATGCGGCCAAGTTGTACATCACATATTGACCTGCAGCAGGGCAAGTTTCTCATTCAAACGTATTGACTGCAGCAGGACATAGTTTAACATTCCACCGTTATTGGTCCTGCTGCAAGGCAAAGTTTACCAATCATAGTAAGTTGACCTGCAGCAAGGCAAGGTTTACAATCACGTTATTGACTGCTTGGTAGGCCCCCAAAGTTTGACATCTCAATTTTGTTGTTCCTGCTTGCTGGCAAGTTTACATCAACGTTTAGTTGACATGCAAGCTGGCTAAGTTTAGATTTAACATCACATTTTGTCCTGCAGCAAGGCAATGTTTAATTCTTCTCATATTGACCTGCCAGCAGGGACAAGATTTTCTAACATCAACGTATTGACCTGGCAGCAGGCAAGTTTGTACATCTACGTTATTGACCTGCAGAAGGCAAGGTTTACAATCACGTAGTTGACCTGCAGTTGCAAGTTTACATCACGTAATTGGAACCTGCAGCAGGCCAAAGGTTTACATCACGTATTGACCATACAGCAAGGCAAGTTTTGTACTATAAACGTATTTGACCTTGCAGCAAGGCAAGTTTACAATCAGCGTTATTTGACCTGCAGCAGGGCAAGTTTGTACCATCATGTATTGACCTGGCAGCAGGCAAGTTTGTACATCACGTATTGGACATGTTAGCAGGCAAGTTTACAATCCACATATTGACCTGTAGGCAGGCCGGTTGTACATCATCTGTATTGGACCTTGCAGCCAGGCAAGTTTGTACATCTCGTATTGTCCATGCAGCAGGCAAAGTTGTAACATCACGTTTTATTGACCGTGCAGCATGGCAAGTTTGTACATCCACGTATTGATTCTGCACTGGCCAAGTTTACATGACATATGGACTGAGTAGGTAAGTTTACATCACGTATTGACCTGCATGCAGGCAAGTTTTACATTCACGTATATTGACCTGCTGCAGGCCAGTGTACATCCCACCTAATTGACCTGCAGTCAGGGCTAACGTTTTGCATCACATTTATTGACCTGGCAGCTGGCAAGATTTGCATCAACATATTGACCTGCAGCAGGTAATGTTTACATCAACATTATTGACCTGTAGCATGGACAAGTTTACATCAACGTTAATTGACCTGCAGCAGGCAAGTTTTACATGACTTAATTGACATATTGTCTGCAGGCAAATGGGCAAGTTTAGATTCAAGATATTCTTGACCTGTGCAGCAGGCCATGTTTTGTACATCAAGTTATTGGAGTCCTAGTGCAGCAGGCAAGTTTGTTTTACATAAACAAGTATTGACCTGCAGCTCGGCAAAGGTTTATATCACGTTTCTATTGATTGTATGTAGCAGTGTTGCAATCCTGGATAATTGTCCGTGCAGCAAGGTTTTTTACACGTTTACCGTCCACTTATTGACCTGCAGGAAACTCCGGGTTGCAAGGTTTCGGATGCATACACTATTGACCTGTGTAGGCAAGTTTGCAATTCCACATATTGACGTGTAGCTGGGTCAAAGGTTTAATAAACGTATTGACCGTCTGCAGGCAAGTTTACAATCATCTTATTGACATACCCCCAGCCTGGCAAATGGACCATCACCGTATTGACCCCTGCAGCAGGCCATGTGTAACGTCAACATATTCGATCTGCTGAGGCCTAGTTTCACCAATCACATAATTGACCTGCCCTGCAGGCCATTGTACATGAACGTATTGGCCTGCAGCAGGCAAGTAGTTTAATCACCGTAATTGACCTGCTTGCAAGGCAAATTAATACCCATTCAACGTGATTTGACTGCAGCAGGCCAGTGTACGTCAAACGTTTGACCTGGCAAAGCCCAGGCATGTTGTTAGCTGATTCCCTACATACTTGACCTGCCCCAGTAGGCCCAAGTTTACCATCACGTAAATTGGACCTGCCCCATCAGGCCTTGGTTTACCATCACCCCCTTATTGATCAGCAGCAGGCAAGGTTTAATCGCCGTATTGACCAGTTAGCATGCCCAAGTTTACATACCCCCATTATTGACCCCTGCCAGGGCAGGCAAAAGGTTTGCTTTCACATAATTCCGACCTTTGCAGCAGGCCATTGTAGCATCAAGTGTTGAAACCTGCAGTATGGCAAGTGTTTACATCACGTAATTGACCTGCAGCAGGCCATTGTTTACATCACATTATTGACCTGCAGCAGGACAAGTTTAACATCACTTATTTTGACCTGCAGCAGGACAAGTTTACTATCACGTTATTGACCTGCAGCAAGGACACGTTTAACATCTTCGTTAATTGGACCTGACAGCAGGCAAGTTTTACATCACGTATGGACCTGCCAAGCAGGCAAGTTTCTACATCACGTATTGAGTTTGCAGCAGGCAATTTTGTTTATCCACATAATTCGTCCTTGACCTGTAAGGAAAGCAAGTTTACATTAACATAATTGAACTGCAGCAGGCAAGTTTACTTCACAATTTATTGACCTGCAGCAGGCCATTTCTGACCATCACGTATTGACCTGCAGCAGGCAAGTGTACATCACGTATTGACCTGCAGCAGGCAAGTGTACATCACATATTGACCTGCAGCAGGCCAGTGTACATCACATATTGACATGCAGCAGGCAAGTTTATATAACGTATTGACCTGCAGCAGGCAAGTTTACAATACGTATTGACCTGCAGCAGGCCAGTGTACATCATGTATTGACCTGCAGCAGGCAAGTTTACATCACATATTGACCTGTAGCAGGCAAGTTTACATCACATATTGACCTGTAGCAGGCCGGTGTACATCACGTATTGACCTGCAGCAGGCAAGTTTACATCACATATTGACCTGCAGCAGGCAAGTTTACATCACGTATTGACCTGCAGCAGGCAAGTTTTCATCACATATTGACCTGCAGCAGGCTAGTTTACATCACATATTGACCTGCAGCAGGCAAGTTTACATCACATATTGACCTGCAGCAGGCCAGTGTACATCACCTATTGACCTGCAGCAGGCAAGTTTGCATCACATATTGACCTGCAGCAGGCAAGTTTGCATCACATATTGACCTGCAGCAGGTAAGTTTACATAACTTTTTGACCTCACAGCAGTTTACATCACATATTGACCTGCAGCAGGCAAGTTTACATCACATATTGACCTGCAGCAGGCAAGTTTAGATCACATATTGACCTGCAGCAGGCCAGTTTACATCACGTATTGACCTGCAGCAGGCAAGTTTACATAACGTATTGACCTGCAGCAGGCAAGTTTACAATACGTATTGACCTGCAGCAGGCAAGTTTACATCACATATTGACCTGTAGCAGGCCGGTGTACATCATGTATTGATCTGCAGCAGGCAAGTTTACATCACATATTGACCTGCAGCAGGCAAGTTTACATCACATATTGACCTGCAGCAGGCAAGTTTACATCACATATTGACCTGCAGCAGGCAAGTTTATATCACATTGACCTGCAGTAGGCAAGCGTACATCAGCAGGCCAGTGTACATCACGTATTGACCTGCAGCAGGCAAGTTTACATAACGTATTGACCTGCAGCAGGCAAGTGTACATCAGTAGGCAAGTTTACATCACATATTGACCTGCAGCAGGCAAGTTTACATCACATATTGACCTGCAGCAGACACGTTTACATCACGTATTGACCTGCAGCAGGCAAGTTTACATCACGTATTGACCTGCAGCAGACACGTTTACATCACGTATTGACCTGCAGCAGGCAAGTTTACATCACGTATTGACCTGCAGCAGGCAAGTTTACATCACGTATTGACCTGCAGCAGGCAAGTTTACATCACATATTGACCTGCAGTAGGCAAGCGTACATCACATATTGACCTGCAGTAGGCAAGCGTACATCACATATTGACCTGCAGCAGGCAAGTTTACATCACGTATTGACCTGCAGCAGGCAAGTTTACATCACATATTGACCTGCAGCAGGCAAGTTTACATAACGTATTGACCTGCAACAGGCAAGTTTACATAACATATTGACCTGCAGCAGGCAAGTTTACTTCACATATTGACCTGCAGCAGGCCATTCTACATCACGTATTGACCTGCAGCAGGCAAGTGTACATCACGTATTGACCTGCAGCAGGCAAGTGTACATCACATATTGACCTGCAGCAGGCCAGTGTACATCACATATTGACATGCAGCAGGCAAGTTTATATAACGTATTGACCTGCAGCAGGCAAGTTTACAATACGTATTGACCTGCAGCAGGCCAGTGTACATCATGTATTGACCTGCAGCAGGCAAGTTTACATCACATATTGACCTGTAGCAGGAGTACATCACTTTATGACCTGCAGTTTAGCAGGCCAGTACATCACGTATTGACTGCAGTCATGGACCTTTCAGCACATATTTCACTAGTACTCATGTATGCTGCAGCAGGTTTACAAGTCTTACTCATATTGACCTGCAGCAGGCCAGTAGTGACATCATGTGACTTGCAGCCAGGGTTTCTGACATATTGACAGGTTTGCCGCAGTTTGTTTTACATCACATATTGACCTGCAGCAGGCAAGTTTACATCACGTATTGACCTGCAGCAGGCAAGTTTGTACATCACATATTGACCTGCAGCAGGCAAGTTTACATCACATGACCTGCTTGCAGGCAAGATTTACATCATGACTGCGCAGGTGTTTACATACATATTGACCTGCAGCAGGCAATTGTTTACATACATATTGACCTGCAGCAGGCTAAGTGTACTATCAAATTGACTGCAGGCAGGTTTTACATCACATATTGACCTGCAGCAGGCAAGTTTACATCACATATTGACCTGCAGCAGGCAAGTTTACATCACGTATTGACCTGCAGCAGGCAAGTTTACATCACGTATTGACCTGCAGCAGGCAAGTTTACATCACGTATTGACCTGCAGCAGGCAAGTTTACATCACGTATTGACTGCAGCAGGCAAGTTTACATCACGATATTGACTGCAGCAGGCAGTTTGTACATCACATATTGACCTTGCAGTAGCAGCAAGTTTACAATCACATATTGACCTGCAGCAGGCAAGTTTACATCATATTGACCTGCAGCAGGCAAGTTTACATCAGTATTACTGCAGCAGGCAAGTACACTCACTATTGACTGCAGTAGGCCAGTTTGTACATCACGTATTGACCTGCAGCAGGCAAGTTTACGTAACATATTGACTGTCAGCAGCAAGTTTATAATCACATGACCTCGAGGAGCCATGTACATCAGCAGGCAAGTTTACATCACGTATTGACCTGCAGCATGCAAGTTTACTCGTACGTCTGTAGCAGGCAGATACAGAGTAGCAGGTTTACATCACGTATTGACTGCAGGAGGCAAGTTTACACACTATGACAGCTGCAGACCTCGACCAATACGTATTGACCTGCAGCAGGCCAGTGTACATCACGTATTGACCTGCAGCAGGCAAGTTTACATCACATATTGACCTGCAGCAGGCAAGTTTACATCACGTATTGACCTGCAGCAGGCAAGTTTACATCACGTATTGACCTGCAGCAGGCAAGTTTACATCACATATTGACCTGCAGCAGGCAAGCTACCTCACGGTTTATTGACCTGCAGCAGGCAAGTTTACATCAGTATTGACCTGCAGCAGGCTTTACTACGTATTGACTGCAGACCTGTTTACTGTGTCATCACGTATTGACCTGCAGGCAGGCAGTACAATTTCACTTAATTGACCTGCAGCAGAGGTTTACATCACATTATTGACTGCAGCAGCTACATTTCTCAGATTGACCTGCAGCAGGAAGTTTTACTCACGTATGACGCCGCAGGCAGTGTACAATTTCAGTGACCTGCAGCAGGCAGTACATCACTGACCTGCGCGGCAAGTTTTCATCACATTGACCGCAGCGGCAAGTTTATCATATTGACCTGCGAAGACAGTTTACTTTCACGTGACCTGCAGCAGGCAAGTTTACATCACGTATTGACCTGCAGCAGGCACGTTTACATCACGTATTGACCTGCAGCAGGCACGTTTACATCACGTATTGACCTGCAGCAGACAAGTTTACATCACGTATTGACCTGCAGCAGGCAAGTTTACATCACGTATTGACCTGCAGCAGGCAAGTTTACATCACGTATTGACCTGCAGCAGACAAGTTTACATCACTTATTGACCTGCAGTAGGCAAGTCTTATAACATTTGTTTTCTTTCATGAAACGCCTTGATATTTCATACATGCATTCATCTGATGATACTCTAACATGCTATAGCAAATCCATGACCCACTGCCCATCCCTTACCCCAAGGTCAAGGTCACAAACGTAGCACATTCATAAACTTAACGTTGGGGTAAATGTCTTATTATGCCCCCGCCACCGAATGGTGAGGGGGGCATATAGTGTTACCGGCGTCCGTACGTACGTCCCGAAACCTTAACGCTGGGTAAATGGCTTATAATTTCTGTTTCCTTGCTCGGATCTGCTTCACATTTCACACACGCATTGCTCCAATGGTCCTCTACCGCCCTGTGACAGATCCACAGTTGTCCCGCCCCCGCTAAGCCCAGGGTCAAGGTCACAGACTTGGTGCTTTCGAAACCTTAACGCTGGGTAAATGGCTTATAATTTCTGTTTCCTTGCTCGGATCTGCTTCACATTTCACACACGCATTGCTCCAATGCTCCTCTACTGCCCTGTGACAAATCAACATTCGTCCCGCCCCCACTAAGCCTAGGGTCAAGGTCACAGAGGTATCGATGAGGCGATTGCTCTGGTGCAATATTTGTCGGAATCGGATGATTATGTCATCCATGATGGCCACCAAAAGGTCCATTTATTCAAGATTTTGAACGTCTTTTTCTCAGGAACCACATGGCCGATGCTGGCCAAACTTCATAGGAAGTTAAGATCCTTGGGTGAAGCATTTTCAGATTTGGTAAAATGACAGTCATCGCTTAATCCAAGATGACCGCCATCTAAAAATAGCACATGAACTTAATGTCACATTCTCCTCTGGTGTTCATGGAGTCAGGTGAGCGAATTAGGGCCATCATGGCCCTCTTGTTTTTTAACTTGACCCATTTTTTCCGCGCAGTCGACAGTTTTCGCGTTTACAATGTTAAGTTTTCGTGTTTAAGTCCATTTCTTTGGTACTGTACCACCTAGGACCACCAAACTTGCATAGCTTCATAATAGGGGTGCCCACCACATATCACTATCCAACATGTTACTTTTTTAGCTCACCTGAGCGAAGCTCATGTGAGCTATTGTTACCGCAATGTGTCCGTCGTCGTCGTCGTCGTCATCGTCGTCCGTGAACATTTTCAAACGTCTTCTCCTCGGTAACCATTGGGCCTATAGTCACCAAACTTCATGGTCATGGTCCTTAGGTAGGGGGCTTACAAAATTGTTAAAATGACATCATTACGTAATCCAAGATGGCCGCCGTCTAAAAATAGCACAAATTCTTAAAAAATCTTCTTCTCAAGAACCGCCGACCGGATTTCAACAAAACTTGGTAGGACTGATCAATGTACAATGCTCTTTCAAAGTTGTTAAAATGGTGACCCTGGGGTCAAAAATTGGCGTGGCACATTGGGTCAAATTTTATTTTTGACCGAATATGGTCTTATCATATATCAAATTGAAGGTATCAACGAGGCGATCACTCTGGTGCATTTTTTGTCGAAATCGGATGGTTAGGTCGTCCAAGATGGCCGCCGAAAGGTCAAAAAGTCGTTCTTTTATTAGAGATTTCAAAATTCTTCTTCACATGAACCGCTTCGCCCATGGTAGCCAGACTTAAGAGTTATGGTCCATGGGTGAAGCCTTTTCAGATTTGTTAAAATGGAGGTCATCGCTAATCCAAGATGGCCGCCGTCTAAAAATAGCATAAATTCTTAAAAAATCTTCTTCTCATGAACCGCTAGCCGGATTTCGACGAAACTTGCTAGGAATGATCGATGTACAATGCTCTTTCAAAGTTGTTAAAATGGTGACCCCGAGGTCAAAAATGGGCGTTGCCCGTGGAGTCAAATTGGGGTCAAATTTTATTTTTGACCGAATATGGTCTTGTCATATATCAAATTGAAGGTATCAACGAGGCGATCACTCTGGTGCATTTTTTTGTCGAAATCTGTTGGTTAGGTCATCCAAGATGGCTACCGAAAGGTCAAAAGGTCGTTATTTTATTAGAGATTTCAAAATTCTTCTTCAACCGCTTGGCCCATGGTAGCCAAACGTAAGAGTTATGATCCATGGGTGAAGCCTTTTCAGATTTGTTAAAATGGAGGTCATCGCTAATCCAAGATGGCAGCCGTCTAAAAATAGCATAAATTCTTAAAAAATCTTCTTCTCATGAACCGCTAGCTGGATTTCGACGAAACTTGGTAGGAATGATCGTTGTACAATGCTCTTTCAAAGTTGTTAAAATGGTTACCCCGGGGTCAAAAATGGGCGTGGCCTGTGGGGTCAAATTTTATTTTTGACCGAATATGGTCATGTTATATATCAAATTGAATGTATCAATGAGGCGATCACTCTGGTGCATTTTTTGTCGAAATCGGATGGTTATGTCATCCAAGATGGCTGCCGAAAGGTCAAAAGGTTGTTCTTTTGTTAGAGATTTCAAAATTCTTCTTCACATGAACCGCTTGGCCCATGGTGGCCAAACTTAAAAGTTATGGTCCATGGGTGAAGCCTTTTCAGATTTGTTAAAATGGAGGTCGTCGCTAATCCAAGATGGCCGCCATCTAAAAATAGCACAAATTCTTAAATCTTCTTCTCATGAACCGCCGACCGGATTTCGATGAAACTTGGTAGGAATGATTGATATACGATGCTCTTTCAAATTTGTGAAAATGGTGACCCCAGGGTCAAAAATGGGCGTGGCCCGTGGGGTCAAATTTTATTTTTGACCGAATATGCTAATGTCATATATCAAATTGAAGGTATCGATGAGGCGATTGCTCTGGTGCAATATTTGTCGGGATCGGATGATTATCTCATCCATGATGGCCGCCAAAAGGTCATTTATTCGAGATTTTGAACGTCTTTTTCTCAGAAACCACATGGCCGATGATGGCCAAACTTCATAGTAAGTTAAGATCCTTGGGTGAAGCATTTTCAGATTTGGTAAACTGAGAGTCATTGCTTAATCCAAGATGACCGCCATCTAAAAATAGCACAATTTTTTTAAAACACATGAACTCAATGTCACATTCTCTTCTGGTGTTCATGGAGTCAGGTGAGCGAATTAGGGCCATCATGGCCCTCTTGTTTTTAACTTGACCCATATTTTCCGCGCAGTCGACTGTGCCCAATGTCAAGGTCAAATTACTTTGAATTTATTTGTTAAAGTTTTTTTGTGTACTATATCTCTGCAACTGCTTCACCCATTACCTTGATACTTCACATGGGTGTTTATCATCATTGTCGCACCCGCTTGCGGAAAGCGCGATATCGTCGGCATTTTGGCATACGTCCGTCCGTACGACCGTACGTCCATGTGTCCGGTTAAAGTTTTTTCGTTAAAGTTTTTCCATCTACTATATCTATTTTGTTAGTGTCCATGCCTCGCCCCAAGGCGCGACATGCAGGCCACGGCCATCTAGTCTACAAAAAGTGGGTATAATTATGTTATCCAAGTGTCTATGCTTGGAAAAAACCTGGCCTTCGTGGCTTTGCCTGCGTCTTGTCAATGTTAAGTTTTCGCGTTTACAATGTTAAGTTTTCGTGTTTAAGTCCATTTCTTTGGTACTGTACCACCTAGGACCACCAAACTTTCACAGCTTCATAACCAAGGGGTGCCTACCACATACAACTATCCAACATGTGACCAATTTTTTACCTTCACCTATTATTTCTACGTAATTGACTTAGCCATTTTCAACGTTAACTTTTTAACGTACGTCTGGTTAAAGTTTTTTGGTTAAATCTTTTTCGTTATACTATATCTCTGCAACTGCTTCGCCCATTATACCTTGATTGAAACTTCACATGGGTGTTTATCATCATCCATATTTTCATTCTAACCCCCAACCGTGCGGCCCCTGTGCCCAATGTCAAGGTCAAATTACTTTGAATTTATTTGTTAAAGTTTTTTTGTGTACTATATCTCTGCAACTGCTTCACCCATTACCTTGATACTTCACATGGGTGTTTATCATCATTGTCGCACCCGCTTGCGGAAAGCGCGATATTGTCGGCATTTTGGCATACGTCCGTCCGTACGACCGTACGTCCATGTGTCCGGTTAAAGTTTTTTCGTTAAAGTTTTTCCATCTACTATATCTATTTTGTTAGTGTCCATGCCTCGCCCCAAGGCGCGACATGCAGGCCACGGCCATCTAGTCTACAAAAAGTGGGTATAATTATGTTATCCAAGTGTCTATGCTTGGAAAAAACCTGGCCTTCGTGGCTTTGCCTCGTTTCTTGTCAATGTTAAGTTTTCGCGTTTACAATGTTAAGTTTTCGTGTTTAAGTCCATTTCTTTGGTACTGTACCACCTAGGACCACCAAACTTTCACAGCTTCATAACCAAGGGGTGCCTACCACATACAACTATCCAACATGTGACCATTTTTTTACCTTCACCTATTATTTCTACGTAATTGACTTAGCCATTTTCAACGTTAACTTTTTAACGTACGTCTGGTTAAATTTTTTTGTTTAAAACTTTTTCGTTATACTATATCTCTGCAACTGCTTCGCCCATTACCTTGAAACTTCACATGGGTGTTTATCATCATCCATATTTTCATTCTAACCCCCAACCGTGCGGCCCCTGTGCGCAATGTCAAGGTCAAATTACTTTGAATTTATTTGTTAAAGTTTTTTCCTGTACTATATCTCTGCAACTGCTTCACCCATTACCTTGATACTTCACATGGGTGTTTATCATCATTGTCGCACCCGCTTGCGGAAAGCGCGATATCGTCCGCATTTTGGCATACGTCCGTGTGTCCGGTTAAAGTTTTTTCGTTAAAGTTTTTCCATCTACTATATCTATTTTTTTAGTGTCCATGCCTCGCCCCAAGGCGCGACATGCAGGCCACGGCCATCTAGTCTACAAAAAGTGGGTATAATTATGTTATCCAAGTGTCCATGCTTGGAAAAAACCTGGCCTTCGTGGCTTTGCCTCGTTTCTTGTTTGTGTACTATATCTCTGCAACTGTTTCACTCATTACGTTGATACTTCACATGGGTGTTTATCATCATTGTCGCGCCCGCTTGCGGAAAGCACGATATAGTCGGCATTTTGGCATACGTCTGTCCGTCTGTACGTCTGTGTGTCCGGTTAAAGTTTTTCCATCTCCTATATCTCTTTTTTTAGTGTCCATGCCTCGCCTCAAGGTGCGACATGCAGGCCACGGCCATCTAGTCTACAAAAAGTTGGTATAATTATGTTATCCAAGTGTCTATGCTTGGAAAAAACCTGGCCTTTGACTTTACCTCATTTCTTGTTTTTTTTAGCTCACCTGAGCAAAGGTCATGTGAGCTATTGTTATGGCAAAGTGTCCGTCGTCCGTCGTCCGTCAGTCCGTCCGTCCTTGAACATTTTCAATCATTTTCTTCTCCCGAACTGCTGAGCCGACATTGGTTAAACTTCACAGGGATGATATATGGGTGATGCCATTTCAGATTTGTTAAAATGGAGGTCATCGACAATCCACGATGGCCGCCATGGAAAAGTAGGTCAAATTCTTAAAAATTCTTCTTCTAACGAACCGCCAGGCCGATTTCGACGATACTTGGTATGAATGATCGATAGTTAGCGCTTTTTGTGTTTTCAGATTGGTTCATATGGTGGCCCGTGGTCAAAAATGGGCGTCGCCCGAGGGGTCAAATAGGGGTCAAATTTTATTTTTAACCGAATATAGTCATGTAATATATCAAATCGAAGGTATTGACGAGACAATCACTCTGGAACATTTTTTGTCTAAATCATATGATTACGTCATCCAAGATGGCCACCGATAGTTCAAATGGTCATTCTTTTACTAAAGATTTCAAACGTCTTTTTCTTGTGAACTGCTTGGCCGATATTGGCCATACTTAACTGTAATGGTCTGTGGGTGAAGCCTGTTCATTTTTGTTAAAATGGAGGTCATCACCAAATCCAAGATGGCCGCCATTGAGAAGTAGGTCAAATTGTCAAAAAATCTTCTTCTCACAAACCTCCAGGCCGATGTCGACGAAACTTGGTAAGAATGATTGATAGTTACCGCTGTTTCAGATTTGTTCATATGGTGGCCCCTGGGTCAAAAATGGGTGTGGCCCGAGGGGTCAAATGGGGGTCAAATTTTATTTTTGACAGAATATGGCCATATAGTATATCGGATCGAATATATATAGTATATCGGATTGAATGTATCGACGAGACGATCACTCTACAGCATGTTTTGTCTAAATCAGATGATTTTGTCATCCAAGATGGCCACCGAAAGGTAAAAAAGTTGTTCTTTTACTAAAGATTTCAAACGTATTCTTCTTGTGAACTGCTTGGCCGATATTGGCCAAACTTAACTGTAATGGTCTGTGGGTGAAGCCTGTCCATTTTTGTTAAAATGGAGGTCATCACCAAATCCAAGATGTCCGCCGTTGAAAAGTAGGTCAAATTGTCCAAAAAATCTTCTTCTCACAAACCTCCAGGCTCATTTCAGATTTGTTCATATGGTGGCACCTGGGTCAAAAATGGGCGTGGCCCGAGGGGTCAACTAGGGGTCAAATTCTATTTTTGTCCGTATATGGTCATATAATATATCCAATCCAAGGTATCGACGAGACGATCACTCTGGAGCATGTTTTGCCAAAATCAGATGATTACGTCATCCAAGATGGCCACCGACAGGTCAAAAGGTTGTTCTTTTACTAAAGATTTCAAAGGACTTCTTGTGAACTGCTTGGCCGATATTGACCAAACTTAACTGAAATGGTTTGTTGGTGAAGCCTGTTCATTTTTGTCAAAATGGAGGTCATCACCAAATCCAAGATGTCCGCCGTTGAAAAGTAGGTCAAATTGTCAAAAAATCTTCTCACAAACCGCCAGGCCGATTTCGACGAAACTTTGTATGAATGATCGATAGTTAACGCTGATTCAGATTTGTTCATATGGTGGCCTCTGGGTCAAAAATGGTCATGGCCCGTGGGGTCAAATAGGGGTCAAATTTTATTTTTGACCGAATATGGTCATTAGCCAGGTTTTTTGAAAAAAAATCCAGGCTATTGGATTGGCGAAAGCCGGGCGGGTGGGCGGGCGGGCGGGCGGGTGTGGCGGGTGCGGCGGGCGGGCGGCGTCCACAATCAATGTTAAGTTTTCGTGTTTGAGTCCATTTCTTTGTTACTGTACCACCTAGGACCACCAAACTTTCACAGCTTCATAATCAAAGGGTGCCCACCACATATCACTATCCAACATGTTACTCTTTTTTTAACTTCACCCATTTTTTCCGCGTAGTCGACTTAGCCATTTTTCAATGTTAAGTTTTCGCGTTTACAATGTTAAGTTTTCGTGTTTAAGTCCATTTCTTTGGTACTGTACCACCTAGGACCACCAAACTTTCACAGCTTCATAATCAAGGGGTACCCACCACATATCACTATCCAACATGTTACTTTTTTTTTTAACTTCACCCATTTTTTCCGCGCAGTCGACTTAGCCATTTTCAATGTTAAGTTTTCGCGTTTACAATGTTAAGTTTTCGTGTTTAAGTCCATTTCTTTGGTACTGTACCACCTAGGACCACCAAACTTTCACAGCTTCATAACCAAGGGGTGCCTACCACATACAACTATCCAACATGTGACCATTTTTTACCTTCACCTATTATTTCTACGTAATTGACTTAGCCATTTTCAACGTTAACTTTTTAACGTACGTCTGGTTAGAGTTTTTTGGTTAAAACTTTTTTCGTTATACTATATCTCTGCAACTGCTTCGCCCATTACCTTGAAACTTCACATGGGGTGTTTATCATCATCCATATTTTCATTCTAACCCCCAACCGTGCGGCCCCTGTGCCCAATGTCAAGGTCAAATTACAATTGAAATTTTTTGTACTATCCTGAAATGCTTCACCCAATACCTTGATCTTCACATGGGTGTTTCATCATTGTCGACCTGCTTCGGAATCGCGATCCGTGCCCAATGTCAAGGTTCAAATTACTTTGAATTTTTTTGTTAAAGTTTTTTCGTGTCATATCTCTGCAACTGCTTCACCCAATACTTGTACTTCATTGGGTGTTTAATCATTGTCGCACCTGCTTGCGGGAGCGCGATCCGTGCCCAATGTCAAGGTCAAATACTGAATTTTTTTGTTAATTTTTTTTTTTCGTGTACTATATCTCGCAACTGCTTCACCCAATACCTTGATACTTGACATGGGTGTTTTATCATCATTGTCGCACCTGCTTGCGGAAAGCGCGATCCTGTGCCCAATGTCAAGGTCAAATTACTTTGAATTTTTTTGTTAAATTTTTTCGTGTACTATATCTCTGCAATGCTTCACCCAATACCTTGATACTTGACATGGGTGTTTATCTCATTGTTGCACCTGTTCGGAAGCTACGATCCTGTGCCCAATGATCAAGGTCAAATTACTTTGAATTTTTTTGTTAAAGTTTTTTGTATACTCTGCAACTGCTTCACCAATCCTTGATACTTCACTTGGGTGTTTATCATTCATTGTCGCACCTGCTTGCGGGAAGCGCGATCCTGTGCCCAATGTCAAGGGTCAAATTACTTTGATTTTTTTGTTAATTTTTTTTTTTGTGTACATCTCTGCAATGCTTCACCCAATACCTTGATACTTGACATGGGTGTTTATCATATTGTCGCACTGCTTGCGGAAAGCGCGATCCTGTGCCCAATGTCAAGGTCAAATTACTTTGAATTTTTTTGTTAAAGTTCGTGTACTATATCTGCAACTGCTTCACCCAATACCTTGATACTTCACATGGGTGTTTATCATCATTGTTGCACCTGCTTGCGGAAAGCACGTCTGTGCCCAATGGTCAAGGTCAAATTACTTTGAATTTTTTTGTTAAATTTTATTCGTGTACTATATCTCTGCAACTGCTTCACCCAATACCTTGATACTTCACATGGGTGTTTATCATCATTGTCGCACCTGCTTGCGAAAAGCGCGATCCTGTGCCCTATGTCAAGTTCAAATTACTTTGAATTTTTTTGTTAAAGTTTTTTTCGTGTACTATATCTCTGCAACTGCTTCACCCAATACGTTGATACTTCACATGGGTGTTTATCATCATTGTCACACCTGCTTGCGGAAAGCGCGATATCGTCGGCATTTTGGCATACGTACGTCCGTCCGTTCGTCCGTGTGTCCGGTTAAAGTTTTTTGGTTAAGTTTTTCCATCTACTATATCTATTTTTTTAGTGTCCATGCCTCGCCCCAAGGCGCGACATGCAGGCCACGGCCATCTAGTCTACAAAAAGTGGGTATAATTATGTTATCCAAGTGTCTATGCTTGGAAAAAACCTGGCCTTCGTGGCTTTGCCTCGTTTCTTGTCAATGTTAAGTTTTCGCGTTTACAATGTTAAGTTTTCGTGTTTAAGTCCATTTCTTTGGTACTGTACCACCTGAAAAAACCTGGCCTTCGTGGCTTTGCCTCGTTTCTTGTTTTATATATCAAATCAAATTTATAGCAGTAAATCACATGCACATTCGCAATATATGTTAGATCAGAAGGTACCAACAAATTCTGTGGAACATTTGAAGTTGTAAGTGAAGAGTCTTTGTGAAATCAAGTAGCATAAGGTCGTAAGTGCTATATACCGACTATTATCATATACTAAAACAATTATTGACTAGTGAGCCATAGAATATAATCTGATATTCTATGGCTCACTAGTCAATAATTGTATAATATGTTCGGGCCAGTGAAAATTGCTTTCGGCCCAGGCTCGAAGTCAAGGCGGGACAAGGCGAGACATTTGATTCCGCGGAATTCTTGTTTTATCTATATGATGATATACAGTACTATTTTGTACTAATATTCTATTTTGGTATTAAATGCCAATGAGACCTTATGGCTATTTCTGAAGATCTGACGAATCTTTCATTTATCTTATGCGATAAGAGCTCATACGCTGAGTAAAAGGAAATAAAATGGAAACAGTGAACATATACTAGGTTGTAATACGTTTCAAAGGTTTCCTTGGTGCTGTAGGTATTGTAACAATATCAAAGAATGATATGACATTAAAACTATACATGTGCAGGCAAGTTGTTTGGAAACCATGTGTGAAAACAGTACTAGTATCTACTTTTAAATACATGTAACTATATGCTACTATTGCAAGTCATGAATATGGTTATCTGTAGTTATTACAGTGCATGATTGTACTTATATTCTCAATAGCAATCATTAGTGTATGCTTTATGATAGTGTTCCTGTCGTCTTACAGGTTTAGTATGGAGACCAATTATCAAAATCATGTATCAAAATCAAAATATGCTTGTATGTTACTACAGTATGAGAGCAATATATGTCATATGAATGTACTTGTATGTTACTACAGTATGAGAGCAGTATATGTCATATGAATGTACTTGTATGTTACTACAGTATGAGAGCAGTATATGTCATATGAATGTACTTGTATATTACTACAGTATGAGAGCAGTATATGTCATATGAATGTACTTGTATGTTACTACAGTATGAGAGCAGTATATGTCATATGAATGTACTTGTATGTTACTACAGTATGAGAGCAGTATATGTCATATGAATGTACTTGTATGTTACTACAGTATGAGAGCAGTATATGTCATATGAATGTGCTTGTATGTTGTTTTTTTGGGTGTTTTTATACCCCCCGCAACAAGTTGTGGTGGGGTATACTGGAGTCCGTCCGTCCGTCCGTCCGTCCGTCCGGGCACACATTCAGGGTACTTATGTGGCTAGCCCCACAGGGTTATGGACTTGTTAAAGGATAGGGTTGGTTACAATTAGCCACCTAAAAAATCGTTTTATGTGGCTAAAAATCGTTTTATGTGGTAATATAACATGTATAGCACATTAAAGTACTTTAATGTAGACGTCCTAACTTGCCGGAATCTCGTCATAATAACCTATGTAAGAACGTCCGTCCGTCCGTCCGTCCGTCCGTCTGTCCGTACGGGCACACATTAGGGTACTTATGTGGCTAGCCCCACAGGGTTATGGACTTAGTAAAGGATAGGGTTGGTTACAATTAGCCACCTAAAAAATCCTTTTATGTGGCTAAAAATCGTTTTATGTGGCTAATATTTAACATGTGATAAGCCACATAAGTACCCATTTGTAAGAACGTCTCTCCGTCCGTCCGTCCGCGTCCGTCCGTCCGGGCACACATTAGGGTAATTATGTGGCTAGCCCCACAGGGTTATGGACTTGGTAAAGGATAGGGTTGGTTACAATTAGCCACCTAAAAAATCCTTTTACGTTGCTAAAAATCGTTTTATGTGGCTAATATTTAACATGCGATAAGCCACATAAGTATAGTACTGTAAGAACGTCCGTCCATCTGTCCGTCCGTCCGGTCCATCCGTCCGTGTGTCCGTAAACTTAACATCAGAGAAATATTGTTATAACTTCTATTTCCTTCATCTAAAATGCTTAATATTTCACACATGCATTCCTGTATGGCTCTACTACCAGGCTGTGCCAAATCCACGACCGTCCAACCCCTGCTGATCCCAAGGTCAAGGTCAAATACTTAGTACAAAACTTAACATCAGAGAAATATTGTTATGATTTCTATTTCCTTCATCTAAAATGCTGAATATTTCACACATGCATTCCTGTAAGGCTCTACTACCATGATGTGCCAAATCCACGACCGTCCGACCCCCGCTGATCCCATGGTCAAGGTCAAATACTTAGTCTCTTTACAAAACTTAACATCAGAGAAATATTGTTATGACTTCTATTTCCTTCTCTTTACAAAACTTAACATCAGAGAAATATTGTTATGACTTCTATTTCCTTTTTATAAAATGCTTAATATTTCACACATGCATTCCTGTAAGGCTCTACTACCATGCTGTGCCAAATCCATGACCGTCCAACCATCGCTAATCCCAAGGTCAAGGTCAAATACTTAGTCTCTTTACAAAACTTAACATCAGAGAAATATTGTTATAGCTTCTATTTCCTTCATCTAAAATGCTTAATATTTCACACATGCATTCCTGTAAGACTCTACTACCATGCTGTGCCAAATCCATGACCGTCCAACCCCTGCTGATCCCATGGTCAAGTCAAATACTTAGTCTCTTTAGAAAACTTAACATCAGAGAAATATTGTTATAACTTCTATTTCCTTCATCTAAAATGCTTGATATTTCACACATGCATTCCTGTAAGGCTCTACTACCATGCTGTGCCAAATCCACGACCGTCCAACCCCCGCTGATCCCAAGGTCAAGGTCAAATACTTAGTCTCTTTACAAAACTTAACATCAGAGAAATATTGAATAGAGAATATTGAAATATCAGAGTTATAACTTCTATTTCCTTCATCTAAAATGCTTAATATTTCACACATGCATTCCTGTAAGGCTCTACTACCATGCTGTGCCAAATCCACGACCGTCCAACCCCCGCTGATCCCATGGTTAAAGTCAAATACTTAGTCTCTTTACAAAACTTAACATCAGAGAAATATTGTTATAACTTCTATTTCCTTCATCTAAAATGCTTAATATTTCACACATGCATTCCTGTAAGGCTCTACTACCATGCTGTGCCAAATCCATGACCGTCCAACCCTCGCTAATCCCAAGGTCAAGGTCAAATACTTAGTCTCTTTACAAAACTTAACATCAGAGAAATATTGTTATAACTTCTATTTCCTTCATCTAAAAATGCTTAATATTTCACACATGCATTCCTGTAAGACTCTACTACCATGCTGTGCCAAATCCATGACCGTCCAACCCCTGCTGATCCCATGGTCAAGTCAAATACTTAGTCTCTTTAAAAAAACTTAACTCAGAGAAATATTGTTATAACTACTATTTCCTTCATAAAATGCTTGATATTTCACACATGCATTCCTGTAAGGCTCTACTACCATGCTGTGCCAAATCCACGACCGTCCAACCCCGTGATCCCAAGGTCAATGGT
This sequence comes from Conchocele bisecta, assembly GCA_029237695.1. Taxonomy (NCBI): domain Eukaryota; kingdom Metazoa; phylum Mollusca; class Bivalvia; order Lucinida; family Thyasiridae; genus Conchocele; species Conchocele bisecta. The sequence continues at coordinate 36,214,091 of CM055277.1, forward strand.
CAAATACTTGTCTCTTTACAAAACTTAACATCAGAGAAAATATTGATAGAGAATATTGAAATATCAGAGTTATAAACTTCTATTTCCTTCATCTAAAATGCTTCATATTTCACACATGCATTCCGTAAGGCTTCTACTACCATGCTGTGCAAAATCCACGACCGTCCAACCCCCGCTGATCCCATGGTTAAAGTCAAATACTTAGTCTCTTTACAAAACTTAACATCAGAGAAATATTGTTATAACTTCTATTTCCTTCATCTAAAATGCTTAATATTTCACACATGCATTCCTGTAAGGCTCTACTACCATGCTGTGCCAAATCCACGACCGTCCAGCCCCCGCTGATCCCAAGGTCAAGGTCAAATACATGGTCTCTTTACAAAACTTAACATCAGAGAAATATGTTATACAGTGAAACCTCTCTAAACCGGACACCCTGGAAGGTCCCCAGGGTGCCCGGCTTAGAGAGGTGTCACTGTACATCAAGCATTTGATAATTCTGAGCCAAGTTGTGTGCTATGCGATCACGAACAGACATTATCACCTGCGATAAATGGCCAAGAAACTCATAAAAAATAAGATCACAGGTGTTTTATTGGTGTCCGGTTTAGAGAGGTTCCACTGTAACTTCATCTAAAATTCTTAATATTTCATGCATGCATTCCTCTAAGGCTCTACTATCATGCTGTGACATATCCCCGCTGATCCCAAGGTCAAGATCACATATTTAGTCTCTTTACAAAACCTAATACATGTATACATGTAATAGTCAGATACAAATACAAAATATACAATTACAGATATATTCACACTCTTTTGCTCTTGCAGTACTGGGTAATCACTGTTCTATTAAGACTTCGTGGTTGAGTGGTACATTAGAATCGTCATTAATGAGAGACCTGAATTTTCAATAAAAAACTTGCACGTGTTATTAAAAAAAAACAGTACCGGGTAATACTTATAATAAACCCGCAGATGACAATGTCACTCTCCAGCGCTGCAAGAGCCAAAGTTTGATTTAGCATGTGTAATACATGTAATTGATTATATGTTATCATTCATATTACCCATGATCCAACTGAACCAGCCATACTCTGTAAAAAGTGAAGTTCAATCCTGCTGTGCATCTACATGTTTAAATCGTGTGTAAACCCTTTCAACACTACAGCCATTTATATGGGTGTTTTTAAACAGTGTAGATCCAGACGAGCTGGCTCATGATGAGCTGTATCATCAGGATCTGCACTCTTTGCAAGTATTTTTCATATTTGTAAAAAAATAAATAATTATAAATCGATTATTTGAAAAGTATTTTGTGTTGAATGGAATTGACCGAAAATTAACATATTATAATCCATCCATGTGCTTGCATGTTACTACAGTATGAGAGCAGTATATGTCATATAAATATGCTTGTATGTTACTACAGTATGGAAGGAGTATATGTCATATGAATGTACTTGTATGTTACTACAGTATGGAAGGAGTATATGTCATATGAATGTACTTGTATGTTACTACAATATGAGAGCAGTATATGTCATATGAATGTACTTGTATGTTACTACAGTATGAGAGCAGTATATGTCATATGAATGTACTTGTATGTTACTACAGTATGGAAGGAGTATATGTCGTATGAATGTACTTGTATGTTACTACAGTATGGAAGGAGTATATGTCATATGAATGTACTTGTATGTTACTACAGTATGAGAGCAGTATATGTCATATGAATGTACTTGTATGTTACTACAGTATGAGAGCAGTATATGTCATATGAATATGCTTGTATGTTACTACAGTATGGAAGGAGTATATGTCGTATGAATGTACTTGTATGTTACTACAGTATGAGAGCAGTATATGTCATATGAATATGCTTGTATGTTACTACAGTATGGAAGGAGTATATGTTGTATGAATGTACTTGTATGTTTCTACAGTATGGAAGGAGTATATGTCGTATGAATGTACTTGTATGTTACTACAGTATGGAAGGAATATATGTCATATGAATGTACTTGTATGTTACTACAGTATGAGAGCAGTATATGTCATATGAATATGCTTGTATGTTACTGCAGTATGGAAGGAGTATATGTCATATGAATATACTTGTATGTTACTACAGTATGAGAGCCGTATAAGTCATATGAATGTACTTGTATGTTACTACAGTATGGGAGCAGTATATGTCATATGAATGTGCTTGTATGTTACTACAGTATGGAAGGAGTATATGTCATATGAATATACTTGTATGTTACTACAATATGAGAGCAGTATAAGTAATATGAATATACTTGTATGTTACTACAGTATGGGAACAGTATATGTCATATGAATGTACTTGTATGTTACTACAGTATAGAAGGAGTATATGTCATATGAATGTAATTGTAATTGTTACTACAAATATGAGAGCAGTTATAAGTCATTTGAATTGTACTTGTAATGGGTTTCTACAGTATGGAAGAGTAGATGGTCTTTGGATGTACTGGTTAATGTACTACAGTATTGAAGGAGTAATATGGTCAATAAAGGAAATATACGTTGTATGTTACTACAGTGATAGGCAAGGTATATGTCATGATGTGCTTGGGTATCTATAACAGTATTGGAAGGAGTCATGTCATTATTGTATGTTACTGGTATGTTAACTACAGTAGGAAGGAGTAATATGTCATATGAATATAGTGTATGTTATACATTATGGTAGCAGTATATGGTCCCATAGGAATGTGCTGGTATGTCAAAAACAGTATGGAAGGAGTATATGTCATATGAATGTACTTGGTATGTTTTCTACAGTATGGGAGCAGTATATTTCATATAAATGTGCTTGTCTGTTTACTACAGTATGAAGCATATATGTCGTATGAATATGCTAGTATGTTATTACATGTATGAAGTAGAATGTCCATAAAATGTGCTTGTATGTTACTACAGTATTGGAAGGAGTATATGTCATAAGAATGAGCATGTATGTTTACTAACAGTAGGAAGGAATTATAGTCGTATGCAAATGCTTGAGTGTTACTACCGTATGGAATGATATATTCTTGTATGATACTCACAGTATGGAGGAAGTATATTGTTGATGGATGTACGTGATGTATCACAGTTATGAAGGGCATATATGACATAATGAATGTACTTGTATGTTACTACTGTAGGAAGGAGTTATATGTTGGTATGATATGCTGTATGGTTACTACTTAAGAGTATAGTTCATGATATATTTGTATACTTACATTATGTAAGGAGTATATGTTCATATGATGGTACTGTATTGTTCACACAGTATTATTTGTCATAAATATGCTTGTATGTTACTACATATGGAAGGAGTATTAATTCATATTGATGTACTTGTATTACTACAGTATGAGGAGTATAATGTGATGAATGTACTTGTATGTTACTGCATATGCAGTATGAGGAAGGTAATTAATGTTCGTATGAATGTTACTGTTTGGTTTCTTTACAGTATTTGATGGAGGTAATATTTGTATATGAAATGTACTTGTTATGTTACTAGGAGTTATGGAGGGTATATGTCATATGAATGTACTTGTATGTTACTGAAAATATGGAAGGAAGTATTATGTTCATATGAATTTGTACTGTATGTTACTTACATATGGAAGGAGTATATGTCATATGAATTGTACATGTTACTGTATGGTGGTGGAATACTTACAATATGGAAGGAAGGAAGTATATGTCATATGGAATGTTTTGTAATGTTTTACAGTATTGAAGGAGTAATATGTCATATGAATTGTACTTGTATGTTTACTACAGTATGAGACGAGTTATATTTTGTATGGATATGCTTTGTATGTTACTGCAGTATGAAAGATGTTTATTATTGTCGTATTGAATAATGGTTTGTATGTTACCAGGTTTATGGAAGGAGATATGTCTTATGAATGTACTTTTGTATGTACTACAGTAATATGTGGTTTATTTTTTGCTTGTATGTTACTGCAGTATGGAAAGGAAGTATATGTCGTATGAAATGTACCTTGTATGTTTATTACAGTTATGGAAGGAGTATATGTTATTAATGAACTTGTTACTTGTATGTTTATTGCAGTTTGAAAGAGAGTTATTTGTCGTTTAATATTGAATGTTACTTTGGTATGTTTCTACAGTATGAAGGAGGTATTATGTCATAATGAATGTATTGTATGTTTCTACAGTAGGAAGGATAAAGTATATGAATGGTACTGTATGTTACAACAGTATGAAGGAGTATGTATGAATGACTTGTATGTTACGCAGTATATGTTCGTATAATACTTGTTTTTAGTTTCTACAGTATGGAAGGAGTATAGTCATATGAATGTACTGTATGTTACTACAGTATGAAGGTGTATATGTTCATTATGAATGTAAACTGTATGTTATACTTACATATGGAAGGAGTATATGTCTATGAATGTAACTTGTATGTTACTACAATATTGGAAGGAAGTATATGTCATATGAATGTACTTGTATGTTACTACAATATGGAAGGAGTATATGTCATATGAATGTACTTGTATGTTACTACAGTATGGAAGGAGTATATGTCATATGAATGTACTTGTATGTTACTACAATATTGAAGGAGAGTTATAGTGTATTGTTGTTTATGGAGGTGATGCCTGTGTATGTGTTACTGCAGTATTGAAGAAGTATGTCGTATGATATGCTTATTGTTACACAGTATGAAAGAAGTATGTCGTATGATGTGTTTATGTTTTCTACAGTATGGAAGAAGTATATGTCGTATGAATGTACTTGTATGTTACTACAGTATATGTCGTATGAATGTACTTGTATGTTACTACAGTATATGTCGTATGAATGTACTTGTATGTTACTACAGTATGGAAGGAGTATATGTCATATGAACATACTTGTGTATCACTACAGTACGGAAGCAGTATGTGGACCTCCTGGGCTCGGATCCCAGGAAAGCTATCTCCCAGTATGACTATGAGATTGACCTCAAGTGTCAACATCTGCTCAACTCAGAGAAGATCTTTACGGACCTCAGAGGCTCACACGGTATAGTAGAAAACGATGTCAACAGTAAATACGGTATTATTATTATGCTTATGGAGCATATAGATGAAGGAACATTGTTTATGGTATGTCAACATGTCAACTAAATTATGTGTTGAAAACACCAACATTTGTTGTTTTCCCACTAAATAATTTTGGTAAACAACTGCAGTCTGGCCAGGCTGATGAGTGTTAGCCATTCCGTTAATGAACCATTATTTACACCCAAAACAATGTGGAATACTACCAGTATGCTCAATGCTTACATCTTGACCTGTATATACATATGACACTTAACTAAAACAGTAACATTTAACCCATCCTTCCGAGATTTAAACGTGGCGCCAAGTGATGTGGTAAGGACGTTGTAATCCTGATACTGATGTTCCCACATAGAGTTATTCGTGTCACAGGTGGATAAAACGAGGCAGGGATGGTAAAATGGTTACTAATTTCCTAATTATTAAGGCAATAGGGGATATAGTGTTCGTCCATGTACATGCGTGCGTAACCCCCATGTTTTCCAGTGACATGGCCATATATAGACTGCCTACATGGATGGGTCATAACCCTATGTTTTCCAGTAACATGGCCAGATCTAGACTGCCTACATGGATGGGGTCATAACCCCATGTTTTCCAGCGACATGGCCATATCTAGACTGCCTACATGAATGAGGTCATAACCCCCATGTTTTCCAGCGACATGGCCAGATCTAGACTGCCTACATGGATGTGGTTATAACCCCCATGTTTTCCAGCGACATGGCCAGATCTAGACTGCCTACATGGGTCATCAACCCCATGTTTTCCAGTGACATGGCCATATCTAGACTGCCTACATGGGTCATAACCCCCATGTTTTCCAGTGACATGGCCAGATCTTGACTGGCCATACATGGGTCATAAGCCCCATGTTTATCAGTGGACTGGCCCAGTCTAAAGGTGGCCTTCATGGGTTATAAACAGTTTTCCAGTGAACTAGCCAGATCCTAGACTAACTATGGTTGGGGTCCATAAAAATACCCCAGTTTTCCAGTGACATGGTTTCATATCTAGGACTGCCTACATGGGTTCATAAACCCCATGTTTTCAGCGGACACGGCCAGATCTAGACTGCCTACTTGGGTCGTAACCCCATTGGTTTTCCTTGTGGACATGGCCAGATCTAGACTGCCTACATGGGTCATAACTCCCAATGTTTTAGTGACATGGCGGATCTGACTGCCTTACTTGTGGGTCATAAACCCCTGGTTTTCCAGTGACATGGCGTCTAGAATGCCTACATGGGCTCGTAACCCCAATGTTTTCCAGTGACATAGCCATATCTAGATGCCTACATTGGTCATAACCCCATGTTTTCCCAGTGACATGCCAGATCGATGACTTGATAAACCCCATTGGATCATTGACCCCATGGCCTTTTACTATGATGGTCATTAAACCCCATGTTTTCCAGTGACTGCCTTAATTGGTCATAACCTCCATGTTTTCCAGACTGCCGACTGGGATGGGCCTAACATAACCCAATGTTTTCAGTGACATGGCCAGATCTAGACTGCCTACATTGGTCATAACCCCAGTTTTCCAGTGACATGGCCTGAATCTAGGACTGCCTCCACATTGGTCATAACCCCCATGTTTTTCAGTGACATGGCCAGATCTAGACTGCAGACATTGGTGCATAACCACATGTTTTCACCCCTGTTTTCCAGTGACACTGCCTACAGTTTGGTCATGGAATCCTCCCATGTCCGGGTCCAGTGACATGGCCAGATCTAGACTGCATACATGGGTCATAAACCCCCCATGTTTTCCAGTGACTGGGCCAGATCTAGACTGCCTACATTGGTCATTAACCCACCCCCATGTTTTCCAGTGACATGGCGGATCTACGACTGCCTACATTGGGTCATAAACCATGTTTTTTTCCAGTGAGCCAGATCTTGACTGCCTACATGGTCATAAACCCATGTTTTTTCCAGTGACCATGGCCAGATCTAGACTGCCTACATGGGTCATAAACCCCCATGTTTTCCTGTGACTTCTGGCCAGATCTAGATGCAAATGGGTCTTAAAGGCCCCATGTTTTTCCTGGGGACATGGTCCAGGATCTAGACTGCCTACCTTGGATGTTCATAAACCCCATGTTTTCCAGTGACATGGCCATATTCTAGCTGCCTACATATCATAAAACCCATGTTTTCCGTGACATGGCCATATCTAGACTGCCTACATGGGTCATAAACCCCATGTTTTCCAGTTGAAATGGGCCAGATCTAGACTGCCTTAACATGGGTCATAACCCATGTTTTCCAGTGACATGGCCTGATCTAGGGACTGCCTACATGGAGGTTTTCATAAATCCCCATTTTGTTTTCAGTGACATGGCCAGTCTAGACGCCTACTGGGTCTACCCCCATGTTTTTTCCAGTTGACAATGACAGAATCTTGGAGCCTAAATGGGTCATTAAACCCCATGTTTTCCAGTGGAAACCATGGCCAGATCTAGACTGCCTACATGGGTCATAAAACCCCCATGTTTTCCTAGTGACATGGCCGATCTAGACTGCCTACATGGGTCATAAACCCCATGTTTTCATGTGAACATGGCCAGATCTAGACTGGCCTACAGGATGGGTATAAACCCAATGTTTTCCAGAGGACATCCCCAATCTAGACTGCCTACATTGGTCATAACCCCTTGTTTTCAGTGACATGGGCCAGATCTTTGATGCTACATGGGTCATTTAAGCCCCATTTTGGCCCATGTTTTATGACATGGCCAGATCTGCACTGCCTACAGGTTGGGGTCATAAACCCCCATGTTTTCCCAGTGACATGGCCATATCTAGACTGCCTACATGGGGTCATAATCCCCCATGTTTTCCAGTGACTGGGCCATATATAGACTGCCCTACATGGTCATAAAACCCCATGTTTTCAGTGGACATGGCCGGATTAGACTGCCTACATGGGTCATAACCCCCATGTTTTCCCATTTGACATGGCCAGAATCTAGGACTGCCTACATGGGATGGGTCTAAACCCCAATGTTTTCCAGGACATGGGCCAGGATCTAGGTCTTGACTACTTGGGGATGGGGTCATAAACCCAATGTTTTCAAGTGACATAGCCACAATCTAGATCTACATTTGGTCATAACCCCATGTTTTCCGTTGACATGGCAGTTCTTAGAATGGCCTACATGGGTCATAAGCCCCATGTTTTCCATGAATGGCCAGATTCTAGGACTGCCTACAGGAATGGGTCATTAAACCCCCCCCATGTTTTTTCAGTGGACATGGCCATATCTAGTACTGCCTACATGGGTCATAACCCCTTGTTTTCCAGTGACTGGCCATATATAGACTTGCCTACATGGGTCATAAAACCCCCATGTTTTCCAGTTGGACATACGGGGATCAGACTGCCTACATGGGTCATAAGCCCCCCATGTTTTCCAGATCTTGAGTGGACATGGCCAGAATGGCCAGATCTAGACTGCCTACATGGATGGGTCATAAACCCCATGTTTTTTCCAGTGACATGGCCATATCTTAGACTGCCTAACCTATGGGTTTTCCAAGTTAACATCCATGTTTTTTCCAGAGACATGGCCATGGATATAGATCTGCCTACATGGATGGAACATAACCCCCATGTTTTTCCAGTGACATGGCCGGATCTAGACTGCCCTACATGGGTCATAAACCCCATGTTTTCCAGTGCATGGAACCAGATCCTATGGGTTAGTTTTCCAGTGGACATGGCCCGGACTAGACTGCCTACATGGGTCACCCCCATCATGTTTTCCTAGTGACATGGCATATCCCCCAATAGACTGCCTACATGGATGGGGTATAACCCCATGTTTTCCAGCGGACATGGCCAGATCTAGACTGCCTACATGGATGAGGTCATAACCCCCATGTTTTCCAGCGACATGGCCAGATATAGACTGCCTACATGGATGAGGGTCATAACCCCATGTTTTCCAGTGACATGGCCAGATCTAGACTGCCTACATGGGGTCATAACCCCCATGTTTTCCAGTGACATGGCCAGATCTAGACTGCCTACATTGGTCATAACCCCCATGTTTTCCAGTGACATGGCCAGATCTAGACTGCCTACATTGGTCATAACCGCCGTGTTTTCCAGTGGCATGGCCAGATCTAGACTGCATACATTGGTCATAACCACCATGTTTTCCAGTGACCTGCCTACATTGGTCATAACTCCCATGTTTCCAGTGACATGGCCAAACCTAGACTGCCTACATGGGTCATAACCTCCATGTTTCCAGTGACATGGCCAGATCTAGACTGCCTACATGGGTCATAACCACCATGTTTTCCAGTGACCTGCCTACATGGGTCATAACCCCCATGTTTTCCAGTGACATGGCCAGATCTAGACTGCCTACATTGGTCATAACCCCCATGTTTTCCAGTGACATGACCATATCTAGACTGCCTACATGGGTCATAACCTCCATGTTTTCCAGTGACATGGCCAGATCTAGACTGCCTACATGGGTCATAACCCCCATGTTCTCCCAGTGACATGGCCAGATCAGACTGCCTACATTGGTCATAACCCCACCCATTGTTTTCCAGTGAATGACCAGATCTAGGACTGCCTACATGGGTCATAACCCCCATGTTTTCCAGTGACATGGCCAGACCTAGACTGCCTACATGGGTCATAACCTCCATGTTTCCAGTGACATGGCCAGATCTAGACTGCCTACATGGGTCATAGCCACCATGTTTTCCAGTGACCTGCCTACATGGGTCATAACCCCCATGTTTTCCAGTGACATGGCCAGATCTAGACTGCCTACATGGGTCATAACCCCCATGTTTTTCAGTGACATGGCCAGATCTAGACTGCCTACATGGGTCATAAGCCCCATGTTTTTCAGTGACATGGCCAGATCTAGACTGCCTACATGGGTCATAGCCTCCATGTTTTTCAGTGACATGGCCAGATCTAGACTGCCTACATGGGTCATAACCCCCATGTTTTTCAGTGACATGGCCAGATCTAGACTGCCTACATGGATGTGGTTATAACCCCCATGTTTTCCAGCGACATGGCCAGATCTAGACTGCCTACATGGGTCATAACCCCCATGTTTTTCAGTGACATGGCCAGATCTAGACTGCCTACATGGGTCATAACCTCCATGTTTTCCAGTGACATGGCCAGATCTAGACGGTTACATGGGTCATACAGTTGTTTCTGTCAAAATGTTCCGGGTTTATACGTGTACAAAGTGTTGTGCGTTGCGTATCCGTGGAGTTTCCGTTAGTTGCGTTTCAAACCGTGTGTCGTCTACGTGTAATACGTTTTCGGCCATGCGTTGCGTTTCCCCACTCTTGCGCATGCGCGAAAGTCGAGCAAACCGTGTTCAACGCATTGAGTTTCAAAAGCGTGTAATCCGTGTACAACGGTTGTAAACGTATACAACGGTTGTAAACAACGCATTTAGTTTCAAAAGCGTGTAATCCGTGTACAACGGTTGTAAACGTATACAACGGTTGTAAACGTATACAACGCTAAGGTAAACCGTTTAAACGATTTAACACTTTCTTTGACGAACGGTTACACGCTTCTACATAAACACAGCACCGTACAGATGAAACCGTGTTATACGTATAACACGTTTCCACGGATTTTTACGCATTACACGTTTTGGTATGCCAACAGTGTATAGCGTAGAATGCGCATGCTCAGATCGTTCTTCGTGTGTGTATATATACTTATAGACTGCAGGGCTTCTAAAATTTTCAGTTTTCCGGTTCTGGACCGATTTTTGAACTCTCAGACCGATTGAGATTTGAAAACTAGTCTTAAAAATCGGTCCGAGAACAATTGCCAGTCGGCTGCTATTTCGCTATAAACCTTGTAAATTTACCGGTTTTGACCACCAAGTAATTTATGACACATATCCGCGGGCCATATCCGTGTTAAACCAGTGTGCAGCTCGCTGTGTATTCAGTTTCTCCATATACTCAATTTTTCTTAACACACGCGTGGGAGAGGTGCATAGCGGATTAGTGACTGAAATAGACTGGCTTCAGCGTAAAGATACGAGAGTTCCTAGATTCGCAATTTCTGAGGTCCATAAATACATTAAATATGCCTAAAAGCATCAATGAATGAAGAAAAAAAATGAATTTTTATATGGAGGGTGTAAAATAAAAAAAATATTATTTTTTTCTTCATTAATTGAAGATTTTAGGCATATTTAATGTATTTATAGACCTCGGTCCGTTACTTCAACCTGTGATATTACACAGACGAGATTTGTGTGTTGCTTTGTGCAAATAAATCGATAACTCTAAGCCCTGTCAACTAACAGGTGCTTATTGTATGACATCATTCAGCACGAGAAATGCGTCGTGACCACTCATTTAGGCTATGTTTTGAAATGTTACTGATTGGTCAACACGCCCTTTGATGTTCCGCAGACGTCGCGAACGTGTGACTCATGGGGCAATCATGCAGTAACACATTTCATGCTGAGGATACGACCTATGTTTTGTGGGAAAAATATTTTCCTTCTATGCACTCAGAAGTATATTCCGCGAGCACCATTTAAACCGTCTCGTCGAGACGGTTCAAATGATGGGTCACAACGTATACTTTCATTGAGAAATAACAAAAATAAAAATAAAATATTTAATAATTTCATACCCGTAAATGTGTATTCCGAAGGAATGGATTACAAAAAAACACTGGATTATACGCAGATCTGTCGCCATGTTTCGCCGATATTCATTTCGAAAATATTTTCCGTAAAAGGTGTTGAAAAGTTGACACAAAATTCAGAGTTCATGCGAAATTTCGGTGGGATTATGCACGTATCAACAGCTAATCATCCGCATGAATAGGCAGGACACGTGACCATTATTTATTAACAATTAATCCTTTTAAGCGCCTGTTGATCGCGAGCATTATACATTGTAATAAGCGTCTGTCTATCGCGAGCACTATACAACGTACCCCGACCATCGCGTTATATGGTGGAGCTGCAATGTATTGTTGTTTACACCCGTATAATTCATTTTCCATATCAGGGGCGAAATGAGTCTGCCTTACAATAATTCGCATGTGCGGAATGGTGGTACATGTAGGCGCGAAACGATCCGCCTGTAAACGATCCAGGCCGAACAGGTACATGTATTCGCGATATTTTAAAAGGGACGAAACAAGGCCGCCTCGAAGCGATCGGGGCCGAACAGGTATTCGCGTTAAAACGTGTAACCGTTGTACGCTTTCATATAGGAAACAGACAACCAATTGATTTCCCATAGACCCACATTCACACAAACATGACAATCGCAAACTACCTGCGACAAAATCAATTTTGTTACTTCCATTCCTGGAGTCAGTGACCTAAGCCGGTTCTAGATCCATGCCAAACACGGGGTCATGCGGGTTGATTTCCATGAGTTATTTCCCCTTTTTTGACGGAACCGTCTACTTTCACTTTCGAAATCTCTATCTCACCCCCACATCAAGTCGCACACAGAAAAAATTTAACCTGCATGTGTAGAGCATGCAAATAATATAATACAATGTTTGGCACAGACATACCTTTCCTGCAGCATCTATTTTATTTATCTATCTGTCATAATAATAACAATCAATGCCGTTGTCCTGAGAATTTACTCCTTGTTGCTAAGCTGTACCAGGACTGGTTTACCGTCTATATTATTCATAAGTTGACTGTGTCCTATAGAAGGAGATAATTTTCTGATTTTGTATTAATTATAACAAGTATTCATTAACTTTCATCGAAATATGTTTTCGCATTGATTGGGTCAGTACAGTGCGAGTCGCGACATATTTAGTATTTCGTGACAACCCTCAAACCAGCATAGAAGATTTAACGATTTCATGATTTCCGTTGGTCCACTAATGATGCCCTGTTATACGAAAAATCGCATAAATGCTTTACGCAATGACACTAACTCATTGAGTTGAACACTGTTTCACACAACTGATTGGTTTTGCTATTTCCTGTAACAAATGTTATGCAATAATGGACAAAATTCACAGCCAACCCACACAATTCAAGGTTATCGAGTAAACTTTGGTTTCACACACAGGCAACACTCATTTCAGTATTACAAATTGATTCAATGGGTCCAGAAAACATTATACACATGCTATCTATACAAATGTAGCAAAGAAATTACCCAAAAGTTGTGCTGGATAAGCAAAGATTTGAAGATTTTTGCCAAAAAATCCAGTTTCCGATAAATAAAAAATAACTATGGTAAATACGGTAATTGGTTTCTTCTGACAGAATTTGCCAAATTTCCTGAAGCAGACATTTTACTTGATACCATCACTTCAGCTAACATTCTAGCAATGTCCCATAGCTGAAAAGTGGTACTTCTTTGAGAAATTTGCCATATTCAGCTTATGGGAAACCAAATTATCTCCCCCTTTTCCATTATTAGAAGGATTTTTTTTCTCATTTTCACAGATTTTCGACATTGTTTTTTGCGTCGAATATTGTCGTGAAATGATGGCGAATGCCGGAAGACGCGATCGGGCAATACAAAAGATACAACTGGTACCATTGCAGACAGCCTGTAGAAACAGGGTCATATAGGAAATAGACAACCAATTGATTTCCCATAGACCCACATTCACACAAACATGACAATCGCAAACTACCTGCGACAAAATCAATTTTGTTACTTCCATTCCTGGAGTCAGTGACCTAAGCCGGTTCTAGATCCATGCCAAACACGGGGTCATGCGGGTTGATTTCCATGAGTTATTTCCCCTTTTTTGACGGAACTGTCTACTTTCACTTTCGAAATCTCTATCTCACCCCCACATCAAGTCGCACACAGAAAAAATTTAACCTGCATGTGTAGAGCATGCAAATAATATAATACAATGTTTGGCACAGACATACCTTTCCTGCAGCATCTATTTTATTTATCTATCTGTCATAATAATAACAATCAATGCCGTTGTCCTGAGAATTTACTCCTTGTTGCTAAGCTGTACCAGGACTGGTTTACCGTCTATATTATTCATAAGTTGACTGTGTCCTATAGCTACACGCTTCCAGGTAAAGCGTTGTACACGTTTCAACGCTTTCACCTCGCTACATATGTATACGCCAAAGCGTGTTATACGCCTTGAAGCTAAACGTATTACACGCTTTAAAATGGTTTGACAATGTGTATTACACGTGTACGAACCGTATTATACGTTTAAACAACGTATTCAACACTTTTAAACTAAACGCTTTGACAATGTGTATTACACGTGTACGAACCGTATTATACGTTTAAACAACGTATACAACGCTTTTAAACTAAACGGTTTGACAATGTGTATTACACGTGTACGAAACGTATTATACGTTTAAACAACGTATACAACGCTACAGCAAACCGTTGCGTTCGCGTTGCGTTCGCGTTGCGTTCGCGTTGCGTTCGCGTTGAGTTTGCAAGTGTTGTCTACGGTGGAACAAAAACGCAGACTGCACTGTAACCCCCATGTTTTCCAGTGACATGGCCATTTCTAGACTGCCTACATGGATGGGTCATAACCCCCATGTTTTCAGTCACAGTCACAGACATGTGTGGTTGTGAATGGAGAAAAGGGGCTTATGGGTTTTGCGATCAGTGTAGATCCAGATCAGCCTGTGTATCTGCACAGTATGATCAGGATCTGCACTTTTCGCCATTCCATCAATAAACATCAGACATGCTCATAACAAGCAATATCGATCGTTATCAGGCTACATGAGTGTACTATTTGATCACGATCTTGACCACAAAGGCCATAAGCGTGATGTCTCCAGTGACAGCCACGTATAACATTGTCCCATCCTCAGGGGTGTTCTTCGGTATGAAGGCAGTCCTGTCCTACTACCATGCAACAATGCGCACCAAAGCACGACTGAGAGACGTAGACCATATGCTCGTGATCCCCTTCATCGCAACAGCTCTCATCAATTTACCCAGGTAACGATTATTATAACCTCGCCGATAGGCAAGAGGGGTTATAGCATTAGTCCATGTACGTATGTGCGTTAGTAACACCTTTCAATTTTCAATAACTGCTTCAGCGATTTTGCGAGTACATATTTGGCCACAATGTGTGTCTATTGATGGTGCTTTGTTTTGCATACGTCCCATGTCCGATTGCCCAAGATAAAGGTCACTGAGGACTTATGTTCACCTTGTTCGTTTAACGATGCCAGTTCTTGTTTAACCCTTAGACCGCTACTCACAACAATTGTCGTCTGCTGTTGCTTTCATATCTTGCCTTATTTCACAATAAAAACATGGTTTGATAGCACCTCAGAATCATTTCCAATGGAAATGATTCTGAAGTGCTGTCAAAGCATGTTGTAAATTATTCTCAAGTGCTGTCAAAGCATGTTTTTGATGATAAATATTGAAAATAAAAAATAAACAGAAGACGACAAAAAAGATAAGATAGCGGTCTAAGGGTTAATGAATAAAACAGTCTTGTTGTTGTTCACAAAATGTTTGGTATGTTTTATAAAAGTTTGCGTTAAAGTTTTTGTCCAAATTTGCATTAAACTTTTCATATACCGTATTTATTCTAATAAACGCCCATACTCTAATAAACGCCCATCCCCCATTTTTGTGCTAAAAAATGAATATTTTCTGCCCGATTTGACAAAAATTGGGACCTCTAATAAACGCCCATGGCCTCCTCTGGAAAGAAACGCCCATGGCCTCCTCTGGAAAGAAAAATGGACATACCTTTCAAACTGTAAATTTCCGTATTTCCATTTTTAACGCGCGGAAATGTGCCTTTCGCTATTTGCGTCCAAATATTCTGTAGGAACATGGAATTTCAAGGCCACTTCCCCTCACAAATGTCCCGATGGAGGAGGGAAGCACTCCCCCTAAATTACGCACCTTAAGAGCTCTGCCTAGCATTTTCATCTACGTGTAGATTTCCTTATTCCTCGTTGACACTGGTCACGGTTTAACGCACAATCGTTTTCTTAACTTACATTTTTTACTCGGCCAAAAAACCATTGCCTCTATTAGTCGCCCACCCCCGACTTGTGACCTACCGATGATTCTAATAAGCGCCCGGGCGTTTATTAGAATGAATTCGGTACCTACTATCTCTGTAACCGCAAGTCAGATTTGCTTGAAACTTTGTATGCTTATTGGTCATCATCCATATATTCATTCTCTGTCCCACTCATGCAGCCCCTGTGCCCCAAGGTCAAGGTCATTATACATTATATATATCTCACCCTGAGATCACCAGATGCCTCGGTGGGCTCGACATTCAGGCCGCGGCCATCTGGTTTATAATTTCTGTTTCCTTTCATCAAACCTTTTAATAGTGCATACATGCCTTTATCTAATGATTCTCTATCATGGTGTGACAAATCCATGATGCTCAGATCCCCGCTAACCCCAAGGTCAAGGTCACAGTCTTTGTGCTTTCATAAACTTAACGTTAGGGGAAATTTGTTATAATTTCTGTTTCCTTTCACCGCTCTTTTTGATATTTTACGCATGCCTTCCTCTAATGATTCTCTATCATGCCCTGCAACATCCACGACCATCAGACTCCCACTAACCCCAAGGTCACGGGGGAAATTTGTTATAATTTCTGTTTCCTTTCACCAAACGTTCTGATATGTGGGTGGCAGGTGGGAGCATGCGATGGGTAATTTAACGATCGGGGTTCATCCTTCCCGGAATTCCGAATGGCGACCTGGTTTAGCCCTCACATACGTCTTTGGCATTTTGTATGTGACAGTTGAATCTGGTTATGCCCTTTATGTGAGTAATCCGATTATTCATCATCCTATTTTAGGGGAAGGGGCCATGTGACTTGGTGTGGTATGGACCTGGCACCAGGTCAGGTTATTCTAATTTCAGGGCTGAATATATTTCTTCTTGATGTAAATATTCTGTTCTGATTTTGGGATTTTCCCATGAATGCAGCAGGTTAAAACGGGTTCGAACCCGTTTGCCCGGCCTTACATGACCTTAGCTGTTGATAGGCCGTTAAACACCAATAAACAAACAAACAATTGATATTTCCCATGTGGGTGGCAGGTGGGAGCATTCAATGGGTAATTTAATGATCGGGCTTCATCCTTACCGGAATCCCGACCTAGTTTGGCCCTCACATACTTCTTTGGCATTCTTGTATGTGACAGTTGAATCTGGTTTTACCCCTTATGTGACTATTACAATTATTTGTAATCCTATTACTTTTAGAGGATGGGGCCAAGTGACTGGTGTGATATGGTATGGACCTGACACCAGGTCAGTTATTCTAATTTCAGGGCTGAATATATTGTTTTTTCGATGTAAATATTCTGTTCTGATTTTGGAATTTTCGCCCCAATGCAGCAGGTTAAATACGGGATTGAACTCGTTGGCCCAGTCTTACATGACCTTAGCTGTTGATAGGCCGTTAAACACCAATAAACAAACAAACAAACGACCATCAGACCCCGCTAACCCCTAGGTCAAGGTCACAATGATAGTGCTTTCACAAACTTAACATTAGGGGAAATTTGTTTTAATTTGTGTTTCCTTTCACACAGCTTCTTGATATTCGTTAAACTAAAACACCATCAGGCACATTTCGTTGTCTTCTGACAACTCTTGTTCAATAACTCATGAACCGCTTCACCGATTTTGATATTATTTTGCCACAATGTGTGTCTGTGGATGATGCTTTGTTTTGCATATGACCCACATCTGACCACCCAAGGTCAAAGTCACTGAGGGCTTATGTTCACCTTATTATTATTATTATTTTTTTTTTATTATTATTATCAAGGCTGCCAGAGAGGGGATTAGCCTTTGTTGCATTTGATTTTTCTGTGCGTTTTATGCACAATGTATATGACATAGAATCATTGAACCAATCAATATTTCACAAATCTCGAATCCATCCTTAATACGAGGGTGGATCAATAAGTAGTGTCACTTGACCATTATCTTTCTAACAACTCATCCAACTTGAATAAAATTTGGCACTTGTATTTATTAACATTATTCGCATTTACGTAATGTTCATGGCGTCAATACAGTTCATGACATCATCATGATGTTATGAATTATGACGTCATATCTGGCACAGCAGTCAGAATCACAAACAAATTTTTTTTAATAATTAAATATAACAAATAAGAGGGAAAACACCATATGCGGCAGCGCATTCATAGGAAGCCAGTGCTACTTTACCAGTCAGTCAGAAAATGTGTGGCTTCTTTCAGTTCAGGACTGAATACATACTATGAAATATGGGTACTGCTGATTTCAATTACAGACACAGATAAAGTTGAAAATATGATAGAAATAAATATGGGTAACTGAAATGGGAATAAATTAGAGTCATGCATACAACATATCTCAATCATATTTGTATGCAATTTTAACAAGGTGTTTGAAAATGAGAATAATTTTCAGAAGATGGGTGCCTGACAATCTTCGTTCAGAGCAAAAAGACTGTTCAAATCGTTAAGAAATCGCACAACCTACATTGTAATAAAGAAGACACCTTCATTTCATTCATTGAGGTCAATGAAGAAGCATAAATATGCAGTTATCCAAATGGAATTAACAAGCCAGTCTAAAGAATGTGACAATTTGAAGTCTCATTGATCAATAACATTCTGGCAGAAACAAAGAATATCACGAAACATTTGTATTCCAAGCTGTAAAGCTTAAGCTCTCAAGAAAGGGCCTAAAAGAACTGGACGTGGGACCCATAACTTTACAAAAATGACTTGTCATGCCACCACAAGCGACTCGTGACGTCATTCTTGTGCGTGTGGGATTAGGAAGTTCTACTTCTACACAGACATATTAATATTCCATTATTTGAAAAATACACTACAATGTATCCGCTACAGTAACTTAGGTGACATTCGGTCAGATGTGACCGCAAGTATCGAATGCATCAATGCCGGTTTCTTAGGAACGAATAGGCATCACGAGAGACCAACCTGACGGAATATAGAACAGTAAGTGTAGTTTTAGCCATACTTTAAAAGTTATGTACCTTGTGACACTACTTATTGACCAACCGTTGTAATTCATATCTTAGTTGTGAATCATACTGGGATTCACACTTGGGGCCAAGTGATCCAGTCTTTCTGTGCTGGAAATTATATTGTTATTTCTGTACACAATGTACAGTGTTCCCATCCCACCCATACAGATACATCCCTATATGTATATGACCTTGCTGCTGAACGGATGTAAAACACCAAACAATCAATCAATCAATCAATCGTTGTAAGATGGTAACTATAATGGTTATTAAATATTCTGTATGTACAGTAGAACCTCCCTAAATCTGACATTCAGAAAACACACAAGTGTTTAGTTTGATAGATCTCACGGTCATATGTTCTCTGATGTAAATCTCTGTTCATGATTGCAAAAACATTTACGGTAATTGTGTTTTTTACTAACCACTTTCCTGAATCTAGTGGAGCCGTATAAAACGTAAAATCTGGTGACCTCCGAGGGTGTACAGATTTGAGTGGTTCCACTACATGTTCTTCATAGCATTGTCATTGCAAATATGTATCTATGACTGCAGAAAGGGCCTTATGCTTCTAGTAAAACAGATGCTGCATGATTGCATTAGCAGATCTAGACCTACACTGATCACTATTGCCATAAACCCCATGCCTCGAGTCACAGTTCCATATGGGCCCCATCTGAGAAAAGGGAACTTACGACAGAATGTGACCAACATATCAGCCTGTACATATGCGTTGTCTCGGGACCTACACTGATTGTCATGCAGTCACTCAGCCATTCTTACTGTTGTCAGCAAAGGGAATTAGAGCCTGTTACAACTACATATATGTTAGTCCAGAATGATTGTGGTGTAGATCTGCCATATGCATCATTTCTGGGTGTGCTGCGTATATCCATACTGATGTACCTACAGGAAGGAGCCGCCATCCAGTCGCACTATCGCTCTGCTGGTGGAGGAATTCCTCACGTACCAGGACTCCCGGCCAGGCTTTGTCGTCGACTCTGGCTCCGAGGTACATATACACGTTCACTGGTCCAGTCAGTATAGAATACATATACATGTATAATGGAGGAATTCCCCACGTACCAGGACTCCCGGCCAGGCTTTGTCGTCAAATCTGGCTCCGAGGTACATATACACTTTCACTGGCCTAGTCAGTATAGAATACATACATAGTGAAGGAATTCCCTACATACCAGGACTCCCGGCCACGCTTTGTCGTCAAATCTAGCTCCGAGGTACATATACACCTTCACTGGCCTAGTCAGTATAGAATACATACATACTGGAGGAATTCCCCACATACCAGGACTCCCGGCCAGGCTTTGTCATCGACTCTGACTCTGAGGTACATATACATGTTCTCTGGCCTAGTCAGTATAGAATACATACATAGTGGAGGAATTCCCCACGTACCAGTACTCCAGGCCAGGCTTTGTCATCAACTCTAGCTCCGAGGTACATATACACCTTCACTGGTTCAGTCGGTATAGAATACATACATAGTGGAGGAATTCCCTATGTACCAGGCCTCCTGGCCAGGCTTTGTCGTCAACTCTGGCTCCGAGGTACATATACCCCTTCACTGGTTCAGTCAGTATAGAATACAGTCAAACCTGTCTTAAGCAGCCACCCAAGGGAAGTGACAAAACTGGCTGCTTAACAGAGGTGACCTCTTAATAGAGGGTTGTGTTTTCAGGTACATTTCAGGTAAATTTTGAAAATTGAAATGAAGATAAAGATAACGATAACATAGACATGTATGTTGACTTGATAATACAAATGTAGTAAATAATATTAATGATTAATTTAGAGTACCATATTGATTAAATATGTATGTTTTAATGCAATATAAATGTGTATCTTTATATTTATTTAATATTTTCAAAATTGAACCTGAACATGTAATGAGTGGATTATATTATTTAATGAAATAAAAAATCTGTCAACAAATAAAAACACCAATGTTCACGTTTTTCTGTTATTGTACAGCCTACTGCAACTGCTAATCTGCAAGATTCATATTGTAGACAACTTATTGTACTAGATAATAGGGCATAATGTGGTATAATCGGAAATGGTGTGGGATAAGTTGTGCGATATTTTTATTTTTTTTTATTTTTTTTTGTCGGGTATTGGTCAAGTCGAATTTGGATTCATTTCCAATTGTGTATGTAAATAATGCATAGGCGATGTCAGCAAAAGTAGTCAATAAGTGCGACATTCGGCTCATATTCGACATATGAGGCCATTTGCTTAAATTATATTTGAGCTGGTTACACTCGGTCCTGTGCAATACACACCAATTATATCAGCTATTCGTGTTTTGTCAATTTGGTAACTGGCAATGGGCTGTTCCTTTTTACAACATTTGTGTCGGTAACCTATAGAAATTACGAATCGACGGACAAGGGTGCAAGAACCCAGATGCGATAGGCTGTTCTTTCAATAATGAGCCGACAATTCGGGCAACACAATTTGCACCTGTGAAACAAACCCTCTCAATATCGCCGACGCGGCGACGTGTTAGGTGTTTTAATTACCCGCATTGACTGCTGACATCATTGTTAATTCATGCTTCGGTAACGACCGCCGCAGGGTACATTGAAATTGAGATTAGCGGTGACCGTTTAATGAAATTGGATCACTAGTTTGGGACGATAATTAATGACCGCTGGCCGCGTTAGACGAGTGACCGTTGAATGAAAGCTTTTTATATAGCAAAAATGCGCGGGAGGAATTTGAAGTGGCCGCTTAACGGCGGTGACCACTGATTAAAGGTGACCGCCCGAGCAGGTTCGACTGTACATACATAGTGGAGGAAATCCCCACGTACCAAGACTCCCAGCCAGGCTTTGTTGTCAACTCTGGCTCCGAGGTACATATACCCCTCCACTGGTTCAGTCAGTATAGAATACATACATAGTGGAGGAATTCCCCACGTACCATGCCTCCCGGCCAGGCTTTGTCGTCAACTCTGGCTCCGAGGTACTTATACACCTTCAATGGCCCAATCAGTATAGAATACATACATAGTGGAGGAAATCCCCACGTACCAGGACTTCTGGCCAGGCTTTGTCACCGACTCTGGCTCCGACGTACATATACACCTTCATTGGCCCAGTCAGTATAGAATACATACATAGTGGAGGAATTCCCCATGTACCAGGACTCCCGGCCAGGCTTTGTCGTCAACTCTGGCACCGAGGTACATATACACGTTTACTGGTCCAGTCAGTATAGAATACATATACATGTATAATGGAGGAATTCCCCACGTACCAGGACTCCCGGCCAGGCTTTGTTGTCAAATCTGGCTCCGAGGTACATATACACTTTCACTGGCCCAGTCAGTATAGAATACATACATAGTGAAGGAATTCCCTACATACCAGGACTCCCGGCCAGGCTTTGTCGTTGATTCTGGCTCCGAGGTACATATACACCTTCACTGGCCCAGTCAGTATAGAATACATACATAGTGGAGGAATTCCTCACGTACCAGGACACCCGGCCAGGCTTTGTCATCGACTCTGGTTCTGGTTCCGAAGTACATATACACTTTGACTGGTCCAGTCAGTATAGAATACATACATAGTG
Source organism: Conchocele bisecta (assembly GCA_029237695.1). Taxonomy (NCBI): domain Eukaryota; kingdom Metazoa; phylum Mollusca; class Bivalvia; order Lucinida; family Thyasiridae; genus Conchocele; species Conchocele bisecta. The sequence continues at coordinate 36,236,821 of CM055277.1, forward strand.
GAGGAATTCCCCACATACCAGGACACCCGGCCAGGCTTTGTCATCGACTCTGGCTCCGAGGTACATATACACCTTCAGTTGCCCAGTCAGTGTAGAATACATACATAGTGGAGGAATTCCCCACGTACCAGGACTCCCGGCCAGGCTTTGTCGTTGACTCTGACTCCGAGGTACATATACACCTTCACTGGTTCAGTCAGTATAGAATACATACATAGTGGAGGAATTCCCCACGTACCAAGACTCCCGGCCAGGCTTTGTCGTTGACTCTGACTCCGAGGTACATATACCCCTCCACTGGCCCAGTCAGTATAGAATACATACATAGTGGAGGAATTCCCCACGTACCAGGACTCCCGTCCAGGCTTTGTCATCAACTCTGGCTCCGAGGTACATATACACATTCACTGGCCCAGTCAGTATAGAATACATACATAGTGGAGGAATTCCCACGTACCAGGAGTGAGGACTCCCGGCCAGGCTTTGTCGTCAACTCTGGCTCCGAGGTACATATACACGTTCACTGGTCCAGTCAGTATAGAATACATACATAGTGGAGGAATTCCCCATGTACCAGGCCTCCCGGCCAGGCTTTGTTGTCAACTCTGGTTCCGAGGTACATATACACATTCACTGGTTCAGTCAGTATAGAATACATACATATTGGAGGAATTCCCCACTTACCAGGACTCCCGGCCAGGCTTTGTCGTCGACTCTGGCTCTGAGGTACATATACACGTTCACTGGCCCAGTCAGTATAGAATACATATACATAGTGGAGGAATTCTCTACGTACCAGGACTCCCGGCTATGCTTTGTCATCGACTCTGGCTCCGAGGTACATATACACGTTCACTGGCCCAGTCAGTATAGAATACATACATAGTGAAGGAATTCCCTACGTACCAGGCCTCCCGGCCAGGCTTTGTCATCAACTCTAGCTCCGAGGTACATATACACCTTCACTGGCCCAGTCAGTATAGAATACATACATAGTGGAGGAATTCCCCATGTACCAGGCCTCCCGTCCAGGCTTTGTCGTCGACTCTGGCTTCGAGGTACATATACACCTTCACTGGTTCAGTCAGTATAGAATACATACATAGTGAAGGAATTCCCTACGTACCAGGCCTCCCGGCCAGGCTTTGTCATCAACTCTAGCTCCGAGCTACATATACACCTTCACTGGCCCAGTCAGTATAGAATACATACATAGTGGAGGAATTCCCCATGTACCAGGCCTCCCGTCCAGGCTTTGTCGTCGACTCTGGCTCCGAGGTACATATACACCTTCACTGGTCCAGTCAGTATAGAATACATACATAGTGGAGGAATTCCCTACGTACCAGGCCTCCCGGCCAGGCTTTGTCATCAACTCTAGCTCCGAGGTACATATACACCTTCACTGGCCCAGTCAGTATAGAATACATACATAGTGGAGGAATTCCCTACGTACCAGGCCTCTCGGCCAGGCTTTGTCATCAACTCTAGCTCCGAGGTACATATACACCTTCACTGGCCCAGTCAGTATAGAATACATACATAGTGGAGGAATTCCCTACGTACCAGGCTCCCGGCCAGGCTTTGTCATCAACTCTAGCTCCGAGGTACTATACACCTTCACTGGCCCAGTCAGTATAGAATACATACATAGTGGGGGAATTCCCTACGTACCAGGCCTCTCGGCCAGGCTTTGTCATCAACTCTAGCTCCGAGGTACATATACACCTTCACTGGCCTAGTCAGTATAGAATACATACATGGTGGAGGAATTCCCTACGTACCAGGCCTCCCGGCCAGGCTTTGTCATCAACTCTAGCTCCGAGGTACATATACACCTTCACTGGCCCAGTCAGTATAGAATACATACATAGTGGGGGAATTCCCTACGTACCAGGCCTCCCGGCCAGGCTTTGTCATCAACTCTAGCTCCGAGCTACATATACACCTTCACTGGTCCAGTCAGTATAGAATACATACATAGTGGGGGAATTCCCTACGTACCAGGCCTCCCGGCCAGGCTTTGTCATCAACTCTAGCTCCGAGGTACATATACACCTTCACTGGCCCAGTCAGTATAGAATACATACATAGTGGAGGAATTCCCCATACCAGGCCTCCCGTCCAGGCTTTGTCGTCGACTCTGGCTTCGAGGTACATGTGCACTTTCACTGGCCTATTCAGTGTAGAATACATACATAGTGGAGGAATTCCTCACGTACCAGGCCTCCCGATATGGCACATATATGTTTATCCACACACAGCCCATATATGTTTATCCACACATGGCCCATATATGTTTATCCACCCACGGCCCATAAAATTATATGTTACCCACACACAGCCCGTATATGTTTATCCACACGGCCAGCATATGTTTATCTATACACGGCCCATATATGTTTATCCACACATGATCCATATATATTATCCACACATGGCCCATATATGTTTATCCACCCACGGCCCATACAATTTTTATGTTACCCACACACAGCCCGTATATGTATATCCATCCACGGCCCACATATGTTTATCCACACATGGCCCATATATGTTTATCCACACATGGCCCATATATGTTTATCCTCACGGTCCCACATATGTTTTTCCACACGGTCCATATATGTTTATCCACACAGCCCATATATGTTTATCCACACATGGCCCATATACGTTTATCCACACATGATCCATATATGTTATCCACACATGGCCCATATATGTTTATCCACACATGATCCATATATGTTATCCACACATGGCCCATACATGTTTATCCACACATGATCCATATCTGTTATCCACACATGGCCCATATATGTTTATCCACACACGGCCCATATATGTTTATCCTCACGGTCCCACATATGTTTTATCCACACGGCCCATATATGTTTATCCACACATAGCCCATATATGTTACACATGGCCCATATACCTCACGGTCCCACATATGTTTATCAACACGGTCCATATATGTTTATCCACACATGATCCATATATATTTATCCACACACGGCCCATATATGTTTATCCACACATGATCCATATATATTATCCACACATGGCCCATATATGTTTATCCACACGGCCAGCATATGTTTATCTACACAGCCCATATATGTTTATCCACACAGCCCATATATGTTTATCCACACACGGCCCATATATGTTTATCCACACACGGCCCATATATGGGTATCCACACGTGGCCCATATATGTTTATCCACACATGATCCATATATGTTTATCCACACACAGCCCATATATGTTTATCCACACACGGCCCATATATGGGTATCCATACGTGGCCCATATATGTTTATCCACACATGATCCATATATGTTATCCACACATGGCCCATATATGTTTATCCACACAGACAATATATGTTTATCCACACACGGCACATGGTTTTTCCTCACGGTCCCACATATGTTTATTCCGCACAACATGATCCATTATGCCTGTTATCCACAACATTGGTCCCATATATGTTTATCCACACAGGGACAATATATGTTTTTATCCCTCAACTCGCCCCAATTATATGTTTAATCCACCACATGATCCATATAAGTTGTTATCCACACATGGCCCATTATTATGGTTTATCCACAACATGATCCATATTCTGTTATCCACACATGGGCAATATACTTGTTTATCCACACACGGTCCCCATATATGTTTATCCTCACGGTCCCACATATGTTTATCCATCCACACATGATCCATATCTGTTATCCACACATGGCCCATATATGTTTATCCACACATGGCCCATATATGTTTATCCACACATGGCCCATATATGTTTATCCTTACGGTCCCACATATGTTTATCCACACGGTCCATATATGTTTATCCACACATGATCCATATATATTTATCCACACACGGCCCATGTATGTTTATCCACACATGGCCCATATATATTATCCACACATGGCCCATATATGTTTATCCACACATGATCCATATCTGTTATCCACACATGGCCCATATATGTTTGTCCACACGGCCAGCATATGTTTATCCACACACGGCCCATATATGTTATCCACACATGGCCCACATATGTTTATCCACCCATGATCTATATATGTTTATCCACACATGGCCCGTATATGTTTATCCACACATGGCCCATATATGTTTTTAAAATCACATGGCCCAAATTATGTTTATCCACACATGGCCCATACCATTGGGTAATGTTTTACCACACATGGCCCATAATTTTTCTATGCCCTTTATGTTTACCACACATGGTCCCATATATGTTATCCACACACATAAACACCACAGGCCCATATATGTTTATCCACACACATGGCCCATATATGTATTTATTCCACACATGGCCCATATATGTTTTTCAACATGGCCTGTATATGTTTATCCACACATGGCCCATATATGTTTTTCAATATGGCCCGTATATGTATATCCACACGGCCCGTATATGTTTATCCACACATGGCCCGTATATGTTTATCCACCCACGACCCATAAAATTTCTGTTATCCACACACAGACCGTATATTATGTTTATCCACCCATGGCCCGTATGTGTTTATCCACACACGGCCCGTATATGTTTATCCACACGACCGCTATATATTTATCCACCCATGGCCCACATGTGTTTATCCACACACAGCCCATATATGTTTATCCACCCATGATCCATATATGTTATCCACACATGGTCTGTATATGTTTATCCACACATGGCCGTATATGTTTATCCACACACGGCCCATATATGTTTATCCAAATGGCCGCTATATGTTTATCCACCCATGGCCCACATATATTTATACACACACAGCCTGTATATGTTTATCCACACACGGCCCATATATGTTTATCCACACACAGCCCATATATGTTTATCTCCACACAGCCAGTATATGTTTATCCACACATGACCCATATATGCGGGCTCACATATGTTTATCCACACAGCCCATATATGTTTATCTACACATGGCCTGTATATGTTTATCCATATGGGCCCACATGTATTTATCCACACGACCCATATATCTTTATCCACACATGGCTCGTATATGTTTATCCACACATGGCCCACATAATTTTATCCACACATGGCCCATATATGTTATCCACACATGGCCCATATATGTTTATTTACACACGGTCCATATATGTTTATCCACACGGCCAATATATGTTTATGCCAATATATGTTTATCCACACTTGGTCCATATATGTTTACCCACACAGGGCCCGTATATGTTTATCCACCCACAGCCCATATTTGTTTATCCACACACGGCCTGTATATGTTTATCCACACGACCCCAATATCCTCCTCCGCCCCTTGTTCACAGACCCATGAAGAGGAGATGAAGGGCTTCATAGATAAGGTGGCCAAGTTACTGCTCCACCGGTACCCAGAAGTACCACCCATGGTGTCAGAAAATTATGTCCCCTCTAAAGGTAAGTCGCCACCCGCCATGACCAAACAGACTGATGGTGCTTGCGACCATTGCAGAGCCAGATGAGACAGACTAGGGCCTACACTGTTCACTACTGCTGTAGGGAAACATTCCTAATGCCTGCTGCTAACACTAACGTTACATTGTTACCAGGCTTGGGTTTGTGGCCAGAAACGTGCATTCATGCAGTCTGATCGGCTTCTTCACTGTTCACTACCGAGTTCAGAAAACATTTCTGATGTCTGTAATAATACGTTGGCATCAGTATCAGGTTGAAAGAATGTAACAGCCTGCTTTCCTACTCCCTGACTTGATGATGATAGGAGTATTAACATGTCAATTATGACTCTACCCTTACTAGGCTGGTGTGGTAGGGTCACTTGACACCAGATCAGGATATTGTGGCTTCACTGTTTTAAGGATATTGTAATTTCAGTCTTCAACCATATAGGTGAATTCTTGTTAAAATAGCCCTTTCAATTGAATTATAACCTGGTAAAGCCTGGTATCACAACCACTACACAACCATGGTGTTCCCTGTGTGCTGTACTTGCAGACAAGATTGTTGCCACGGAGACGGGCAACTATGCCGTGTTGCGAGACGGCCTTACTGTGCTTGTCCGGCCACTGATCCGCGCCATGTTTGTCGGTAAGCTTGTCCACACACATCTCATTCAGTTAGGGGAATTGGTTTCACATCCAAAAGACATCAATTCGAACTGAGCAAAGACCACTTGTATGTTCCATCTAGTCCTTTTGAATGTAGCGACTTGCCCATGCCTGTTACCTGTGATATAGCTGTTCAATGATGGAGGCAGACATTCTGTACCAAATTATTATTGCGCCCACTTGCAGTGAGTGAGTCGGCGCTATTGGTGTGCATCTGTGCGTCCGTGTGTCCAGCATTTGCAGTAAAGTTTCAGGTTCCAAATTTTCATTCTATAGCCCACCCATGTGGCCCCAAAGTCATGGTAAAATTATTCTGAAATTTGCATTAAAGTGTTTTGTAAAATCTGTATTAAAGTTGTTTAAGTACCCAATACCTCCACATCATTTTACCCCAAGTCTGATGGACCTGAAACTTGTTTGAGTTTTTATACGACCGTTTAAAAAAAAACGGTACATACATGTATTATGTTTTGCCGTACCGCGGCGGGTGGGCGGGTGGCGGACAGAAGAACTGGATAGTTTGTGTACATAACTCCTCTGAAATCATTCATTCAATCGATCTTAAACTATATTCAAATCTTCTACACATATTGAAGATGTGTACCCTGATGTTTTTATGCCAAAAATCTTCTTTTTTTTTTAAACATATCGCCTTTTTAACTTTTCTACCTTTTTGTATGCAATTCTATGGTGTTTGTGTACAATACTCCTCTAAAACCTTTCAGTCAATCGATCTGAAACTTTACACACATCTACACATATTGAAGATGTGCAGCTTAGTGTTTTTATGCCGAAAAAATATTTTTTAATAAAAATATCGTCTTTTTAAATTAGCCATTTTTTATAAGTGCAGAAGAGCTTATGGCATACCCCGGTGTCGTCATCGGCATTCCTCAGATAACCCTTTATCATGCTGCAGCAAATCCATGACCCACCACCCAACCCTTACCCCAAGGTCAAGGTCACAAACTTAGCACATTCATAAACTTAACGTTGGGTAAATTTCTTATAACATCTGTTTCCTTTCATGGAACGCCTTGATATTTCATACATGCATTCCTCAGATGACCCTCTATCATGCTGTAGCAAATCCATGACCCACCACCCAACCTTTACCCCAGGGTCAAGGTCACAAACTTAGCACATTCACAAACTTAACGTTGGGGTATATGTCTTATAACTTCTGTTTCCTTTCATGGAACACCTTGTTATTTCATACATGCATTCCTCAGATAACCCTCTACATCGAGCAAAATCCATGACCCACCACCCAATTAACCCAAGTCAAGGTCACAAACTGCCACATAAAAATTAACGTTGGGTAAATTCTTATAACATCGTTTCCTTTCATGGAACCCTTGATATTTCCCATTCATGCATTCCACAGATGACCCTCTATCCAGCTTGAAGCAAATCCATGCACCCACCACCCAACCCTTACCCCCGGGTAAGGTCTAAACTTAGCCATTCACAAACTTCTTGGGGGGTAAATGTCTTACTTCTGTTTCCTTTCATGGAACACCTTGTTATTTCCTACATGCATTCCTCATGACCCTCTATCATGCTGTACAAATGCATGACACACCACCAAACCACCCAATTTTTTCAAGGTCCAAGGTCACAAACTGCACATTCATAAACTTAACGTTGGGTTTAAATGTAACATGTTTCCTTTCATGGAAAGCCTTGATATTTCATACATCATTCCTTATGACCCTCTATCATGGTAGCATATCCATGACCCACCACCCAACCCTTACCCGAGGGTCAAGGCACAAACTTACACATTCAACTTAACGTTGGGGTAAATGTCTTATAACTTGTCCTTTCATGGAAAACACCTTATTTCATACATGCATTCCTCCAGATCCCACTATCATGCTGTAGCAAATGCATGACACACCACCCAACCCTTACCCAAGGTCAAGGTCACAAACTTAGCACATTCCATAAACTAACGTTTTGGGTATGTTATAACATTGTTTCCTTTCATGGAACGCCTTGATATTTCATCATGCATTACAGATGACCCTCTATCATGATGTAGCATCCATTACCCACCACCCTTACTTCCAGGGTGAAGGTCACAACTTAGCACATCACAAACTTAATGTTGGGTTATGTCTTACTTCTCCTTTCATGGAACACCTGTTATTTTCTACAATGCATTCCTCATGCCCTCTAATCATGAGTAGCAAATGCATCCCACCACCCTTACCCCAAGGTCAAGCACAAATTAGCATTCATAAACTTAACTTGGGTATAATTTGTTATAACATTGTTTCCTTCATGGAACGCCTTGATATTTTCCATACAATGCTTCCTCAGATGACCCTCTATCATGATGTGCTATCTGACCCACCACCACCCTTACCCCAGGGTCAAGGTCACAAACTTAGCAGATTCAAAAACAACGTTGGGGTAAATGTCTTATAACTTGTTTCCTTTCATGGAACACCTTGTTATTTTCATAACATGCATTCCTCAGATGACCCTCTATCATGCTGTAGCAAATGCATGACACACCACCCTTACCCTCCCCAAGGTCAAGGTCACAAACTTAGCACATTCATACTAACGTTGTATATGTATATCATTGTTTCCTTTCATGGAACGCTTGATTAAAAATTAAACATATAACATTGCATTCCACAGATGACCCTCTATCATGATGTAGGCAATATCATTCATACACTTCCCACCTTTACAGTCAAGGTCACACTTAGCACATTCACAAACTTAATGTTGGGGTAAATGTCTTATAACTTCTGTTTCCTTTCATGGAACACCTTGTTATTTCATACATGCATTCCTCAGATGACCCTCTATCATGATGTAGCAAATGCATGACCCACCACCCAACCCTTACCCCAAGGTCAAGGTCACAAACTTAGCACATTCATAAACTTAACGTTGGGTATATTTGTTATAACATTGTTTCCTTTCATGGAACGCCTTGATATTTCATACATGCATTCCTCAGATGACCCTCTATCATGATGTAGCATATCTATGACCCACCACCCAACCCTTACCCCAGGGTCAAGGTCACAAACTTAGCACATTCACAAACTTAACGTTGGGGTAAATGTCTTTTAACTTGTTTCCTTTCATGGAACACCTTGTTATTTCATACATGCATTCCTCAGATGACCCTCTATCATGCTGTAGCAAATGCATGACCCACCACCCAACCCTTACCCCAAGGTCAAGGTCACAACCATAGTACATTCATAAACTTAACGTTGGGGTAATTTTCTTACAACATCTTGTTTCCTTTCATGGAACGCCTTGATATTTCATACATGCATTCCTCAGATGACCCTCTATCATGCTGTAGCAAATCCATGACCCACCACCCAACCCTTACCCCAGGGTCAAGGTCACAAACTTAGCATGTTCATAAACTTAACGTTGGAGTGAATGTTGTGTAACTTCTGCTTATTTACAGGGAATGTCTTCATATTTCATACATGCATTCATCTGATGATACTCTATCATGCTATAGAAAATCCATGACCCACCGCCCATCCCTTACCCCAAGGTCAAGGTCACAAACTTAGCACATTCATAAACTTAACGTTGGGGTAAATGTCTTATATAACATCTGTTTCCTTTCATGGAACGCCTTGATATTTTATACATGCATTCATCTGATGATACTCTATTGTGCTATAGCAAATCCATGACCCACCCCTTACCCCAAGGTCAAGATCACAAACTTAGCACATTCATAAACTTAACGTTGGGGTAAATGTCTTATAACATCTGTTTCCTTTCTTGAAACGCCTTGATATTTCATACATGCATTCATCTGATGATATCCTATCGTGCTATCGCAAATTCATGACCCACCGCCCACCCCTTGCCCCAAGGTCAAGGTCACAAACTTAGCACATTCATACACTTAACTTTGGGGTAAATGTCTTATAACATCCGTTTCCTTTCATGGAACGCCTTGATATTTCATACATGCATTCCTCAGATGACGCTCTATCATGCTGTAGCAAATCCACAACCCACCACCCAAGCCTTACCCCAAGGTCAAGATCACAAACTTAGCATGTTCATAAACTTAACGTTGGGGTAAATGTTGTGTAACTTCTGTTTCTTTACAGGGAACACTTTGATATTTCATACATGCATTCATCTGATGATCCTCTATTGTGCTACAGCAAATCCATGACCCCCCCCCCCCCACCCCTTTCCCCAAGATCAACATCATAAACTTAACGTTGGAGTAAATGTCTTTTTATAACTTCTGTTTCTTTACAGGGGGAACGCCTTGATATTTCATACATGCATTCATCTGATGATACTCTATCGTGCTATAGCAAATCCATGACCCACCCCCCACTCCTTTCCCCAAGGTCAATGTCACAAACATAGCACATTCATAAACTTAACGTTGGAGTAAATGTCTTATAACATCTGTTTCCTTTCATAGAACGCCTTGATATTTCATACATGCATTCATCTGATGATACTCTATTGTGCTATAGCAAATCCGTGACCCACCGCCCACCCCTTATCCCAGGGTCAATGTCACAAACTTAGCACATTCATAAACTTATATTTGCCAGGCTATTTAAACTTGGACACGCTGCTGTACGTATGGGACCAGTATATGATTGGGCTGGACACGCCGGGCTTCAATGTTGAGTGGCTGGCAGTGGTCACGTCCACCATCCTCGGCCTGCTGAAGGAGAAGTTTAAGGAAGCCAGCTCGGTACGACATCGGCCCCATCCTAGGACTGTCTCTCCCCGATCACATTTGCTTATTGTGCCGATTTCGATTTCATGGGTTAAAACGATCATAGACAAACGTCATATTCATATCGAGACAAGGTTAATGTTTACAAAGATTAAATATATTGGTTCACTAAAATTATTTTATAGTCCAATTCTACCTTAAACAATTTTTAGCCAGGTTTTTTGAGAAAAAAAATCCAGGCTATTGGATTGGCGAAAGCCGCCGGGCGGGCGGGCGGGCGGGAGCGGGCGGGCGGGCGGGCGGGCGGCGGGCGGGCGGAGCAGGCGGAGCAGGCGGGCGGCGGCGGGCGGCGCGGGCGGGCGGGCGGGCGCGGGCGGGCGGGCGGGCGGCAGGCGGCGTCCACAATCAATGTTAAGTTTTCGTGTTTGAGTCCATTTCTTTGTTACTGTACCACCTAGGACCACCAAACTTTCACAGCTTCATAATCAAGGGGTGCCCACTACATATCACTATCCAACATGTTACTTTTTTTTAACTTGACCCATTTTTTCCGCGCAGTGGACTTAGCCATTTTCAATGTTAAGTTTTCGTGTTTGAGTCCATTTCTTTGTTACTGTACCACCTAGGACCACCAAACTTTCACAGCTTCATAATCAAGGGGTGCCCACCACATATCACTATCCAACATGTTACTTTTTTTTTTAACTTGACCCATTTTTTTGCGCGCAGTCGACTTAGCCATTTTCAATGTTAAGTTTTCGCGTTTACAATGTTAAGTATTCGTGTTTAAGTCCATTTCTTTGGTACTGTACCGCCTAGGACCACCAAACTTTCACAGCTTCATAATCAAGGGGTGCCGCATCACATATCACTAATCCTTTCAACAATGTTACTTTTTTTTTTAGCTTGACCCATTTTTTTCCGCTTCATAATCGACTTAGCCATTTTATTTTTTCATGTTACGTTTTGTTTCGCGTTTACAATGTTAAGTTTTTCGTGTTTTAAGTCCATTTCTTGGTACTGTACCACCTCGGTACCACCAAACTTTCACAGCTTCATAATCAAGGTGTGCCACCACATATCACTAATCCAACATGTTACTTTTTTTTTGTTAACTTGACCCATTTTTTTTTCCGCGCAGTCAACTTAGCCATTTTCAATGTTAAGTTTTCGCGTTTACAATGTTAAGTTTTCGTGTTTAAGTCCATTTCTTTGGTACTGTACCACCTAGGACCACCTAACTTTCACAGCTTCATAACCAAGGGGTGCCTACCACATACAACTATCCAACATGTGATCATTTTTTTACCTTCACCTATTATTTCTACGTAATTGACTTAGCCATTTTCAACGTTAACTTTTTAACGTACGTCTGGTTAAAGTTTTTTGCTTAAAACTTTTTCCTTATACTATATCTCTGCAACTGCTTCGCCCATACCTTGAAACTTCACATGGGTGTTTATCATCATCCATATTTTCATTCTACCCCCAACCGTGCTGCCCCTGTGCCCAATGTCAAGGTCAAATTACTTTGAATTCTTTTGTTAAAGTTTTTTCGTGTACTATATCTCTGCAACTGCTTCACCCAATACCTTGATACTTCACATGGGTGTTTATCATCATTGTCGCACCCGCTTGCGGAAAGCGCAATATCGTCGGCATTTTGGCATACGTCCGTCCGTCCGTCCGTCCGTCCGTACGTCCGTGTGTCCGGTTAAAGTTTTTTCGTTAAAGTTTTTCCATCTACTATATCTATTTTGTTAGTGTCCATGACCTCGCCCCAAGGCGCGACATGCAGGCCACGGCCATCTAGTCTACAAAAAGTGGGTATAATTATGTTATCCAAGTTTCTATGCTTGGAAAAAACCTGGCCTTCGTGGCTTTGCCTCGTTTCTTGTTACTAACATAATGTAATGGGCGTTATTATGTCTGCGATCCGTGTCGCCACAGATCAGACTGTGCATATCTGCAGTCTGATCAAAGCTTATACTGTCTGCCCTGCCATTGACTTTGGAAAACATGTCTGCTGCCTTCAGCACAGACAGTACAAGGTTACATGGGTATGCCTGCTGGGCAGGAGCTATGATGGTAACCAACACAGTCAGCTTCTGTGTGTCGTGACGGGTCACAGAAATACATTGTTTTGCGTGTTATTCCAGTCGTTGGCGATGGAGCACACTCTGAAGACTGAAGGCCCTGTGTTGACCATTGCCCAGATACAGTATGAGGTACATTCAGGATAGCCAGTAAATAATTGATCAAGTCAACCATGTCCATGATAGATTCATAAACAAGAAGAATCTCTTGGCAACCAGCAGAATTCTCACAACTTGTTTCCTAACCTCACCTGGTAAACTTGATATCAAAAGATGATAGCTAAGTGATTGCCAATGTATTCCATCACTTGTCTGAAATTGTAGGAATCCTTTGGTAAGTCTCGTTCCAACATGTCTCCTAAACTAGCCAGATGAAGGAGGCATGTATTCTCTATTGTATGTGTAGGTAAGGAGATACCAGGACATAATGTACTCTATGCTACAGAATGACTTCTAATCCATCATACACAACTTGAGCTCGGAACCTTGGCATGCCTTGGAATTCCTATACATCTCCTAGCCTTGGCATGCCTTGGAATTCCTATACATCTCCTAGCCTTGCATGATAAAATCAGCATTACATGGCGTGTGTCTGGCAGGTGAAGCGACACCACTATCAGGACCTGTACTCCATGCTCCAGAAGGACTTCAAGTCCGCGATGCCCGTCCTCGACCCCACACAAGGTATGGCCACTACCTCAGTACACCAGGCCCCCGTTTCACTTAAACTTCGTAGGATAGAAATGTTTGCACGAAGATTTCTAGGAATTGACTTCACATATTAATGCGATTCATTAATGCTACCTTCTTTCACCTACATAGAGAGGTCATCAATTCTGTACCATTCCACCGTTTTTTTCTCCAAAAACGACTAGTAATACCAATGTTGCTGTCAACGTTAATTTTGCACTTACAAACTTCTTAGCACTGTTAATGATTCAACAGTCCATTAAGCTAACATAGATTATTGTGCGGGTTGCAAGATTTGTTTCAATAGGTTTACACTTTTCACTGATTCTTTTTTGGCTAGCTTGGAATAAATGACAGCCATGTTGGTTATTGCTGGTGACAGATGTAGTTTGGTGATGCTTAGAGTGAGCTGTTTCTACACTGGATGCAAAGACCATAAGTGCCATTCCTCCAGTCGCAGTCACATTTGTGGGCCACGACCTGACAAATCTGGCATACATACAGTTCAGGGGTGGGAATTTTCAGGATATATCCTGAAATCAGGATTTGAGATTCCTGATAATTGCAGAAAAATGCTAATGTTTCAACATTGGAAGCACACTTGCACGCATTTGTGGGTGCAAAAATATGTTTGTTTAGCCATTTTTAGGATTTGACATTGTGAACTGTTTCCACCGCTGCAGGTGACATATGATATTCAACCCCATTAACCTGGCCTAAAATTATATCTGCTATTGACAGGGCGTTAAACATCATTAAATAAATAACTGACAAAGCTGGACTTATTTCATTGTTGAACTGTGTATATCCTGACTAGCTTACACATTCCTGCTGCCTCTAATCCACGTTGTTCGCCAGTTGAACAGATGGAAACAGTTTAGACCTTAATGAGAAATTACAAGCCTGGTCTAGGTCTACACCTGAAACCTGAATGTTATTCACACATCACTGATGTGTCGGGAAGCACTGTTTTCAATGACCCGGCATCATTATCTCCTCGCCGATAGGCAAGAGGGGATATAGCGTTAGTCCATGTATGTGTATACGTGCATATGTACGTACGTACATTAGTAACACCTTTCATTTTTAGCTCGCCTGCACGAAGTGCATAAGAGCTTATGGCATACCCCCGGCGTCGTCGGCGTTGTCGGCGTCGTTGTCGTCGGTGTCGTCGTCGGCGTCGTCGGCGTCGTCGGCGTCGTCGGCGTCGTCGTCGTCCACAAACTTAACGTTGGGTAAATGTCTTATAACTTTCCTTTCATGGAACACCTTGTTATTTCATACATGCATTCCTCAAATGACCCTCTATCATGCTGTAGCAAATTCATGACCCACCACCCAACCCTTACCCCAAGGTCAAGGTCACAAACTTAGCACATTCATAAACTTAACATGGTGGTAATTTCTTATAACATCTGTTTCCTTTCATGCAACGCCTTGATATTTCATACATGCATTCCTCAGATGACCCTCTATCATGCTGTAGCAAAGCCATGACCCACCACCCAACCCTTACCCCAAGGTCAATGTCACAAACTTAGCACATTCATAAACTTAACATGGGGTAAATTTCTTATAACATCTGTTTCCTTTCATGCAACGCCTTGATATTTCATAAATGCATTCCTCAGATGACCCTCTATCATGCTGTAGCAAATCCATGACCCACCACCCAACCCCTACCCCAAGGTCAAGGTCACAAACTTAGCACATTCATAAACTTAATGTTGGGGTAAATTTCTTATAACATCTGTTTCCTTTCATGGAACGCCTTGATATTTCATACATGCATTCCTCAGATTACCCTCTATCATGCTGTAGCAAATCCATGACCCACCACCCAACCCTTACCTCAACGTCAAGGTCACAAACTTAGCACATTCATAAACTTAACGTTGGGGTAAATTTCTTATAACATCTGTTTCCTTTCATGGAACGCTTTGATATTTCAGACATGCATTCCTCAGATGACCCTCTATCATGCTGTAGCAAATCCATAACCCACCACCCAACCCTTACCCCAAGGTCAAGGTCACAAACTTAGCACATTCATAAACTTAACGTTGGGGTAAATTTCTTATAACATCTGTTTCCTTTCATGGAACGCCTTGATAATTCATACATGCATTCCTCAGATGACCCTCTATCATGCTGTAGCACATCCACGACCCACCACCCAACCCTTACCCCAAGGTCAAGGTCACAAACTTAGCATGTTCATAAACTTAACGTTGGGGTAAATGTTGTGTGACTTCTGTTTATTTACAGGGAACGCTTTCATATTTCATAGATGGATTCATCTGATGATACTCTATCGTGCTGTTGCAAATCCATGACCCACCGTCCATCCCTTACCCGAAGGTCAAGGTCACAAACTTAGCACATTCATAAACTTAACGTTGGGGTAAATGTTGTGTAACTTCTGTTTATTTACAGGGAATACCTTCAGATTTCATACGCATTCATCTGATGAAACTCAATCGTACTATAGCAAATCCATGAGCCACCTCCCACCCCTTTCCCCAAGGTCAAGGTCACAAACTTAGCACATTCATAAACTTAAATGTCTTATGACATCTGTTTTCTGTCATGGAACGCCTTGATATTTCATACATGCATTCCTCAGATGACCCTCTATCAAGCTGTAGCAAATACACGACTCGCCACCCAACCCTTACCCCAAGGTCAAGGTCACAAACCTAGCACATTCATAAACTTAATGTTGGGGTAAATGTTGTGTAACTTCTGTTTATTTACAGGGAATACCTTCATATTTCATACATGCATTCATCTGATGAAACTCGTACTATAGCAAATCCATACCCACCCCTTTCCCCAAGGTCAAGGTCACAAACTTAGCACATTCATAAACTTAAAAATAATGTTGGGGTAAATGTCTTATAACATCTGTTTCCTTTCATGGAACGCCTTGATATTTCATACATGCATTCATCTGATGATACTCTATTGTGCTATAGCAAATCCATGACCCACCCCTTACCCCAAGGTCAAGGTCACAAACTTAGCACATTCATAAACTTAACGTTGGGGTAAATGTCTTATAACATCTGTTTCCTTTCATGGAATGCCTTGATATTTCATACATGCATTCCTCAGATGACCCTCTAACATGCTGTAGCAAATCCACAACCCACAACCCAACCCTTGCTCCAAGGTCAAGGTCACAAAGTTAGCATGTTCATAAACTTAACGTTGTGGTAAATGTTGTGTAACTTCTGTTTCTTTACAGGGAACGCTTTGATATTTCATGCATGCATTCATCTGATGATCCTCTATTGTGCTACAGCAGATCCATGACCCCCCCCCCCACCCTATTCCCCAAGGTCACAAACTTAGCACATTCATACATGCATTCCTCATGTGAATAGCTATCATGTTGTAGAAAATCACCAACTTAGTGCGTTCATAAACTTAACGTTGGGTTAAATTTTGTTTTATTTCTGTTTTCAGGGAGCGCATTGATATTTCATGCATGCATTCATCTTAATATGCTATATTATGCTATAGCAAACCCACAACCTACCTTGCACCTCTGACCCCAATGTCAAGGTCCACCGCATGCCCCTTAACCCAAGGTCAATTATATATAATAATAATAATATTCATGTTTTTTATGCAACTGTGCCAAGTTTGAGTGAAGGCTGCCAACAGGCGAGCTTCGTTGTCTTCTGACAACTCTTGTTCAATAACTTGTGAACCGCTTCACTGATTTTGATAATATTTGGCCACAATCTGTAGTTACCACTTGGATAAACAATGATTTCATTATACAGTAACACAGAAGAAAATTTGTTATTTTCGTTGTTAAATTGATATACACCAAACATGAATACACATTGATTGTTGTTCACAAGATGATCGATCCGCATTACACTGAAAATGACAAATATGTCCCATGTATGCTACAGCTATGCACCCGCCATGGCGGCACTGGTACAACGATCTGATCCCCCCATACACGCGGCCCCAGGACAGACGGACAGCCCGCGAGGAGAGGGAAGCTGAACGAGAACGGTGAGTACAGTCAGTGATCCCCCCGTACATGCGGCCCCAGGACAGATGGACGACCCGCGAAGAGAGGGAGGCTGAACGAGAACGGTGAGTACAGTAGGTGATCTCCCCGTACATGCGGCCCCAGAACAGATGGACGGCTGCAAGGAGAGGGAGGCTGAACGAGAATGGTGAGTACAGTATGTGATCCCCCTGTACATGAGGCTGCAGGACAGATTGACGGCCTGCGAGGAGAGGGAGGCTGACCATAAACGGTGATTACAGTCTGTGATCCCCCCCGTACATGCGGCCCCATGACAGAAGGACGGCCCGCGAGGAGAGGGAGGCTGAACGAGAACGGTGAGTACAGTCTGTGATCCCCTCATACACACTGACCCAGGACAGACAGATGGATGGCCGATGAAGGCTGAACGTGAACGGTGAGTACAGTCTGATCCCCGTACACGCGGTCCAAGGACAGACGGACGGACCGCGAGGAGAGGGAGGCTGAACGTGAACGGTGAGTACAGTCTGTGATCCCGCCCGTACACGCAGACCCAAGACAGACGGATGGCCCGCGATCAGAGGGAAGCTGAACCTGAACCTGAACGATGATTACAGTCTGTGATCGCGGCCCCCAGACAGACGGATGGTCCACGAGGAGAGGAAAGCTGAACGAGAACGGTGAGTATAGTCTATGATCTCACGTACACGTGGCCCCAGGACAGATGGGCGGCTTGCGAGGAGATGAAGGCTGAACTTGAAATGTTAGTGCAGTCTGTGATCCCCCTATACACGGGGCCCCAGGACAGATGGACGGCCCGCTAGGAGTAGGGAGGCTGAACGAGAACGGTGAGTACAGTCTGTGATCCCCCCATACACGCAGCCCCATGACAGATGGACAGCCCGCGAGGAGAGTGAGGCTGAACGAGAATGGTGTGTACAGTCTGTGATCTCCCTGTACACGCAGCCCCAGGACAGACGGATGGCCCGCAAGGAGAGGGAGGCTGAATGTGAATGTGAACAGTGAGTACAGTCTGTGATCCTCCTGTACACGCAGCCCCAGGACAGACAGATGGCCTGCGAGGAGAGGGAAGCTGAACGAGAACAGTGAGTACAGTCTGTGATCCCCCCCCCGTACACGTGGCTCACGAATGATGGACGGCCCGTGAGGAGAGGGAGGCTGAACGAGAACAGTGAGTACAGTCTGTGATCCCCCCCGTACACACGGCCCCAGGACAGACGGACGGCCCGCGAGGAAAGGGAGGCTGAACGTAAATGGTGAGTACAGTATGTGATCCCCGTACACGCAGCCCTAGGACAGAGGGAGGCTAAAAGAAAACGGTAAGTACAGTCTGTGATCCCCCCATACACGCGGCCGGAGGACAGACAGACGGCCCACGAATGACGGATGGCCCGCGAGGAGAGGGAAGCTGAACAAGAACAGTGAGTACAGTCTGTGATCCCCCTGTACACGCGTCCCCAGGACAGATGGATGGCCCTCGATGAGAGAGAGGCTGAACGAGAACAGTGAGTACAGTCTGTGATCCCCCCGGTACCCGGGGCCCCACGACAGACGGACGGCCTGCGAGGAGAGGGAGGCTGAACGAGAACTGTGAGTACAGTCTGTGATCCCCCCGTACAGCCAGCCCCAAGACGAGACGGACGGCCCAAGAGGAGAGGGAGGCTGAACGAGAACTGTGAGTACAGTATGTGATCCCCCCGTACAGCCGGCCCCAAGACGAGACGGACGGCCCAAGAGGAGAGGGAGGCTGAACGAGAACTGTGAGTACAGTCGGTGATCCCCCCATACAGCTGGCCCCAAGACAGACGGACGGCCCGCGAGGAGAGGGAGGCTGAAGGAGAACAGTGAGTACAGTCTGTGATCCCCCCCCCCCCCCCCCCCCCCCCCCCGTATACATGTGGCCCATGAATGATAGACGGCCTGCGAGGAGAGGGAGGCTGAACAAGAACAGTGAGTACAATCTGTGTACACGCGGCCCCAGGACAGATGGACGGCCCGGGAGGAGAGGGAGGCTGAACGAGAACAGTGAGTACAATCTGTGTACACGCGGCCCCAGGACAGACGGACGGCCCGGGAGGAGAGGGAGGTCTGAACGAGAACAGTGAGTACAGTCTGTGTACACGCGGCCCCAGGACAGATGGATGACCCGGGAGGAGAGGGAGGCTGAACGAGAATGGTGAGTACATGTACAGTCTTCTGTGATCCCCCTGCAGTATAAAACATGTTCTTGAATTCCATGACATTCCAACTTCAAACTTGATAGCTACATTTATTGTGGTCAGTAAAGGAACAGTTTTGGTTTAACCCTAGATACCATCAAGTTAACATTATTAAAACATTGTAGATCCAGATGAAATTGCTTGTAAAAAGCCGCCTTGTAAGGATTATCTGTATTTTTCAGATAGTTAAAAACTATCCCTCATCTGATTAATGGAATAGCACAAACATGAGTGGAGAACTATCAATGGCAGATATTTAGTGGTGATATTAACCCATTCACCCATTACATAAATATCTGATATTTATAGTTCCATACTCATTTCTGGGGTATTACATTAATCAGTTGTCCATTGTCAGATGGGGCCCATGTGCATGTTGATCTGTCCATTATCAGGCTCTGCCCATGTTCGTGTTGATCTGTCCATTGTCAGGCTGGGTCCATATTCATGTTGATCTCTCCATTGTCAGGCTGGACCTTTTTGTTCCTTTTGGTCTATCCATTGTCAGGCTCTGCCCGTTTCATGTTGATCTGTCCATTGTCAGGCTGTGTCCATGGCTGTGTCCATGTTGATGTTCATCTATCAGGCGTGCCTGTGTTCATGTTAATCTGTCCATTGTCAGACTGGGCCCATGTGCATGTGATCTGTCCATTGTCAGGCTCTGCCCATGTTCATGTTGATCTGTCCATTGTCAGGCTGGGCTCGTGTTCATGTTCACATGTCCATTGTCAGGCTGGACCCGTGTTCATGTTCATCTGTCCATTGTCAGCGTGGGCCCTTGTTCATGTTGATCTGTCCATTGTCATGCTGGGCCTGTGTTCGTGTTCATCTGTCCATTGTCAGCCTGGGCCCTGTTTTTTCATGTTGATCTGTCCATTGTCAGGCCTGGCCTGTGTTCATGTTGATCTGTCCATTGTCAGGCCTGACACGTGTTCATGTTCATCTGTCCATTGTCTGGCTGGGTCCGTGTTCATGTTCATCTGTCCATTGTCTGGCTGGGCCCGTGTTCATGTTGATCTGTCCATTGTCAGGCTGGGCCCGTGTTCATCTTAATCTGTCCATTGTCAGGCCTGACCCGTGTTCATGTTCATCTTTCCATTGTCAGGCTGGGCCCATGTTCATGTTGATCTGTCCATTGTCAGGCTAGGCCAGAAGCAGAGAGACCTGGAGTTGGTCCGGCGGGACCTGGAGGAGAAGGACAGGAGGTAAGTTCTCGCTGCCACACAGTATCACACACCACAGGTCACATGCTCCTTTACATTTTGAGGAAGTTTTATTATTCACAGCATATTTATATTGTGTGGATAAAACAAGAACGTCAACTTGCAAATTCACATATCTCACAAATTGTGCTTAATAATTATACCCCCCTCAATGAGTTATGGCGGGGTATACTGGAGTCAGGTTGTCTGTGCGTGCGTGTGTCCGTCCGTGCATGTGTCCGAGCAACCGAGGGTGTAGAAGGGGTGATGGGGCAGAGCCTAACACAAAAGAATGTTTTGATTTATTCCGTGTGCATTACAAGGGGCCATCTCTTTGATCTAGAACAATGGAAATGGCCCCTTCTTCACTATTGGTGGGCCGTATGACTGGGCTCTACTACCATGCTGTGCCAAATCCACGACCGTCCAACCCCTGCTGATCCCAAGGTCAAGGTCTCTTTTCAAAACTTAACATTAGAGAAATATGTTAGAACTTCTATTTCCTTCATCTAAAATGCTTAATATTTCACACATGCATTTCTGTAAGGTTGTACTATCATGCTGTGACAAATCCACGACCATCCAGCCACCGCTGATCCGAAGGTCAAGGTCACATACTTAGTCTCTTTACAAAACATAACATCAGAGAAATATGTTATAACTTCTATTTCTTTCATCGAAAATTCTTAATATTTCATGCATGCATTCCTCTAAGGCTCTACTATCATGCTGTGATAAATCCCCGCTGATTTCGAGATCATGGTCACATACTTAATCTCTTTACAAAACTTAACATGAGAGAAATCGGTTATCACTCCATATTATTACTAGAGGCACAACAGGGTCATTACATGTTGTGCATGCTGTCGAAGGTTGGCCACAATTGTTCACACTTCAACATTTCTCAGGTGGCCAACCCTCAGGAAAATTCACACAGTGGCTATAATAAATTAAAATGGCCACCAATTCCATACAAAATGTCTCTAAGCGCAATTACAACATTGGTGAAGGAAATTTTACTCGCCATCATACTAACGGTGTGAACATGTATACCATGTGCATATGTAAGTATTATTTACTTACAATCTTGTCAATTATGTGAACAAAATAACGGAAGTTACAGTTTTCTCGGTGTATTTGTCAATATTTTTTGATTGTTTATCGTAGTGTATTATTACATGTATATAGAACAAATAGTCAATAACGGTGATTACCTTTCTTATTTCAAATGAAAATGTGATGTTTTCTGTGCACGCCCCACCCACTTGTTTCGTTACCAATAGTTATGTGCTGAATATACATTACATGTTACACGTGAACCACAGCAACAGTATACCCATCCCAATTCTCCGTTCGCCTATCTGTGCGTCATTCTGTTTGTCTTATTGCAAAATTCGTCTTAATATTTAAGTTTACGTTAATTATAAAATAAAATAAACATAGAAAGTAAATAACACTTCATTGTTCATGAGTTTCAAAAAGCATAGTTTAGCATCGTGATTATATTTACTTAATGAATGGTTTGATGTCAAAATCTTGAATTTGCAAGGTACATGTACTAGTAACCTAAATACCAATTGCATCGAGTAACCATTATATGTCAGATACCATCTTACGGTATCTTGCGGTATCCAACGTCGGTTGTAAGCTTCAGCTTCTTAAATGTATCTTAATGTGTCACTGGTTTTGTGTCTGGACTGCGCATTAACCCTTTCAGCACCACAGGCCCGTATAGTGGTATTGGCAAACAGTGTAGAGCCAGATGAGACGGCTCGTGAAGAGCCGTCTCATCAGGATCTGCACCTTTTGGCAAGTAATTTTCAAATTTTTGAAAACAAAAATGGACCAGTCTGAAAATAATTTTGTGACCATTGGATTGGTTGTTAAATTAACATAGCAAGAACCATTTCAGTTATTTAGGGGTGAAAGGGTTAATAACTGTTTGGTGCAGACTTCATATCTATGGTTTTCCATGCATTGTTCAGTCTGCTCTTGAATTGGTTAACTGTTTCCACTCTCACTACGTCTTCTTGTAGGTTGTTTCAATTATTAACAATTCTTTGGCTGAAAGAACTGTTTCTGGCATTTAGTTTGAACTTGTTGTTTGTATATTTTGAAGTTGCTAGGATAGCGTATTGTATAAATTGCTTCTTCCTGGCAAATGTTGTTTATTTGTTTTTCTAGCTACAACTGTTATTTTCTTGGTTGTTCATTGGGGAATATTTGTTGTGCGGCTTTCGTTACATTTGTTATATTGTTTTATTATACCTCATTGTAATTTTTAGCCAATTTTTTTTGAAAAAAAATCCAGGCTATTGGATTGGCGAAAGCCGGCGGGTGGGCGGGTGGGCGGGTGGGGCGGGTGGGGCGGCGGCGGCGTCCACAATCAATGTTAAGTTTTCGTGTTTGAGTCCATTTCTTTGTTACTGTAACCACCTAGGACCACCAAACTTTCACAGCTTCATAATCAAGGGGTGCCCACCACATATCACTATCCAACATGTTACTTTTTTTTTAACTTCACCCATTTTTTCCGCGCAATCGACTTAGCCATTTTCAATGTTGAAGTTTTCGCGTTTTCAATGTTAAGTTTTCGTGTTTAAGTCCATTCCTTTGGTACTGTACCACCTAGGACCACCAAACTTTCACAGCTTCATAATCAAGGGGTGCCCACCACATATCACTATCCAATATGTTACTTTTTTTAGCCAGGTTTTTTGAAAAAAAATCCAGGCTATTGGATTGGCGAAAGCCGGGCGGGCAGGCGGGCGGGCGGGCGGGCGGGGGCGCGGGCGGGCGGCGTCCACAATCAATGTTAAGTTTTCGTGTTTGAGTCCATTTCTTTGTTACTGTACCACCTAGGACCACCAAACTTTCACAGCTTCATAATCAAGGGGTGCCCACCACATATCACTATCCAACATGTTACTTTTTTTTAACTTGACCATTTTTTCCGCGTAGTCGACTTAGCCATTTTCAATGTTAAGTTTTCGCGTTTACAATGTTAAGTTTTTCGTGTTTAAGTCCATTTCTTTGGTACTGTACCACCTAGGACCACCAAACTTTCACAGCTTCATTATCAAGGGGGTAACCCACCACATATCACTAATCCAACATGTTTACTTTTTTTTTAACTTCCACCCACTTTTTTTCCACGCAGTTCGACTTAGACATTTTCAATGTTAAGTTTTCGCGTTTACAATGTTAAGTTTTCGTGTTTAAGTCCATTTCTTTGGTACTGTACCACCTAGGACCACCAAACTTTCACAGCTTCATAACCAAGGGGTGCCTACCACATACAACTATCCAACATGTGACCATTTTTTTACCTTCACCTATTATTTCTACGTAATTGACTTAGTCATTTTCAACGTTAACTTTTTAACGTACGTCTGGTTAGAGTTTTTTGGTTAAAACTTTTTCGTTATACTATATCTCTGCAACTGCTTCGCCCATTACCTTGAAACTTCACATGGGTGTTTATCATCATCCATATTTTCATTCTAATTCAACCCCATGCGGCCCCTGTGCCCAATGTCAAGGTCAAATTACTTTGAATTTTTTTGTTAAAGTTTTTTCCTGTACTATATCTCTGCAACTGCTTCACCCAATACCTTGATACTTCACATGGGTGTTTATCATCATTGTCGCACCTGCTTGCGGAAAGCGCGATCCTGTGCCCAATGTCAAGGTCAAATTACTTTGAATTTTTTTGTTAAATTTTTTTTGTGTACTATGTCTCTGCAACTGCTTCACCCAATACCTTGATACTTCACATGGGTGTTTATCATCATTTTCGCACCTGCTTGCGGAAAGCGCGATCCTGTGCCCAATGTCAAGGTCAAATTACTTTGAATTTTTTTGTTAAAGTTTTTTCGTGTACTATATCTCTGCAACTGCTTCACCCAATACCTTGATACTTCACATGGGTGGTTATCATCATTGTCGCACCTGCTTGCGGAAAGCGCAATCCTGCCCAATGTCAAGGTCAAATTACTTTGAATTTTTTGTTAAAGTTTTTTTTTTTTTTGTGTACTATATCTCTGCAACTGCTTTAACCCAATACCTTGATACTTCACATGGGTGTTTATCATCATTGTCGCACCTGCTTGCGGAAAGCGCGATCCTGTGCCCAATGTCAAGGTCAAATTACTTTGAATTGTTTTGTTAAGTTTTTTACGTGTACTATATCTCTGCAACTGCTTCACCCAATACCTTGATACTTCACATGGGTGTTTATCATCATTGTTGCACCTGCTTGCGGAAAGCGCGATCCTGTGCCCAATGTCAAGGTCAAATTACTTTGAATTTTTTTGTTAAAGTTTTTTCGTGTACTATATCTCTGCAACTGCTTCACCCAATACCTTGATACTTCACATGGGTGTTTATCATCATTGTCGCACCTGCTTGCGGAAAGCGCGATCCTGTGCCCTATGTCAAGTTCAAATTACTTTGAATTTTTTTTGTTAAAGTTTTTTCGTGTACTATATCTCTGCAACTGCTTCACCCAATACCTTGATACTTCACATGGGTGTTTATCATCATTGTCGCACCTGCTTGCGGAAAGCGCGATCCTGTGCCCAATGTCAAGGTCAAATTACTTTGAATTGTTTGTTAAAGTTTTTTCGTGTACTATATCTCTGCAACTGCTTCACCCAATACCTTGATACTTCACATGGGTGTTTATCATCATTGTTGCACCTGCTTGCGGAAAGCGCGATCCTGTGCCCAATGTCAAGGTCAAATTACTTTGAATTTTTTTGTTAAAGTGTTTTTTGTGTACTATATCTCTGCAACTGCTTCACCCAATACCTTGATACTTCACATGGGTGTTTATCATCATTGTCGCACCTGCTTGCGGAAAGCGCGATCCTGTGCCCTATGTCAAGTTCAAATTACTTTGAATTTTTTTGTTAAAGTTTTTTTGTGTACTATATCTCTGCAACTGCTTCACCCAATACCTTGATACTTCACATGTGTTTATCATGAAATTCCTGGGTGTTTATCATCGCAACTGCTCATTGTCACACCTGCTTGCGGAAAGCGCGATATCGTCGGCATTTTGGCATACGTCCGTCCGTTCGTCCGTGTGTCCGGTTAAAGTTTTTTGGTTAAAGTTTTTCCATCTACTATATCTATTTTTTTAGTGTCCATGCCTCGCCCCAAGGCGCGACATGCAGGCCACGGCCATCTAGTCTACAAAAAGTGGGTATAATTATGTTATCCAAGTGTCTATGCTTGGAAAAAACCTGGCCTTCGTGGCTTTGCCTCGTTTCTTGTTTTTAACTTGACCCATTTTTTCCGACTTAGCCATTTTCAATGTTAAGTTTTCGCGTTTTCAATGTTAAGTTTTCGTGTTTAAGTCCATTTCTTTGGTACTGTACCACCTAGGACCACCAAACTTTCACAGCTTCATAATCAAGGGGTGCCTACCACATATCACTATCCAACATGTTACTTTTTTTTTAACTTCACTCATTTTTTCCGCGCAGTCAACTTAGCCATTTTCAACGTCGACTTTTTAACGTACGTCTGGTTAAATTTTTTGGTTAAAACTTTTTTGTTATACTATATCTCTGCAACTGCTTCGACCATTACCTTGAAACTTCACATGGGTGTTTATCATCGTCCATATTTTCACTCTAACCCCCAACCGTGCGGCCCCTGTGCGCAATGTCAAGGTCAAATTACTTTCAATTTATTTGTTAAAGTTTTTTTGTGTACTATATCTCTGCAACTGCTTCACCCATTACCTTGATACTTCACATGGGTGTTTATCATCATTGTCGCACCCGCTTGCGGAAAGCGCAATATCGTCGCCATTTTGGCATACGTCCGTCCGTCCGTACGTCCGTGTGTCCGGTTAAAGTTTTTTCGTTAAAGTTTTTCCATCTACTATATCTATTTTTTTAGTGTCCATGCCGCGCCCCAAGGCGCGACATGCAGGCCACGGCCATCTAGTCTACAAAAAGTGGGTATAATTATGTTATCCAAGTGTCCATGCTTGGAAAAAACCTGGCCTTCGTGGCTTTGCCTCGTTTCTTGTTTTTACCTTCACCTATTATTTCTACGTAATTGACTTAGCCATTTTCAACGTTAACTTTTTAACGTACGTCTGGTTAAAGTTTTTTGGTTAAAAGTTTTTCGTTATACTATATCTCTGCAACTGCTTCGCCCATTACCTTGAAACTTCACATGGGTGTTTATCATCATCCATATTTTCATTCTAACCCCCAACCCTGCGGCCCCTGTGCCCAATGTCAAGGTCAAATTACTTTGAATGTTTTTGTTAAAGTTTTTTCGTGTACTACCGTATTCATTCTAATAAACGCCCATACTCTAATAAACGCTCACCCCCCATTTTTGGGCAAAAAAATGAACATTTTCTGCCCGATTTTACAAAAATTGGGACCTCTAATAAACGCCCATGGCCTCCTGGAAAGAAAAATGGACATACCTGTCAAACTGTAATTTTCCGTTTTACCCTTTTTAGTAACGCGCGGACATGTGCCTTTCGTTCTTTGCGTCCAAATATTCTGTAGGAACATGGAATTTCAAGGCCACCTCCCCTTGCAAATGTCCCGATAGAGGAGGGTCGCGGTTCCCCAGAAGTAACTGCGATCACCTGGGTGATATCTCCGTTATTAAATAATGTTGTCAATGGCTGACACAGTCCTTCAGGAATATGTCCCACAACAGTTTCGCCTTGTTTAGCAATTATTGCAGAGTCACTATAGTCGTTATCTGGTTCTAATATACAATCCAGTTCTGTTCCTGGTGGATAACTTGTTCTATACACGTGATATCCTTTGATCATTGCTTTTACAGATAATAAAATGCATGTACACGCAGTCATTGTGTAGAACAAAAGTAGCTACACACAACACCGTTTATCTGGCCAGTACTACCGGTATGAATCAAATTACATCATCACAGTGTCATGTGGTCTCTTGTTACCGCGCAGATTCTGGCTTAGCATTAGATCACGTGGTCTCTCGGTACCGCGCGTATTCTGCCCGAAAGGGAGGGCCCACATGGGGTTACCATGGGTAGACCTGAGATCAAATTACAGTGATTCGTTGACAGCCATCGGTACCCGGTCACGGTTTAACGCACAATATTGTACAGCAAAACCGGGAACCAGATGTGATGATGGGCTTGCTTGATTATCAAAAAAAATATAAAAAAATACGATTTGGTATGGAGACGATTTTGGTCTGGGAACGATTTGACCAGATAGTATATGTTACGCGAAGAGTGATGTCCCTTTGTTATTGTTGAGATATTTTGAGAAATTTAAGGATTTGGGGTTGATCCTAAAGTAATTATTCTAATGAGAAATGGACCAGTCCAAACATACCGATTATCCGAATACAAACGTCCGATACGGTAGTAATTGCTAAGACTACACCGTGACTACATAGAACGTCTGTGAGGTTTACCAATCCAATCGTTTTTACTCGGACCAAAAACCATTGCCTCTATTAATAAGCCCAACCCCCTCCCCACCCCCCGACGTGTGACTTACCGATGATTCTAATAAGCGCCCGGGCGTTTATTAGAATGAATACGGTATATCTCTGCAACTGCTTCACCCATTACCTTGATACTTCACATGGGTGTTTATCATCATTGTCGCACCCGCTTGCGGAAAGCGTGATATCATCGGCATTTTGGCATATGTCCGTCCGTACGTCCGTGTGTCCGTGTGTCCGTGTGTCCGGTTAAAGTTTTTTTTTCGTTAAAGTTTTTCCATATACATGTACTATATCTATTTTTTTAGTGTCCATTCCTCGCCCCAAGGCGCGACATGCAGGCCACGGCCATCTAGTCTACAAAAAGTGGGTATAATTATGTTATCCAAGTGTCTATGCTTGGAAAAAACCTGGCCTTCGTGGCTTTGCCTCGTTTCTTGTTAATTAGTTCATTAGTCCATTTCTTATCAATTTGATAAAAATAATCTACCGTGTCACTTGCTTGCTGCACAATGCAGCTGTCGCACCGATCCAGCTGCAGTTACTCTGAAAATATTTTTTCCCCCCTTATCCGGCGAACAAAACTTTGTTTAATCTGTAGACTTTAGACACCTTTTTTAGCTCACCTGAGCAAAGCTCATGTGAGCTATTGTTACCGCAATGTGTCTGTCGTCGGTCGTCCGTCATCGTCCGTCCGTGAACATTCTCAAACGTCTTCTCCTCGGTAACCATTGGGCCTATAGTCACCAAACTTCATGGTCATGGTCCTTAGGTAGGGGGATTACAAAATTGTTAAAATGACGTCATTACGTAATCCAAGATGGCCGCCGTCTAAAAATAGCACAAATTATTAAAAAATCTTCTTCTCAAGAACCGCCCCGGATTTCGACAAAACTTGGTAGAAATGATCGATGTACAATGCTCTTTCAAAGTTGTTAATATGGTGACCCCGGGGTAAAAAATGGGCGTGTCCTGTGGGGTCAAATTGGGGTCAAATTTTATTTTTCACCGAATATGGTCATGTCATATATCAAATCGAAGGTATCAGAGAGGCAGTCGCTCTGGTACATTTTTTGTCGAAATTGGATGGTCATGTCATCCAAAATGGCCGTCGAAAGGTCAAAAGGTCGTTCTTTTATTAGAGATTTCAAAATTCTTCTTCACACGAACCACTTGGCCCATGGTGGCCAAACTTCACAATTATGGTCCATGGGTGAAGCCTTTTCACATTTGTTAAAACGGAGGTCGTCGTTAATCCAAGATGGCCGTCGTCTAAAAATAGCATAAATTCTTAAAAAATCTTCTCATGAACCGCCAGCCGGATTTTGACGAATCTTGGTAGGAATGATCAATGTAGAATGCTCTTTCAAAGGTGTTAAAATGGTGACCCCGTGGTCAAAAATAGGCATGGCCCGTGGGTCGAATTTTGTTTTTGACCAAGTATGCTGAATGTCATATATCAAATTGAAGGTATCGATGAGGCGATTGCTCTGGTGCAATATTTGTCGTAATCGGATGATTATGTCATCCATGATGGCCTCCAAAAGGTCCATTTATTCGAGATTTTGAACGTCTTTTTCTCAGGAACCACATGGCCGATGCTGGCCATACTTCATAATAAGTTAAGATCCTTGGGTGAAGCATTTTCAGATTTGGTAAAATGAGAGTCATCGTTTAATCCAAGATGACCGCCATTTTAAAAAGCACAATTTTTTTAAAACACATCAACTCAATGTCACATTCTCCTCTGGTGTTCATGGAGTCAGGTGAGCGAATTAGGGCCATCATGGCCCTCTTGTTTTAATTGGCATTCTTTTTATGTCAAAGATCTGAGTCTTCCACCTGTGGTTTGTTTTACTACCATATGAGCCATGTTATGAGGTTTGTCCGGGACAAGTTGGCCGTGTCTAATAACCACATTTTCCCTTCTTCATGTTGTGTTTCATCTTCTGAACTTAATAGGCGTAGACCGGTTAAAAAGTAAGTGGATGTTTTGCAATGGAGGTTAATTGAAGATTCCCAAATGAATAAACAGAAATTGAAAGCCATTATTTATTATCATTATCCCCTCACCGATAGGCAAGAGGGGATATAGCATTAGTTCATGTACGTGTGTATGTATGTACGTATGTTAGTAACTCCTTTAATTTTTCAACTTATGAACAGCTTCACCGATTTTGATAATATTTGGCCAAAATGTGTGTCTAGGGATGGTGCTTTGTTTTGCATACAACCACGTCCGACCGCCCTTGGTCAAGGTCACTGGGGACTTATGTTCACCTTGTTTGTAAGGCAAATGTGCTAAAGTTTTTATTGTTTATTCAATAACGTATGAACCTCTTCACCGATTTTGATAATATTAGGCCTCAATGTGTGTCATGGGATGGTGCTTTGTTTTGCATATGACCCACATCCGACCGCCCAAGGTGAAGGTCACTGAGGACTTACAGTCGAACACCAGTATCTCGAAGTCGAAGGGAGATCGTATTTTAGTCGAGATAGGACTAGGTTCGAGATACCGAGGAATTGACATGGTCAAATATTTTCACAAAAAAATATCAAATCATGTTACCCATCACATCACGAGTAAACAATAAAGGAATAATGAAACAAAACATGTGTTGCTTTTATTATTTTATATACCAGTTAATTGACAAACAACAATATGAACATTACATACATTATATACATGTATTCAATAGACAACAAGAAATGCGTCTGTCGAACGCAGATGCCACCTGCAGCATATTTGAGAAACTGTGACAAATTGGTTAACCGAAAAGTGTGACGGACGGACAGACGGACGGACGGACAGACAGACGGACGGACGGTCCAAACACTATATGCCACCCATTTCTTCGAAACCCAGTGGCATAATAAATATGTCACCCACTAACAAGGAAATAAAGTTGTGTTTACATAATGAGTAACATATAATACAAGAAACAGAAAAGTACATGTTTTAAACGAAACGAAATTGACACCGTCACTCGCACTCAGGTCTCGTGAATAAGTCCTTGATCGTCCCTTGCTTCGTACACCGGCATCTATACAGCTGTGTGAAGAATGCCGTGGACTTTGACAGGGCGTTAAGAATGTCATGTGGCACGTCGTGATATGCTTAATGAATCGTGTCAAACACTCAAACAAATCGAGGTGGACCAATTAAGCAAACAACCTAAGGCAGGTGTGAATTTATTTTGTTTCGTTTGATGATAGGTTTTGAAAATTAGTGTTAACCAATTTGATCTTAGCAGCCAGGCGCTTAGGTGATTTACCCAAGCGTTTATGTGATCGAGATAGCCAAGTGATTTTTAACGTATTTTTATACGAAGGGGACAGAATGAATAGTCGAGATAGAGAACATGTTCGAGATAGGGCATGTTCGAGATAGCCGAGTAAATTTACATTAAACAAATAAGGATATAATTCGGGACTTTAGCGAATCATCGAGATAGGGGATAACATTGAGGTACTGGTGCTCGACTGTATGTTTTTTTTTTAAATTTTATTATGCCCCCGCCACCGAATGGTGAGGGGGGCATATAGTGTTACCGGCGTCCGTACGTACGTACGTCCCGAAACCTTAACGCTGGGTAAATGGCTTATAATTTCTGTTTCCTTGCTTGGATCTGCTTCACATTTCACACACGCATTGCTCCAATTGTCCTCTACCGCCCTGTGACAAATCCACATTCGTTCTGCCCCCGCTAAGCCCAGGGTCAAGGTCACAGACTAGGTGCTTTTGAAACCTTAACGCTGGGTAAATGGCTTATAATTTCTGTTTCCTTGCTCGGATCGGCTTCACATTTCACACACGCATTCCTCCAATGGTCCTCTACTGCCCTGTGACAAATCCACATTCGTCCCGCCCCGCTAAGCCCAGGGTCAAGGTCACAGACTTGGTGCGTTCGAAACCTTAACGCTGGGTAAATGGCTTATAATTTCTGTTCCCTTGCTCGGATCTGCTTCACATTTCACACATGCATTGCTCCAATCGTCCTCTACCGCCCTGTGACAAATCCACATTCGTCCCACCTCCGCTAAGCCCAGGGTCAAGGTCACAGACTTGGTGCGTTTGAAACCTTAACGCTCAGGTAAATGGCTTATAATTTCTGTTTCCTTGCTCGGATCTGCTTCACATTTCACACACACATTGCTCCAATGGTCCGCTACCGCCCTGTGACAAGTCCACATTCGTTCTGCCCCCGCTAAGCCCAGGGTCAAGGTCACAGACTTGGTGCGTTCGAAACCTTAATGCTGGGTAAATGGCTTATAATTTCTGTTTCCTTGCTCGGATCTGCTTCACATTTCACACACGCATTGCTCCAATCGTCCTCTACCGCCCTGTGACAAATCCACATTCGTCCTGCCCCCGCTAATCCCAGGGTCAAGGTCACAGACTTGGTGCTTTTGAAACCTTAACACTTGGTAAATAGCTTATTATGCCCCCTCCACCGAATGGTGAGGGGGGCATATAGTGTTACCGGCGTCCGTACGTACGTAACGTACATACGTCCCGAAACCTTAACGCTCGGGTAAATGGCTTATTATTTCTGTATCCTTGCTCGGATCTGCTTGACATGGTCCTCTACCGCCCTGTGACAAATCCACATTCGTCCCGCCCCCGCTAAGCCCTGGGTCAAGGTCACAGACTTTGGTCGCGTCCCGAAACCTTAACGCTCGGGTAAATGGCTTATTAATTTCTGTATCCTTGCTCGGATCTGCTTGACATGGTCCTCTACCGCCCTGTGACAAATCCACATTCGTCCCGCCCCCGCTAAGCCCTGGGTCAAGGTCACAGACTTGGTGCGTTCGAAACCTTAACGCTGGGTAAATGCCTTATAATTTCTGTTTCCTTGCTCGGATCTGCTTCACATTTCACACACGCATTGCTCCAATGATCCTCTGCCACCCTATGACAAATTCACATTTGTGCCGCCCCCGCCAAGCCAGGGTCAAGGTCACAGACTTGGTGCGTTCAAAACCTTAACGCCGGGTGAATGCCTTATAATTTCTGTTTCCTTGCTCGGATCTGCTTCACATTTCACACACGCATTGCTCCAATGGTCCTCTGCCACCCTGTGACAAGTCCACATGCGTGCCGCCCCCGCTAAGCCCAGGGTCAAGGTCACACACTTGGTGCGTTCAAAACCTTAACGCTGGGTAAATGCCTTATAATTTCTGTTCCGTTGCTCGGATCGGCTTCACATTTCACACACGCATTGCTCCAATGGTCCTCTGCCACCCTGTGACAAATCCACATTTGTGCCGCCCCCGCTAAGCCCAAGGTCAAGGTCACAGACTTGGTGCGTTCGATACCTTAACGCTCGGATCGGCTTCACATTTCACACACGCATTGCTCCAATGGTCCTCTGCCACCCTGTGACAAATCCACATTCAAATATGCCTTGTTTTCTTTGGCTGCCAGCGGGGGCATTCGTGTGCCGACAGGCCACATTTCTAGTAATTTCTGTTTCCTTGCTCGGATCTGCTTCACATTTCACACACACATTGCTCGAATGGTCCTCCACCGCACTGTGACAAATCCACATTCGTCTCGCCCCCGCTAAGCCCAGGGTGAAGGTCACAGACTTGGTGCGTTCGAAACCTTAACGCTGGGTAAATGGCTTATAATTTCTGTTTCCTTGCTCGGATCGTGCTTCACATTTCACACATGCATTGCTCCAATGGTCCTCTACCGCCCTGTGACAAATCCACATTCGTCCCGACCCCGCTAAGCCCAGGGTCAAGGTCACAGACTTGGTGCGTTTGAAACCTTAACGCTCGGGGTAAATGGCTTGTAATTTCTGTGTCCTTGCTCGGATCTGCTTCACATTTCACACACGCATTGCTCCAATGGTCCTCTACTGCCCTGTGACAAATCCACATTCGTCCTGCCCCCACTAAGCACAGGGTCATGACTCGGCACTCGGCACTCGGGTAAATGACTTATAATCAAATATGCCTCGTTTTCTTTGGCTGCCAGCGGGGGCATTCGTGTGCCGACAGGCCACATTTCTAGTTATTATTATTATTGTCAAGGCTGCCAGTGAGGGAATTAGCTTTGTTTAGCGATGCCAGTTCTTGTTCATTTGTGGAGCCTCCAATAAATCTGCTTGCTTTGTATGCATACCTGTACTAGTTTGCATTGTATTTACAGTTTTAGCGCCTTCATGAGATAATAATGTTTATACCCTGGGGTATGTAGTTTTCATCTTTCTGTCAGTCTGTCCGTCAGTACATGTTGTAATATTTGCATCAAAGTGTGGGAGTACCTATTATCTCCATATGCAACCGTATGTCAAATTGACTTGAAACTGATGTTTGTATATTATCATTCATACTTTCTTCTATAGTTCACGTATACCAGCCAATGCCCAAGGTCAAGGTCAACTGTCTTTGACCACCATTTGAATGTTTTTATACCCCCGGTCTTGGTAGAGCTTGAGACATATAGTGTTTGGACTATGTGTCCATGTGTCTGTGCATCTGTGTGTCTGTGTGTCCGACAGTCCGTGTGTTTGTGTGTCCGTCCGGTACAGTAAGCAGTTCGCCAAAGTTTCTAAATTCTGTCCTAACTATAACTCTTGAAGGATTACTTAAATATTTAAACACAGCATACTTGTGGACAAATGTTCACTCATCCATGCTGCCCTTAATATGACCTTGACCTTTTGACCTTCACAACTTTGAACTTTTTCACACATTAATAAGCTCGCCAAAATTTCT
Source organism: Conchocele bisecta (assembly GCA_029237695.1). NCBI lineage: Eukaryota > Metazoa > Mollusca > Bivalvia > Lucinida > Thyasiridae > Conchocele > Conchocele bisecta. The sequence continues at coordinate 36,272,132 of CM055277.1, forward strand.
CATTTCTGTCATAACTTCTATATCCCTTGAAGGATTACTTAAATATTTCAATACATCATACTTGAGGACAAATGCCACAAATCCATGCTGTCCTTAATATGACCTTGACGTTTTGACCTTCACAACTTTGAACTTGTTCACACATTAAGAAGTTTGCGGGAATTTCTCAATTCTGTCATAACTTTCATATCCCTTGATGGTTTACTTTAATATTTCAATACATCATACTTGTGGACAAATGCCCAACATCCATGTACCTTTAATATGACGTTGACCTTTTGACCGTCACAACTTTGAGCTTTCTCACACATTCAAATGTTTGCCGAAGTTTCTCATTTCTGTCATAACTTCTATATCTCTTAAAGGATTACTTAAATATTTCAATACATCATACTTGAGGACAAATGCCACACATCCATGCTGCCCTTAATATGACCTTGGCATTTTGACCTTCACAACTTTGAACTTTTTCACACATTAAGAAGCTCGCCAAAGTTTCTCATTTCTGTCATAACTTCGTTTCTCATGATGGATTACTTTAATATTTTAATACATCCTTCTTGAGGAAAAATGCCACACATCCATGCTGCCCTTAATATGACCTTGACATTTTGACCTTCACAACTTTGAACTTGTTCACACATTAAGAAGTTTGCGGGAATTTATCAATTCTGTCATAACATTTATATCCCTTGATGGTTTACTTTAATATTTCAATACATCATACTTGTGGACAAATGCCCAACATCCATGTACCTTTAATATGATGTTGACCTTTTGACCTTCACAACTTTGAGCTTTCTCACACATTCAGAAGTTTGCCAAAGTTTCTCATTTCTGTCATAACTTCTATATCCCTTGAAGGATTACTTTAATATTTCAATACATCATACTTGAGGACAAATGCCGCACATCGATGCTGCCCTTAATATGACCTTGACATTTTGACCTTCACAACTTTGAACTTGTTCACACATTAAGAAGTTCGCCAGAGTTTCTCATTTCTGTCATAACTTTTATATCCCTTGATGGTTTACTTTAATATTTCAATACATCATACTTGTGGACAAATTCCCCACATCCATGCTGCCCTTAATTTGAACTTCACCTTTGACCTTCATAACTTTTAACTTTTTCGCACATTAAGAAGTTTGCCGAAGTTTCTCATTTCTGTCATAACTTCTATATCCCTTGAAGGATTACTTAAATATTTAAACACAACATACTTGTGGATAAATGCCACACATTCCTGCTGCCCTTAATATGACCTTGCCCTTTTGACCTTCACAACTTTTAACTTTTTCACACAGTAAAAAGTTCGCTGGAGTTTCTCGATGAAGTTTACCAGAGTTTACATAAGTCTTGTGCACAAGTGTCACACATCCATGCTGCCCTTATTATGACCTGGACCTTTTGACCTTCACAACTGTGCTTATGAATACTTATCATGTTTGGTTAATTAACTTTGCCATAGTTTCTCCAATCTGGCCACCGGGGGCATTCGTGTGCTGACAGGCCACATTTTCTTGTGTTTTTTTCTTTTTTTTTTTTAAATTTGTGTTGACATTTTTAAATACCTAGTATCAAGGCAACCACAGGTTTGATTCACTTGTAACTTCATATACTTCCACACCATTATTCATATTGTCATATTGTCATCTATAGCCCACCAATGTGATCTCAACGGTCAAATAGTTCTGCTAATTTGTGTTATCTAGTAGGTTGGTAATCTGTGCGGCATCCAAGGTCATCCAATATATACTGTAATGAGAATGGCTGTGCAATATCAGTTTGTAGCAAAGAAACCAAGCTACATATCTATAAACATTAAATGCAACCTATGCTTAGTAACTGATTTGTATACATTTGGTATTATCCTTCTATCTGGTTGCTAGGCAACAGGAGGTATCACATAGTTGGGCATAACTATTCTTTGCTATAGGTAAATTATTTAAAGCCAAACTACAGTGAACTTTAATTAAACCCAGAGTATTAATATAAGGAGGTTCAATATGATCTTCCAGAAATATGGTGTCAATAATGAGAAATACTGTAGATAATTTTCGGCCATTGTGGACAACATAAAACCCACAACACGGTCACCCATATGGGTCTACATGTAATTGTAAAGTTGTGAGTTCAAACTGCATGAGCTGATGTGTGGTTATATGTCAATATCGTTAGCTGTCTCTTCATGTGCATATCATGTACCAATTGCAAGTAATACCATTATGTAAAATTTGTTAGTCTCTCTCACTTTCTGTTTATAGACGGGTTCATTAGACATGCAAACGTTTCTGATTTAAATTCACAGTAAATTATAAGCCAACAAGTGTGGCAACAATTTCACCATTTTACCAACACAACATGTACTTCTCACTTCTCTGAAGGTTTTGTTGCTAAAAATGCCCAGTTTTTAACTCAGTATTTTTCTGTTCACTCATCACCACATGCATGATGCTTGACATATGTGTTGATGATGTCGCATCACCATGACGTCAGTGAGCGCAGTAATGCCATACAATGCGACATCATTGATGAAGTTTCAATATAGCAGTATGCCCAATTTCATTTGGATATATGCACTATATATCAAGTTACATATTCCGTTTCACTATTTATTAGATGACCCTCATATATGAAGCATTACAAAAACGGGCTTATGGATTGTGCAACCATTGAAGTGCCAGATCAACCTACCGGTACACATCTGTGCAGTTTGATCTGGGGCTACACATATTTAGTTTGGTTTAGGCAAATGTATACAGTTGCTAGCTGATGGTGAGCTACACTGGTGAACGTGGTCAAAGCGTCAATCACCCTTTCAACACTAGACACATCTTTCTTAATATATGCAAACAGTGCAGATCATGATGAGCCAGCTCGTAACGAGCGATCTCACCAAGATTGCACCATTTGTGGATTTTTTTATTATTTTTTACAAAATGACCCCCATTTCTGCATAATGGAAAAGTGACTGAAGGGTGAAATGGTTAATGCACGTGTGACTCACCATGACAGCATCAGAATTTATGACCAGTGTAACATCAGATACGCATGTGCAACAGTGTGATGGTGGATCTGGCGCATACCTTGTCAATGGGTAAAAACAATAATGCTCAATGGCCTTTCATTATGTAATTACTGATAACTTAATTGGTAAAACTAGTTAATATTTATATTGCAAATGTATATTCAAGAAGATTATCTCATGCATGGGTTTATTTATTTGATTATTGATCATTTTCTTAGTATAGTTTTATGCTCCCTGAAAAAAAAATTGGGGGAGCATATTGTTACCGCTTTGTCCGGCGTCCGCCGTCAGAGTTTTACGTTAAAGTTTTTCAAATTGCTATACTCTCTGTGACTGCTTGGGATATCAACTTGAAACTTCATATACACATTGATCACCATCCACATTTTCATTGTATACCCTACCCATGCTGCTCAGGAGCCCAAGGTCAAGGTCAAATGACTAAACTTTTTGTTAAAGTTTTTCAAATTATAAAATCTCTGTGACCGCTTGCGATATCAACTTGATACATCATGTACACATTGATCACCATTTATTGTGATTAATAAGCATACTACACCAATACCCAGAGTCAAGGACTTTGAATTTCAATCCAGGCGTCATCGGGGAGCATTTGTCGGATTTACCGACCATCTATATTTATATTAGTTATAATTGTTACTATTTATGTTTACTTTAATTTCACATTGAATTTATGTTAAATTCTTCTCTAACGAAAATCAGCTGAATGTCTTCTCATGACTTCTTTATTTGTGGCTGTGACCCAGGAGAAATGAAGCTGACCAGTATGTATTTTGTGACCAGTGTAGATCCAGATCAGCCTGTGCATCCTCGGACTGATCAGGTACTGTTCTCATTTCATCAATGAAACACCGGTCATGCTTCAAATAAACAATATAGATTGTTACATCAGGCAACAGAAGTGCGCTATTTCATCAGGGGCTACACTGGTTACACATCCCATAAGCCCCATTTCTGCAGTCACAACCATCATTATGTGGTGATTCCTTATTAGCTCACCTGAGTGAAGCTCATGTGAGCTATTGTTACCGCAATGTGTCCGTCGTCCGTCGTCGTCCGTCGTCCGTCGTCCGTCGTCGTCCGTGAACATTTTCAAACGTCTTCCCCTCAGTAACCATTGGGCCTATAGTCACCAAACTTCATGATCATGGTCCTTAGGTAGGGGGATTACAAAATTGTTAAAATGACGTCATTGCGTAATCCAAGATGGCCGCCATCTAAAAATAGCACAAATTCTTCAAAAATCTTCTTCCGCCAACCGGATTTCAACAAAACTTGGTAGGAATGATCGATGTACAATGCTCTTTCAAAGTTGTTAAAATGCTGACCCTGGGGTCAAAACTGGGCGTGGCCCGTGGGGTCAAATTGGGGTCAAATTTTATTTTTGACCGAATATGGTCATGTCATATATCGAATTGAAGGTATCAAAGAGGCGATCACTCTGGTGCATTTTTTTTTCGAAATCTGATGGTTATGTCATCCAAGATGGCCGCCGAAAGGTCAAAAGGTCGTTCTTTTATTAGAGATTTCAAAATTCGTCTTCACATGAATCGCTTGGCCCATGGTAGCCAAACTTAAAAGATATGGTCCATGGGTGAAGCCTTTTCAGATTTGTTAAAATGGAGGTCATCGCTAATCCAAGATGGCCGCCGTCTAAAAATAGCATAAATTCTTAAAAAATCTTCTTCTCATGAACCGCTAGCCGGATTTCGACGAAACTTGGTAGGAATGATCAATGTACAATGCTCTTTCAAAGTTGTTAAAATGGTGACCCCGGGGTCAAAAATGGGCATGGCCTGTGGGGTCAAATTTTGTTAAAATTTTATTTTTGACCGAATATGGTCAAGTCATATATCGAATTGAAGGTATCAAAGAGGCGATCACTCTGGTGCATTTTTTTTTCGAAATCTGATGGTTATGTTATCCAAGATGGCCGCCGAAAGGTCAAAAGGTCGTTCTTTTATTAGAGATTTCAAAATTCGTCTTCACATGAATCGCTTGGCCCATGGTAGCCAAACTTAAAAGATATGGTCCATGGGTGAAGCCTTTTCAGATTTGTTAAAATGGAGGTCATCGCTAATCCAAGATGGCCGCCGTCTAAAAATAGCATAAATTCTTAAAAAATCTTCTTCTCATGAACCGCTAGCCGGATTTCGACGAAACTTGGTAGGAATGATCAATGTACAATGCTCTTTCAAAGTTGTTAAAATGGTGACCCCGGGTCAAAAATGGGCATGACCTGTGGGGTCAAATTTTGGTAAAATTTTATTTTGACCGAATATGGTCAAGTCATATATCGAATTGAAGGTATCAAAGAGACGATCACTCTGGTCCATTTTTTGTCGAAATCTGATGGTTATGTTATCCAAGATGGCCGCCGAAAGGTCAAAAGGTCGTTCTTTTATTAGAGATTTCAAAATTCTTCTTCACATGAACTGCTTGGCCCATGGTAACCAAACTTAAAAGTTATGGTCCATGGGTGAAGCCTTTTCAGATTTATTAAAATGGAGGTCATCGCTAATCCAAGATGGCCGCCATCTAAAAATAGCAATTAAAATTCTTAAAAATTCTTCTTTCTCATGAAACGCCAGCCGGGATTTCGACGGAAACTTTGGTGGTAGTAATGATCAATGTACAATGCTCTTTCAAAATTGTTAAAATGGTGACCCCGGGGTCAAAAATGTGCGTGGCCCGTGGGGTCAAATTGGAGTAAAATTTTATTTGTGACCGAATATGGTCATGTTATATATCAAATCGAAGCTATCAATGAGGCGATCACTCTGGTGAATTTTTTGTCGAAATCTGATGGTTATGTCATCCAAGATGGCCGCCGAAAGGTCAAAAGGTCGTTCTTTTATTAGAGATTTAAAAATTCTACTTCACATGAACCGCTTGGCCCATGGTAGCCAAACTTCACAGTTATGGTCCATGGGTGAAGCCTTTTCAGATTTGTTATAATGGAGGTCATCGTTAATCCAAGATGGCCGCCGTCTAAAAATAGCACAAATTCTTAAAAAAAAAAATTCTCATGAACCACTGGCCGGATTTCGACGAAACTTGGTAGGAATGATCGATGTACAATGCTCTTTTAAAGTTGTGAAAATGGTGACCCCGGGGTCAAAAATGGGCGTGGCCCGTGGGGTCAAATTTTATTTTTTGACCGAATATGCTCATATCATATATCAAATTGAAGGTATCGATGAGGCGATTGCTCTGGCGCAATATTTGTCGGAATCGGATGATTATGTCATCCATGATGGCCACCAAAAGGTCCATTTATTTGAGATTTTGAACGTCTTTTTCTCAGGAACCACATGGCCGATGCTGGCCAAACTTCATAGGAAGTTCCGATCCTTGGGTGAAGCATTTTCAGATTTGGTAAAATGAGAGTCATCGCTTAATCCAAGATGACCGCCGTCTAAAAATAGCACAATTTTTTTAAAACACATGAACTCAATGTCACATTCTCCTCTGGTGTTCATGGAGTCAGGTGAGCGAATTAGGGCCATCATGGCCCTCTTGTTTTAATTAGAATTGGTTGACAAGATGATTCGAATGAGGTATCACAACATGTATGTTCGTGAAGAAATTACGTGCACTTATTTTACTTATTTTTCTCTCAGTCCAAATTACCCAAAAATTGTGATTTCACCTCTGCTATATATTGTGATGCTGCGTTTTTGCTGCCACGTCAAATCTGTAGATATATGGTTCAATTGTTTAGAAAAAATATTGATCTCATATTTTAGAAATCAGTAATAGTTACATAAGTCTTGCCCATATGCAGCAGGAGTAGTTATATAGAAGAGCTTGTAAAATGCTTGCTTACCACCACCGGATGTATGGCAGCTTTCTTGTTGATTTAGATTCTGATGAGTACCGACATAGCTTATTTAATTACGATGCTCACCATAGTTATTTTCATTACATCATTATAGTAGTGACATAAAACCTGCTGATTACCAATAATAGGCCACTCACAATTTACAACTCCGGCGACAGCGTCATAGTAGTAGTTGTCAACAATTTTGAACATACGTCCAAATTTTGAATATCTCCTAATCTGTTAGTAAAAGCATTCCCAAATTTGATCATTAGCTTCCTCACATTGATTGCTCTCCACCCAGTGTCATTCGGGTGACCTTGACCTTGGTGACCTTGACCTCAGTGGGTGAGACACCAAATGAAATTGCATCACTGTAAGCCCGAGGTGTTTCATATAGCTGAGATAGCGTGTAAGTATGGCACGTATACGTAAAGCAATGCTGGTTTCCAGAGAATCCGAGGAAGAGTATTTGAAGCTGGCCGCAATCGACAAGCAGCGGATCGAGCATGAGAAAATGTCGCTTGAAGACCAGTTGGCAGAGGTTTGTCCACTTCCATCTTCTGCTCATCTTCAGTTTGTAATACAGCAGCAGATGTTTTTGTTATGTCCATCACGGTCCTGATAACATGATAGACAGGAACCTCTCTAAACCTTACATCCTGACAGGTTCACACAGTGTCCGGTTTAGAGAGGTTCTACTGTAATTCTGGTACATATAAACTTCAAGGCATGGTTGTATGCATTGAAATCAGACATAATCATTAGAGATACAGTACCCAACCAACCAACCGATCCAATAAAACCACACCCACCAGCCAACCACCCACCTGCCAACCAACCCCTATAACCAACCATCCAAGCCAGCCAACCAGTCAACCAAATAACGCAAACCAACAAAACTAAGCAAACAACCAACTAATACAACCAACTAAACCAACTAACAAAATCAACGAACCAGCCAATCCAGCTAACCAACCAACCAACCTATACAATGAATCAAACAAGTCAATCAACCCAATAACCAACTACCAACTACAACCAAGTAGTCAAAACCACCAACCCACCCACCCACCCACCCACCCACCCACCACCCACCCACCAACCAACCAACCAACCAACCAACCAACCCAATGAAAATTGAGCAACAAAGCAACCTACCAACAATCATACAACCAACAGACCAAACCAGCAACCAACCAACCAACTACGCAACAAACCAACAAACCAACAAACCAACAAAACAATCAATCAATCAACCAACCAACCAACCAACCAACCCATACAAAACAAACCAATCCGACTGACCAACCATTCAATCAATCCATCTAAGCCAGACAACCAACCATTCAACCAATCAAACTAACCAGCCAAACCCCCAACCAACAAACCATTCAACAAGCCCAACCAACCGAACAACGAAGCAAACCAACCATCCAATCCAACGACCAACGACCAAACAACCGCCCAAGTAACCTTTCAACCAAGCCAACCAATCAATCAGCCAACTGACCAACAAACTGCTGCCATTGCAGGAGAGGCGGCGGCGGTTGGAGACAGAGAAGCGGGCCCAGCAGGAGATAGAGAAGCTCAGTATGGAGGTGAACGTCCTCAAGGCCCAGGCCAACACAAAGGTATACATGGACCACTATATACATAGGCAATATCAGGCCCACGCGAAGGTATACATGGCCCACTATATACAAAGGCAATACCAGGCCCACTATGTACTTAGGCCATACCAGGCCCACACCAGTGTATACATGGACCACTATGTACATATACAATACCAGGCCCACACCAAGGTATACATGGCCCACTATGTACATAGACAATACCAGGCCCACACCAAGGTATACATGGCCCACTATGTGCATAGACAATACTAGGCCCACACCAAGGTATACATGGCCCACTATATACATAGGCAATACCAGGCCCACTATGTATTTAGGCCATACCAGGCCCACACCAGGGTATACATGGTCCACTATGTACATAGACAATGGACCACTATGTACATAGACAATACCAGGCCCACACAAAGGTATACATGGCCCACTATGTACATAGACAATACCAGGCCCACACCAAGGTATACATGGCCCACTATGTACATAGACAATACCAGGCCGCACCAAGGTATACATGGCCCACTATATACATAGGCAATACCAGGCCCACACCAAGGTATACATGGCCCACTATGTGCATATACAATACCAGGCCCACACCAAGGTATACATGTCCCACTATGTACATAGACAATACCAGGCACACACCAAGGTATACATGGACCACTATGTGCATAGACAATACCAGACCCACACCAAGATATACATGGCCCACTGTGTTCATAGACAATACCAGGCCCACACCAAGGTATACATGGCCCACCATGTACATATACAATACCAGGCCCACACCAAGGTATACATGGCCCACTATGTACATAGACAATACCAGGCCCACACGAAGGCATACATGGCCCACTATGTACATAGACAATACCAGGCCCACATGAAGGTATACATGGCCCACAATATACTTAGGCAATACCAAGCCCACACCAAGGTATACATGGCCCACTATGTACATAGTCAATACCAGGCCCACGCGAAGGTATACATGGACCACTATGTACATAGGCAATATCAGGCCCACACCAAGGTATACATGGCCCACTATGTGCATATACAATACCAGGCCCACACCAAGGTATACATGGCCCACTATGTACATGGATGGTTGTGTCATCCAAGATGGCCGCTGAAAGGTCAAAAGGTCGTTCTTTTATTAGAGATTTCAAAATTCTTCTTCACATGAACCGCTTGGCCATGGTAGCCAAACTTAAAAGTTATGGTCCATGGGTGAAGCCTTTTCAGATTTGTTAAAATGGTGGTCATCGCTAATCCAAGATGGCCGCCGTCTAAAAATAGCATAAATTCTTAAAAAATCTTCTTCTCATAAACCGACAACCGGATTTCAACGAAACTTGGTAGGAATGATCGATGTACAATGCTCTATCAAAGTTGTTAAAATGATGACCCCGGGGTCAAAAATGGGTGTGGCCCGTGGGGTCAAATTGGGGTCAAATTTTATTTTTGATCGAATATGCTCATGTCTACATCAAATCGAAGGTATCAAAGAGGCGATCGCTCTGGTACATTATTTGTCGAAATTGGATGGTTATGTCATCCAAGATGGCCGCCGAAAGGTCAAAAGGTTATTCTTTTATTAGAGATTTCAAAATTCTTTTTCACACGAACCGCTTGACCCTTGGTGGCCAAACTTCACAGTTATGGTCCATGGGTGAAGCCTTTTCAAATTTGTTAAAATGGAGGTCGTCGCTAATCCAAGATGGCTGCAGTCTGAAAATAGCACAAATTCTTAAAAAATCGTCTTATCATGAACCGCCAGCCGGATTTCGACGAAATTTGGTAGGAATGATCGATGTACAATGCTCTTTCAAAATTGTTAAAATGATGACCCTGGGATCAAAAATGGACGTGGCCCGTGGGGTCAAATAGGGGTCAAATTTTATTTTTGACCGAATATGGTCATGTCTCTATGAAATCGAAGGTATCAAAGAGGCGATCACTCTGGTACATTATTTGTCGAAATTGGAATGTCATGTCATCCAAGATGGCCACCGAAAGGTCAAAAGGTCATTCTTTTATTAGAGATTTCAAAATTATTCTTCACACGAACCGCTTGGCCCATGGTGGCCAAACTTCACAAAGAAAACTTCACAGTTATGATCCATGGGTGAAGCCTTTTTAGACTTGTTAAAACGGAGGTCGTCGTTAATCCAAGATGGCCGCCTTCTAAAAATAGCACAAATTCTTAAAAAATCTTCTTCTCATGAACCGCCAGCTGGATTTCGACGAAACTTGGTAGGAATGATCGACGTAGAATGCTCTTTCAAAGGTTTTAAAATGGTGACCCCAGGGTCAAAAATGGGCGTGGCCCATGGGGTCAAATTTTATTTTTGACCAAATATGCTCATGTCATATATCAAATTGAAGGTATCTATGAGGTGATTGCTCTGGTGCAATATTTGTCGGAATCAGATGATTATGTCCTCCATGATGGCCTCCAAAAGGTCCATTTATTCAAGATTTTGAACGTCTTTTTCTCAGGAACCACATGGCCGATGCTGGCCAAACTTCATAGTAAGTTAAGATCCTTGGGTGAAGCATTTTCAGATTTGGTAAAATGAGTCATCGCTTAATCCAAGATGACTGCCATCTAACAATAGCACAATTTTTGTCGCATCCGCTTGCGGAAAACGTAATATAGTCGGCATTTTGGCGTACGTACGTGTGTCCGGTTAAACTTTTTGGTTAAGTTGTTTGGTTAAGTTTTTTGGTTAAATTTTTTGGTTAAGTTCTTTGGTTAAAGTTTTTGGTTAAGTTTTTTCGTTAAAGTTTTTCGTTAAAGTTTTTCGTTATACTATATCTCTGCAACTGCTTTGCCTATTACCTTGAAACTTCACATGGGTGTTTATCATCATCTATATTTTCATTCTACCCCCCTCCCGTGCGGCCCCTGTGCCCAATGTCAAGGTCAAATTACTTTGAAGTTTTTGGTTAAATTTTTTTTTGCGCCCGCTTGCGGAAAGCGCGATATAGTCGGCACTTTGGCATACGTACGTACATACGTGTGTCCGGTTAAAGTTTTTGGTTAAGTTTTTTGGTTAAAGTTTTTCGTTATACTATATCTTTTTTTTTAGTGTCCATGCCTCGCCACAAGGCACGACATGCAGGCCGCGGCCATCTAGTTTATCTAATACTCTTCTACCTACAAGGTATACATGGCCCACTATATACAGTTGTTTCTGTCAAAATGTTCCGGGTTTATACGTGTACAAAGTGTTGTGCGTTGCGTATCCGTGGAGTTTCCGTTAGTTGCGTTTCAAACCGTGTGTCGTCTACGTGTAATACGTTTTCGGCCATGCGTTGCGTTTCCCCACTCTTGCGCATGCGCGAAAGTCGAGCAAACCGTGTTCAACGCATTGAGTTTCAAAAGTGTGTAATCCGTGTACAACGGTTGTAAACGTATACAACGGTTGTAAACAACGCATTGAGTTTCAAAAGCGTGTAATCCGTGTACAACGGTTGTAAACGTATACAACGGTTGTAAACGTATACAACGCTAAGGTAAACCGTTTAAACGATTTAACGCTTTCTTTGACGAACGGTTACACGCTTCTACATAAACACAGCACCGTACAGATGAAACCGTGTTATACGTATAACACGTTTCCACGGATTTTTACGCATTACACGTTTTGGTATGCCAACAGTGTATAGCGTAGAATGCGCATGCTCAGATCGTTCTTCGTGTGTGTATATATACTTCTAGACTGCAGGGCTTCTAAAATTTTCAGTTTTCCGGTTCTGGACCGAATTTTGAACTCTCAGACCGATTGAGATTTTGAAAACTAGTCTTAAAAATCGGTCGAGAACAATTGCCAGTCGGCTGCTATTTCGCTATAAACCTTGTAAATTTACCGGTTTTTGACCACCAAGTAATTTATGACACATATCCGCGGGCCATATCCGTGTTAAACCAGTGTGCAGCTCGCTGTGTATTCAGTTTCTCCATATATCGATTTTTCTTAACACACGCGTGGGAGAGGTGCATAGCGGATTAGTGACTGAAATAGACTGGCTTCAGCGTAAAGATACGAGAGTTCCTAGATTCGCAATTTCTGAGGTCCATAAATACATTAAATATGCCTAAAAGCATCAATGAATGAAGAAAAAAAATGAATTTTTATATGGAGGGTGTAAAATAAAAAAAATATTATTTTTTTCTTCATTAATTGAAGATTTTAGGCATATTTAATGTATTTATAGACCTCGGTCCGTTACTTCAACCTGTGATATTACACAGACGAGATTTGTGTTGCTTTGTGCAAAAAAATCGATAACACTAAGCCCTGTCAACTAACAGGTGCTTATTGTATGACATCATTCAGCACGAGAAATGCGTCGTGACCACTCATTTAGGCTTTAGTTTTGAAATGTTACTGATTGGTCAACACGCCCTTTGATGTTCCGCAGACGTCGCGAACGTGTGACTCATGGGGCAATCATGCAGTAACACATTTCATGCTGAGGATACGATTATGTTTGTGGGAAAAATATTTTCCTTCTATGCACTCAGAAGTATATTCCGCGAGCACCATTTAAACCGTCTCGTCGAGACGGTTCAAATGAGTGGTCACAACGTATACTTTCATTGAGAAATAACAAAAATAAAAATAAAATATTTAATAATTTCATACCCGTAAATGTGTATTCCGAAAGGAATGGATTACAAAAAAACACTGGATTATACGCAGATCTGTCGCCATGTTTCGCCGATATTCATTTCGAAAATATTTTCCGTAAAAGGTGTTGAAAAGTTGACACAAAATTCAGAGTTCATGCGGAATTTCGGTGGGATTATGCACGTATCAACAGCTAATCATCCGCATGAATAGGCAGGACACGTGACCATTATTTATTAACAATTAATCCTTTTAAGCGCCTGTTGATAGCGAGCATTATACATTGTAATAAGCGTCTGTCTATCGCGAGCACTATACAACGTACCCCGACCATCGCGTGATAATGGAGCTGCAATGTATTGTTGTTTACACCCGTATAATTCATTTTCCATATCAGGGGCGAAATGAGTCTGCCTTACAATAATTCGCATGTGCGGAATGGTGGTACATGTAGGCGCGAAACGATCCGCCTGTAAACGATCCAGGCCGAACAGGTACATGTATTCGCGATATTTTAAAAGGGACGAAACAAGGCCGCCTCGAAGCGATCGGGGCCGAACAGGTATTCGCGTTATTAAAACGTGTAAACCGTTGTACGCTTTCATATAGCTACACGCTTCCAGGTAAAGCGTTGTACACGTTTCAACGCTTTCACCTCGCTACATATGTATACGCCAAAGCGTGTTCTACGCCTTGAAGCTAAACGTATTACACGCTTTAAAATGGTTTGACAATGTGTATTACACGTGTACGAACCGTATTATACGTTTAAACAACGTATACAACGCTTTTAAACTAAACGCTTTGACAATGTGTATTACACGTGTACGAAACGTATTATACGTTTAAACAACGTATACAACGCTACAGCAAACCGTTGCGTTCGCGTTGCGTTCGCGTTGAGTTTGCAAGTGTTGTCTACGGTGGAACAAAAACGCAGACTGCACTGTACATAGGCAATACCAGGTTCACACCAAGGTATACATGGCCCACTATGTACATAGCCAGTACCAGGCCCACGCGAAGGTATGCATGGCCCAATATGTACATAGACAATACCAGGCCCACACCAAGGTATACATGGCCCAATATGTATATAGACAATACCAGGCCCACACAAAGGTATACATGGCCCGCTATGTACATAGCCAATACCATGCCCACACGAAGGTATACATGTCCCACCATGTAAATAGGCAATACCAGGCCCTAACAGGGCTAAGAGTTATCTTGATAGGTGGTTGGAACTAGGCAAAGTTGAACATACTTACAAAGGCGTGATAGATTTTTATACGACCGTTTTTAAAAAACGGTACGTATTATGTTTTACCGCACGGCGGGTGGGGGGCTGGCGGGCGGGCGGACGGCTGAAGAAAAAGCGCATAGTTCGTGTACACAACTCCTCTGAAACCGTTCAGTCGATCGATCTGAAACTATACACACGTCTTCTACACATATTGAAGATGTGCACCTTGGTGTTTTTATGCCGAAAAAATATTTTTTAACAAAAATATCGCCTTTTTAACTTAGCCATTTTTTCTTCATTTTTCTATACATTTCTATATACGGTACAGAGTTTGTGTACACAACTCCTCCGAAACCTTTCAGTCGATCGATCTGAAACTATGCACACGTCTTCTACACATATTGAAGATGTGCACCTTGGTGTTTTTATGGCGAAAAAATATTTTTTAACAAAAATATCACCTTTTTAACTTAGCCATTTTTTTTCTACATTTTTCTATACAAGTCTATATACGGTACAGAGTTTGTGTACACAACTCCTCCGAAACCGTTCAGTAGATCGTTCTGAAACTATACACACGTCTTCTACACATATTGAAGATGTGCACCTTGGTGTTTTTATGCCGAAAAAATATTTTTTAACAAAAATATCACCTTTTTAACTTAGCCATTGTTTCTACATTTTTCTATACAATTCTATATACGGTACAGAGTTTGTGTACACAACTCCTCCAAAACCGTTCAGTCAATCGTTCTGAAACTATACACACGTCTTCTACACATATTGAAGATGTGCACCTTGGTGTTTTTATGCGGAAAAAATATTTTTTAACAAAAATATCACCTTTTTAACTTAGGCATTTTTTCTCCATTTTTCTATACAATTCTATATACGGTACAGAGTTTGTGAGCACAACTCCTCCGAAACAGTTCAGTCGATCGTTCTGAGACTATACACACGTCTTCTACACATATTGAAGATGTGCACCTTGGTGTTTTTATGCCGAAAAAATAGTTTTTAACAAAAATATCGCCTTTTTAACTGAGCCATTTTTTTCTACATTTTTCTATGCAATTCTTTATACAATACAGAGTTTGTGTACACAACTCCTCCGAAACTGTTCAGTCGATCGTTCTGAAACTATGCACACGTCTTCTACACATATTGAAGATGTGCAGCTTGGTGTTGTTATGCCGAAAAAAATATTTTTTAACAAAAATATCACCTTTTTAACTTAGCCATTTTTTCTACATTATTGTATCAAATTCCCTATCATTTCTACTTTACACTCTACTTTTCTATCTCTGCCTAAATTAGTATACATGTTTAGCACAACGAGATGAAGAAATAATGCTATAAACTTTCAAATTCTCATTAATGTTTCTTGCCTTGGTGACAGCTTCACATTTCTGCATCTTCGCTGTCTGGCCCATATTCGACGGGCGTATTTTGTGACTTGCGGCACTCTTGTTTGCTTATGGATCAGTTACTAAGCACTTGCAGTCGTGACTTGTACGTTTTTTTTAAGGAAAAGGTCGTTAGCAAAGTACATGAGATAGCAGTGCAAGCTGACTTCTTTGCGGAAGCCAGAGCCGGTACAATGTACGTAGTACAGAGAGAACCGAGACAATAGAGCTAAAAGTGAGAATCGTAACACAGGTTATGAGAGGAAGGTGAGAAG
This sequence comes from Conchocele bisecta, assembly GCA_029237695.1. Classification (NCBI taxonomy): domain Eukaryota; kingdom Metazoa; phylum Mollusca; class Bivalvia; order Lucinida; family Thyasiridae; genus Conchocele; species Conchocele bisecta. The sequence continues at coordinate 36,288,217 of CM055277.1, forward strand.
TCAAGGGGAGAGATATCGAGGCAATGACAGATCTCGTAACTATGGTAGAGAGAGAAGTGGCGAGAGAAGTAGAGATAGTAGTAGGGAAAGGTACAGAGACAATGACAGATGTACCATTACATGTTACCATTGTGGAGGTCAAGGTCATGTAGCTCCAGACTGCCCAAGAAGAGGTCACATGCATCGAGCTGCAGCCCTTGAGGAAAATGATACTGGTGCCTATGGGCAAAAGAAGGTAGGCTTTGCAGGCACCGGCGACGAACCAGATATGGATGATGCAATACATAGAGGCAGGAGTAGAGGCAGGAGCAGGGGCAGAGGGCGTTATCACCACCGTGAAAGATGCAGAGGGCGCCCCTTTTCCCCACCTATAGATCAGGGTAATTTTTATATTGTAGAGGACAACCAGACCAAAGATGTCGGTGAAATCACTATGATATGCGCAGGTAAGGAAGTTGACCAGAGTCCGAAGGTTACAGGATGCAAATTTTCCAGTGCGAAATTGCCAGTGGCAGAAGGTTTGTTGAATGGGAAAGTGGTGACTGTCATGCGTGATACAGGTTGCACGGGCGTAGTAGTGAGAAAGGAACTAGTACATCCTGATCAGTTTCTCAGGAGAATGGCCACATGTATGCTAGTAGACAAGAGACGCTTGAATGAAGTCCCTGTAGGGAGAATCACCATTGACTCATTTTTCAAAGGAGAGACCGAAGCGTTATGCATGGAAGAAACGATGTACGATGTAACGATAGGGAATATTGATGGGTCACAACTTCATGTACTAAATGATTTCAAAGGCGCGACCACGTTAGCAGTTGAAACACGTTCACAGGTTTTGAAACAGGTTTTGAAATGCGATGAATCGTACCGGAAACTGCGGGTACCGGAAGCCGTATCGCACGTTTCGCGTAGTGAGTTCAAAGAACAACAAACAAGCGACGTTACGTTAACGTCATTACACACTAACGCAAAAAAACGGAAACGTGAAACATTCTAAGAACGGTAACGTTACGTCATTCCTGTACCGAAAAGATTTACTGTATCGACAGTTTGAGACGACAGGTAACAAAAGAAAATACTATCAATTTGTCGTTCCGGAAAAACGTAAGACAGACCGTGTTAAAGGTGGCACATGAATCTATTATGTCAGGGCACTTAGGAGTAAAGAAAACAACAAATCGCGTTTTGGCAGAATTTTTCTGGCCTGGCGTGTCCGGTGACGTGACATGATACTGCAGGTCATGCGACATTTGTCAACGAACAATCTCGAAGGGTCATGTAATAAAGGCACCGCAGGGCAACATGCCACTGATTGACACACCATTCAAACGCGTAGCCGTAGACATCGTAGGACCGATTTATCCAGCAACGGATAATAAAAATCGGTATATTCTAACGCTAGTAGATTACGCCACACGATATCCAGAGGCAGTACCATTACCAAGTATCGAAGCAGAACGAGTAGCTGAGGCACTCATAGACATGTTCAGTTGATTAGGAATTCCTGAGGAATTATTGACTGATTGCGGATCTCAATTTACGTCGAACGTAATGCGGGAGGTCAGTAGGCTATTATCACTGAGACAACTTACTACTACTCCCTACCATCCTATGTGCAACGGGTTGGTGGAGAGATTCAATGGTACATTGAAGCAGATGCTTAAACACATGGCGAGCGAGCGTCCCAAAGATTGGGATAAGTACATTAACGCGTTGTTGTTCCACACCAAGGTATACATGGCTCACTATGTACATAGCCAATAGCAGGCCCACACGAAGGTATACATGGCCCACCATGTACATAGACAATACCAGGCCCACACCAAGGTATACATGGACCACTATATACATAGACAATACCAGGCCCACACCAAGGTATACATGGCCCACTATGTACATAGGCAAGACAATAGGCCCATGAAGGTATACATGGCCCACTATGTACATAGGACAATACCAGCACACACGAGGTATACATGGCCCACATGTAACTAGCAATACCAGGCCCACACCAAGGTATACATGGCCCACTATGTGCATAGACAATACCAGGCCGCACCAAGGTATACATGGACCACTATGTACATAGACAATACCAGGCCCACACCAAGGTATACATGGCCCACTATGTACATAGACAATACCAGGCCCACATCAAGGTATACATGGCCCACTATGTACATAGACAATACCAGGCCCACACCAAGGTATACATGGCCCACTATGCATGAATAGACAACCACCAGGTATACCATGGCCACAAAGGTACATACATACCAGGCCCACCATCAAGTATACATGCCCATATCATAGACAATACAAGGCCACATCAAGGTATACTTGGCCCACTATGTACATAAGACAATACAAGGCCCATGGTGAGGTATACATGGCCCACATAGTATCATGACATAGTAGCACAGGCCACATCAAGATATACATGGCCCACATTGTACATGACAATACCAGGCCCACATCAAGGTATACATGGCCCACTATGTACATAAGACAATACCAGGCCCATGTGAAGGTATACATGGCCCACTATGTACATAGACAATAGTAGGCCCACACCATGGCCCACTATCTACATAGACAATACCAGGCCCACACATGGCCCACTATGTACATAGCCAGGGGCGTAGCTAGCCAATACCAGGCCCACGTGAAAGCCCACACCAAAATATACATGACCCACTATGTACATAGACAATACCAGGCCCACACCAAGGTATACATGGCCCAATATGTGCATAGACAATGCCAGGCCCACACCAAGGTATACATGGTCACTATGTGCATAGACAATACCAGGCCCACACCAAGGTTGAAGGTATACATGGCCCACTATGTACATAGCCAATACCAGGCCCACGCAAAGGTATACATGGACCACTATCTATACACCACACACCCACACCAAGGTATACATGACCCATCATGTACATAGACAATACCAGGCCCACACCAAGGTATACATGGCCCACTATGTGCATAGACAATACCAGGCCACACCAAGGTATACATGGACCACTATGTACATAGACAATACCAGGCCCACACCACGGTATACAGGGTCCACTATGTACATAGGCAATACCAGGCCCACACCAAGGTAAACATGGCCCACCATGTACATAGACAATACCAGGCCCACACCAAGGTATACATGGCCCACCATGTACATAGACAATACCAGGCCGCACCAAGGTATACATGGCCCACTACCCACGACATGCAGGACGCGGCCATCTAGTATTGTGTTTATTTCCATTGTAAATTCATGGTTGGACAGGATACGCATATGTAACGATATGGCCTGTTGCTCAGGGTTGGTGTGATAGACATATTGATAAATACTGCTGGCTGTAGATGGCTGAAACCAGATAATTATGTTGCAATGACATGAAATGTCATCCATTTGATATAAAAGGCCGTCCGTTTGGATTGGATGATCAGTGTACAAATTGCTTGCTTAGCGGTATACACTCGGGTTGGGCTGGTTGTAAGGTTGGACTCAGCTGGGTTGGACTAAACGGCCTTGGAGTGCCGTTTAGTAGTCTGTACATGGGAGTTAACCCGGGGCTCTGAGATTTAGGCTAATTCCACTATAGATACAATCAATTGCGTGCCAATAAAAGTCTGATTGCAGAACTACTACGTTGTTCATCTTTGAGAGGTGCAGACAAGGTGCAACTCAGGTGGTGTTCACAACAACGTTACACATAGCAGTTGTGACTAGGAAATTGCCTGATCCTAGAATGTGGTAGACCACGGTAGCACCTGCTTGTCTATGCAAGTTTGAAACCATTAGACCATGAATACCCCTGACTGTGTTGGGAGTGGGGCTAAGTGTGGTGAGGACCTGGTACCAGGTCAGGTTATTCTAATTTCAGGGCTGAATATATATTTATTCATTTGTGATTTTGGGATTCCCACCCCTCCCCCCCCCCACTCCCCCATCACAACAGGCAAAATATGGGATTCGACCCCATTTACCTGGCCTAAAATGACCGTAGCTGTTGACAGGTTGTTAAGCCTCATTAAATCGAAACCCCTGACTACTGTGGTTTCATTAATTTTCGTCAGGGTCAAATTTCATCATTTCGTCCCAAAATACATATTCGTCAGGACGTAAATTTGTCAAGCGAGTTTGCTAAAATTGCACTTTCCTCAGGTTGGAAATTCATCATGTCGGCTTCATTAATGTTAACTTACCAGCACGTACTGTATGCTGAGCCTCTTTTTGAAAACAGTTACGTTGTTATCGGTTGGTGACCTTTCGGCGACCTTAGCAAATTATCCCAATAGGCATAGATCTATGGTAATCCCATGTACAAATAGTTCTCAATTAAAAAATATTCTAGGCATAATTCGTGTAGTCTAGTCATGGTTTACAATCTTTTCCATTCACTCAATAAAACATCACGTAATAAATCAGCAGACATTACGATTTTGGTTATTAAATACCAGTGTTCATGCCTGACCAGGATTTACATTGGTTAGAAAGCAAATAAGTCTGATGTTCCTGGCTGGTTTGGACACCTGTCTCGTATGGGATTATACATTACTAGACTCGCACTTGAATTATTGTTCAATTACCGGTATTTTCCATGCCGTTTTCACAGGCCAATTCACTTATAATTAAAAAAAAGTATGACTGTTATTACTTAAATGCGGTGACAACAATAATGGTTTATGGCTATTGCCTGAGTTCATTATTCGTCAAGGATGTAAATTCGTCATCCAGGTCAATGACGAAAATGACAAAAATTGAGCCTTGACGAATATTAATGAAACCACAGTATGTGCTTGTCTATTGCAGCCGAGAGCCCCGTCTCGCTACAGTGTGACTTCCTACATCAGGTTAGTGACCTCACAACTGGCACCTAGCTTATAGAGCTGTCTCAGCATGTACTTGCTGCTCATGCCACAATCTGGCTGTCACTGCAGAAATGGGCTATATGGCATTTGTGACCTGTGTAGCTTCTGATTTTGGCCCTCGGGTACATTTTTGATGTTCTTTCTACTTAAGAGTTTAATCAGGTTATGCCCAATATAAAACTAGTAAGACTATTGATACTCCTATTACTTTTTAGGGAATGGGGCTAAGTCACTCTGGTGTTGTGAGCATCTGGCACCAGGTTAGGTTATTCTAATTTCAGACCTGAATATATATTTTTCTGTAAATATTCAGTTCTGATTTTGGGATTTTCTCATCACAACAGGTGAAATATGGGATTTGACTACAATGACCATAGCTGTTGACTGGCTATTAAAGACCATTAACTAACTAACTAACTAACTAACTAACTAACTAACTAACTAACTAACTAACTAACTAACTAACTAACTAACTAACTAACTAACTAACTAACTAACTAACTAACTAACTAACTAACTAACTAACTAACTAACTAACTAACTAACTAACTTAAACTAGCTAAATACAATGTTCCAGCCGTGTGTTGGTGGCCCTGCCCCCATCGTCTATATGATGTAATTCCAGCAGTGTGTTGGTGGCCCCGCCCCCATCGTCTATATGATGTAATTCCAGCAGTGTGTTGGTGACCACGCCCCCATCTTCTATATGATGTAATTCCAGCAGTGTGTTGGTGGCCCCGCCCCCATCGTCTATATGATGTAATTCCAGCAGTGTGTTGGTAGACCACGCCCCCATCTTTCTATATGATGTAATTCCAGCCGTGTGTTGGTGGCCCCGCCCCCATCGTCTATATGATGTAATTCCAGCCGTGTGTTGGTGGCCCCGCCCCATTCGTCTATATGATGTAATTCCAGCCGTGTGTTGGTGGCCCCGCCCCCATCGTCTATATGATGTAATTCCAGCCGTCTGTTGGTGGCCCCGCCCCCATCGTCTATATGATGTAATTCCAGCCGTGTGTTGGTGGCCCCGCCCCATTCGCTATATGATGTAATTCCAGCCGTGTGGTTGGTGGCCACCCCCCCCCCCCCCCCCGCCCCCATCGTCTATATGATGTAATTATCCAGCCGTGTGTTGGTGGCCCCGCCCCCATCGTCTATATGATGTAATTCCAGCAGTGTGTTGGTGACCACGCCCCCATCTTCTATATGATGTAATTCCAGCCGTGTGTTGGTGGCCCCGCCCCCATCGTCTATATGATGTAATTCCAGCCGTGTGTTGGTGGCCCCGCCCCATTCGTCTATATGATGTAATTCCAGCCGTGTGTTGGTGGCCCCGCCCCCATCGTCTATATGATGTAATTCCAGCCGTCTGTTGGTGGCCCCCCCCGCCCCCCATCGTCTAATATGATGTAAATTTCCAGCCGTGTGTTGGTGGCCCCGCCCCATTCGTCTATGATGTAAATTCCAGGCCGTGTGTTGGTGGCCCCAAGCCCCCATCGTCTATATGATGTAATTCCAGCCGTGCGTTGGTGGCCCCGCCCCCATCGTCTATATTATGTAATTCCAGCCATGTGTTGGTGGCCCCGCCCCCATCGTCTATATGATGTAATTCCAGCCGTGTTTTGGTGGCCCCTCCCACGTTATCTATATGAAGTAATTTGCAGCCATGTGTTTGTGGTCCGGCACTCATCGTCTATACGATATAATTCCAGTCGTGTGTTGGTGGCCCCACCCCCATCGTCTATATGATGTAATTCCAGCCATCTGTTGGTGGCCCCGCCCCCATCGTCTATATGATGTAATTCCAGCCGTGTGTTGGTGGCCCCGCCCCCATCATCTATATGATGTAATTCCAGCTGTGTGTTGGTGGCCCCACCACCGTCGTCTATATGATGTAATTCCAGCCGTGTGTTGGTGGCCCCGCCCCCATCGTCTATATGATGTAATTCCAGCCGTGTGTTGGTGGTCCCGCCCCAAGGGGGGGGGGGGGCGTCTATATGATGTAATTTGCAGCCATGTGTTTGTGGACCGGCATTCATCGTCTATGTCATATAATTCCAGTCGTGTGTTGGTGGCCCCGCCCCCATCGTCTATATGATGTAATTCCAGCCATGTGTTGGTGGCCCCTCCCGCGTCGTCTATATGATGTAATTCCAGCCGTGTGTTGGTGGCCCCACCACCGTCGTCTGTATGATGCAATTCCAGCCGTGTGTTGGTGGCCCCTCCCCCATCGTCTATATGATGTTATTCCAGCCGTGTGTTGGTGGCCCCTCCCGCGTCGTCTATATGATGTAATTCCAGCCGTGTGTTGGTGGCCCCACCACCGTCGTCTGTATGATGTAATTCCAGCCGTGTTTTGATGGCCCCTCCCCCATCGTCTATATGATGTAATTCCAGCCGTGTGTTGGGTGGCCCCGCCCCCATCGTCTATATGATGGAATTCCAGCCGTGTGTAGAGTGGCCCCCCCACGTCGTCTATATGATGTAATTTGCAGCCATGTGTTCGTGGACCGGCATTCATCGTCTATATCATATAATTACAGTCGTGTGTTGGTGGCCCCGCCCCCATCGTCTATATGATGTAATTCCAGCCGTGTGTTGGGTGGCCCCGCCCCCATCGTCTATAAGATGTAATTGCAGCCGTGTGTTGGGTGGCCCCGCCCCCATCGTCTATTTGATGTAATTCCAGTCGTGTGTTGGTGGCCCCTCCCACGTTGCCTATATGACGTAATTCCAGCCTTGTGTTGGTGGCCCCGCCCCCATCGTCTATATGATGTAATTCCAGCCGTGTGTTGGTGGCCCCTCCCACGTCGTCTATATGATGTAACTCCAGCCGTGTGTTGGTGGCCCCACCACCGTCGTCTATATGATGTAATTCCAGCCATGTGTTGGTGGTCCCGCCCTCATCGTCTATATGATGTAATTCCAGCCATGCGTTGGTGTCCCCGCCCCATCGTCTATATGATATAATTCCAGTCGTGTGTTGGTGGCCCTGCCCCCATCGTCTATATGATGTAATTTGAGTCGTGCGTTGGTGGCCCCACCACCGTCGTCTATATGATGTAATTCCAGCCGTGTGTTGATCGCCCCGCCCCCATCGTCTATATGATGTAATTTCAGCCGTGTGTTGGTGGCCCCTCCCCCATCGTCTATATGATGTAATTCCAGCCATGCGTTGGTGGCACTGCCACCATCATCTATATGATGTAATTCCAGCCGTGTGTTGGGTGGCCCTGCCCCCATCGTCTATATGATGTAATTCCAGCCGTGTGTTGGGTTGCCCCTCCCCCATCGTCTATATGATGTAATTCCAGCCGTGTGTTGGTGGCCCCTCCCCCATCGTATATATGATGTAATTCCAGCTGTGTGTTGGTGGCTCCTCCCCCATCATCTATATGATGTAATTGCAGCCGTGTGTTGGGTGGGTCCCGCCCCCATCGTCTATTTGATGTAATTCCAGTCGTGTGTTGGTGGCCCCTCCCACGTTGCCTATGTGATGTAATTCCAGCCTTGTGTTGGTGGCCCCGCCCCCATCGTCTATATGATGTAATTCCAGCCGTGTGTTGGTGGCCCCTCCCACGTCGTCTATATGATGTAATTCCAGCCGTGTGTTGGTGGCCCCACCACCGTCGTCTATATGATGTAATTCCAGACATGTGTTGGTGGCACCGCCCTCATCGTCTATATGATGTAATTCCGGCTGTGTGTTGGTGGCCCCACCACCGTCGTCTGTATGATGTAATTCCAGCCGTGCATTGGTGGCCCCACCACCGTCGTCTATATGATGTAATTCCAGCCGTGTGTTGATGGCCCCGCCCCCATCGTCTATATGATGTAATTCCAGCTGTGTGTTTATGGCCCCGCCCCCATCGTCTATATGATGTAATTTCAGCCGTGTGTTGGTGGCCCCTCCACCATCGTCTATATGATGTAATTCCAGCCGTGCGTTGGTGGCACCGCCACCATCGTCTATGTGATGTAATTCCAGCCGTGTGTTGGGTGGCCCCGCCCACATCGTCTATATGATGGAATTCCAGCCGTGTGTTGGGTGGCCCCTCCCCCATTGTCTATATGATGTAATTCCAGCCGTACGTTGGTGTCCTCGCCCCCATCGTCTATATGATGTAATTCCAGCCGTGCGTTGGTGTCCCCGCCCCATCGTCTATATGATATAATTCCAGACGTGTGTTGGTGGCCCTGCCCCCATCGTCTATTTGATGTTATTTCAGCCGTGCGTTGGTGGCCCCACCACCGTCGTCTATATAATGTAATTCCAGCCGTGCGTTGGTGGCCCCACCACCGTCGTCTATATGATGTAATTCCAGCCGTGTGTTGATGGCCCCTCCCACGTCGTCTATGTGATGTAATTCCAGCCGTGTGTTGGTGGCCCCACCACCGTCGTCTATATGATGTAATTCCAGTCATGTGTTGGTGGCCCCGCCCTCATCGTCTATATGATGTAATTCCAGCCGTGCGTTGGTGTCCCCGCCCCATCGTCTATATGATATAATTCCAGTCGTGTGTTGGTGGCCCTGCCCCCATCGTCTATATGATGTAATTTGAGTCGTGCGTTGGTGGCCCCACCACCATCGTCTATATAATGTAATTCCAGCCGTGTGTTGGTGGCCCCACCACCGTCGTCTATATGATGTAATTCCAGCCGTGTGTTGATCGCCCCGCCCCCATCGTCTATATGATGTAATTTCAGCCGTGTGTTGGTGGCCCCTCCCCCATCGTCTATATGATGTAATTCCAGCCGTGCGTTGGTGTCACTGCCACCATCATCTATATGATGTAATTTCAGCCGTGCATTGGTGGCCCCACCACCGTTGTCTATATGATGTAATTTCAGCCGTGCGTTGGTGGCCCCACGACCATCGTCTATATGATGTAATTTCAGCCGTGTGTTGGTGGCCCCGCCCCCATCGTATATATGATGTAATTCCAGCTGTGTGTTGGTGGCTCCTCCCCCATCGTCTATATGATGTAATTCCAGCCATGCTTTGGTGGCCCCTCTCCCGTCGTCTATATGATGTAATTCCAGCCGTGTGTTGGTGGCCCCTCCCACGTCTTCTATGTGATGTAATTGCAGCCGTGTGTTGGGTGGCCCCGCCCCCATCGTCCTATATGAATGTAAATTCCAAGTCGTGTGTTTGGTGGCCCCTCCCACGTCGCCTATAATGATAAAATTCCCTCCCAGTCGTGTGTTTTGGTGGCCCTGCCCCCATCATCTAATATGATGTAATTTTCAGCCGGTGCATTGGTGGCCCCACCACCGGTTGTCTATTATGATGTAATTTCAATCCGTTGCGTTTGGTGGCCCCACCACCCGTCGTCTATATTATGTAATTTCCCAGCCGGTGGTTGGTGGCCCCCGCCCCCAATCGTCTAAATAGATGTTAATGTTCAGCCACGTGTGTTGGATGGCCCCTTCCCCCCTCCCCCCCCATCTTCTATATGATGTAAGTATTCCATCTCCGCTGTGTGTTGGTGTGCCCCCCCAACCACCGTCCGTGTGTATGATGTAATTCCAGCCCGTTGCGTTGGTGCCCCACCACCGTCGTCTATATGATAGTAATTCCAGCCGTGTTTTTGTTTATGGCCCCCGCCCCCACCCCATCGTTCTAAATATGATCGTAATTCCAAGGCCCGTGTGATTTATGGGCCCCGCCCCCATCGGCTATATGATGGAAATTTCAATTTTCAGCCGGGGTTGGTGTTGGTGCCCCTCCCCCATCGTCCTATATGATGTAAGATTCCAGCCGTGTGTTGGGTGGCCCCGCCCCCGCCCCCATTCGTCTATATGATGTAACATTACCAGACCGAGTGTTGGGTTGCCCCTCCCCCATCGTCTATTATGAATTTGTAACATTACCAGCCGTTGTTTGGTGGCCCCCTCCCCCTCATCGTATAATATGAATGTAATTACCAGCTGTGTGTTTGGTGGCTACCGTCCCCCATCATCTATATGATTGTAATTGCAGCCGTGTGTTTGGGTGGGGTCCCGCCACCCAATTCAGTCTAATTTTAGATGGTAAATTACAGTCGTGTGTTGGTGGCCCCGTCCCCGCTTGCCCTTATTGTGATGTAATTCCAGCCTTCGTTTGTTGGTGGCCCCGCCCCCGCCCCCATCGTCTATATGAATGGTAATTCCCCACCGTGTAGTTTTGGTGGCCCCCATCCCAACCCACGTACGTCTATATAGATGTAAATTCCAAGCCGTGTGTTAGGTTGGCCCCAACCACCGTCGTCTATAATGATCGTAATTCCATACATGTGTGGTGGTGGCAACCGCCCTCATCGTCTATTATGAATGTAATTCCAGCCGTAGCCAATTGGGTGGTCCCCACGCCCCCATCGTCTAATATGAATGTAATTTCCAGCCATGCGGTTGGGGTGTCCCCCGCCCCCATCGTCTAAATGTATAGTAATTCCAGCCGTGTGTTGGTGATGCCCCCATACGCCCCGCCCCCATACGTCTATATGATGTAATTCCGGCTGTGTGTTGGTGGCCCCCCACCACCGTCGTCTTTGTATGATTGTAATTCCCAAGCCGTTGCATTATGGTGGCCCACCACCACGTCGTCTATTATGATGTAATTCCAGGCCGTGTGTTGATGGCCCCCGAGCCCCCATCGTCAATATGATGGATTTAATTCCAGCCGTGTGTTTTATGGCTCCGCCCCCATCGTCCCTAATATGATGTAATTTTCCAGCCGTGTTTGGTTTGGCCCCCCCTGGCCCCTCCCCCATTCGTCTAAATAGTAGATTGTAATTCCAGCCGTGCGTTGGTGGCAAACCGCCACCACATCGTCTATTTGTGATGTAATTCCAATTCCAGCCGTGGTTTGGGTTGGGTGGGACCCCGCCCACATCCGTCTATATGATGTGAATTTCCAGCCGTGTGTTGGGTGGCCCCTCCCCCATTGTCTTATGATAGATGTTAAATTCCAGCCCGTGTGTTGGTGGTGGCCTCCTCCCCCCATCGTATATATTGATGTAATTCCAGCTGTGTTTTGGATGGAGCCTCTCCCCCCAACGTTATATATGAATGGTAATTCCAGCCGTTGGTGTTGGGTGGACCCCTCCCCCATTGTCTATATGATTGTAAATTCCAGCCGTGTGTTGGTGGCCTCTCCCCCATCCTATATAATGATGTAATTCCAGCCGGTGTTGGTTGGTGGCCTCGATCCCCCAACTTATTATCTGATGTAATTCCAGCTGTTGGTTATGGTGGCCCCAACCACCGTCGTCTATATGATGTAATTCCCAGTCCGTGATTGTTTGGTGGCCCTCCGCCCTCAAATCGTCCTAAATAATGATGTAATTCCAAGCCGTACAGTTGGTTGTCCTCGCCCCCACCATTCGTCTATATGATGTAATTCCAGCCGTGCGGTTGGGTGTCCCCGCCCCATCGTCTATATTATCTAATTCCAGACGTTGTGATTGGTGGCCCTGCCCCCCATTCGTTCTATAATGAATGTTATTTCAGCCGTGCGTTGGTGGCCCCCACCATCCGTCGTCTATTATAATGTAATTCCAAGCCAGTTTGCGTTAGGTGGCCCCACCACCGTCGTCTATATGATTGTAATTCCAGCCGTGTGTTGATGGCCCCCATCCCCCACGTCGTCCTATATGGATGTAATTCCAGCCGTGGGGTGATTGGATGGCCCCATCCACCCGTCGTCTTAATATGATGTAATTCCCAGTCATGTGTTTGGGTGGCCCCGCCCTCATCGTCCTAAATGTGATTGTAATTCCAGCCGTGTTGTTGGTGGTTCCCCTCCCCCAATCGTCTATTAATGATGGTAATTCCAGCCGTGCTGCGTTGGTGGTGGCCTCATCCCCCATCGTATATATGAATGTAACTTCCAGCTGGGTGTTGTTGTGGCCACTCCCCAAATCCGTACTATTAAAATGATGTAATTGCAGCTAGTGTGTTGGGTTGGTCCCCGCCCCCATCGTCTAATTTGAGTGTAATTCCAGTCGTGTTGTTTGGTGGCCCCTCCCACGGTTTTGCCTATATGAATTTGTAATTCCATGCCCGTGTTTTTGGTTGGTGGCCCCATTCCACCGGTCGTCTATATGAAATGTAATTCCAGACCGTAGTGTTGGTTGGCCCCGCCCTCCCTCCAAATCAGTCTATATTGATTGTAATTCCAGCTGTAAACGTTGGTGTCCTCGCCCCCCTCCCCATCGTCCATATGAAGTGTTCCAATCCAGCCGTTGCGTTGGTGTCCCCCCGCCCCAGTCGTCTATAAAGATAAATTTGCCATACGTGTGTTGTGGCCCTAGCCCCCATCGTCTATATGATTTGTTTATTTCAGCCCGTGCGTTGGTGGCCACACCCACCGTCGTCTACTATGAATTGTAATTCCAGCCAGTGCGTTTTGGTGGCCCCACCAACCGTCCGTCTAATATGAATGTAATTCCAGCCGTGTGTTGGTGGCCCCTCCCAACATTGTCGTCCTATATAAGATAAGAATTGCAGCCGGGTGTTGGGTTGGGTGCCCCCCTCCCCCACCATTCGTCTATTATGATGTAACATTCCAGTTCGTGGTGTTTGGGGCCCCTTGCCCCATCCCAAGTCCGCCTATATTGATCATAATTCCAATCGTGTGTTGGTGGCCCTCCGCCCTGCCCCCATCGCTAATATGATGTCATTTCCATACCCGGGTGCGTTAGGTGGCCCCCACCACCGTCGTCTATAATATGATCGTAATTTCAGCCCGTGCGTTGGTGGCCCCACCCCCACCATCATCTATATGAATGTAATTCCAGCCCGTTGTTTTGTTGGTGGCCCCCGCCCCCATTCGTCTATAATGATTGTAATTTCAGCCGTGTGGTTGGTGGCCCCTCCCCCCGCCACATCGATCTAATATGATGTAATTCCAGCCGTGCGTTTGGTGGCAACCGCCACCATCGTCTATATGATTGTAATTTCCAACCGTGCGTTGTTTGGCCCCCCTGGGCCCACCGCCCGCCCCCCCATCGTCTAATGATGATGTAATTCCAGCCGCTTGCGTTGGTGGCCCCATCACCCACCGTCGTCTATATGAATGTAATTACCGGCTGTGTGTTGGTGGCCCCTCCCACCGCCTTCGTCCTGTAATGATTTGTAATTCCAGCTGTGGTTTGTTGGTGGCCCCTCCCCCATTCGTCTATTATGAATGTAATTGCAGCCGGTGTTGGTAGGGTGGCCCCGCCCCCATACCGCTCTATATGATGTAAATTCCAGTTCGTGTGTTTTTGGTGGCCCGCTCCCACGTCACCTATTTATGAATTGTAATTTTATCAGCCGAGTGTTGGTGGACCCATCCCCCAATCGTCCTATATATGTAATTCCAGCCCAGTGCGTTTTTGGCCCGCCTCCCCCCATATTGCGTCTATTTGATGAGTAATTTCCAGCCGTGCGTTGTTGGCCCCGCCCCCCATCGTCTAAATATGATGTAATTCCAGCCTGTGTTGGGTTGGTGGCCCCCCCTTCCCACGTCATTCCTATGTGATGTAATTGCAGCCTGTGTGTTGGGTGGCCCCGCCCCCATACGTCTATATGAGTGTAATTTCCAAGTCGTTGTTGGTTGGTGGCCCCTCCCACGTCGCCTATATGATGAAAATTCCAGTCGTAGTGTTGGTGGCCCTGCCCCCAATCATCTATATGATGTAATTTCAGCCGTGGCATTAGGTGGCCCCACCACCCGTTGTCTATAATGATGTAATTTCAGCCGTGCGTTGGTGGCCCCACCCACCCACCCGTCGTCTAATATGAAATGTAATTTCCAGACCGTGTGGTTGGTGGTGCCCCGCCCCCATTTCCCGTCTAATCTGATTGTTAATTTCATGGCCGTGGTGGTGGTAGGGCCCCCTCATCCCCCGTCTATAATGCAATGTAATTCCTCCGGCCGTTCGCGTTGGTGGCAACCGCCACCATCGTCTATAATGAAGTTATTTCCATTCCAAGCCGTTTGATGGTTGGGGCCCCTACCCAACGTCGTCTAATATGATGTAATTCCAGCCGTGTGTTGGTGGCCCCTCCACCGTCGTCTATCAATGATGTAATTTCCAGCCATGTGATTCGGTGGTCCGGCCCCCGCCCTCATTGTCTAAATGATGTAATTCCATCCGTGCGGTGGTGTCCCCGCCCCCATCGTCTATAATGATATGAATTCCAGTCGTCGTGTTGGTGGCCCTTGCCCCCATCGTCTATATGATTGTAATTTGAGTCGTGCGTTGGTGGCCCCACCAACCGTTCGTCATATGATGGATTTAATTCCAGCCGTGTGATTGGTGGCCCCACCACCGTCGTCTATAAGATGAAATTAAATTCCAGCCCGTGTGTTGATCGCCCCCACCCCGCCCCCATCGATAATGAAGTAATTGAACTTTCAGCCGTGGTTTGGTTGGAGTGCCCCTCCCCCATCGTTCTATTGATGAAGTAAATTCCAGCCCGTTGCGTTGGTGGCACTGCCACCAATCGTCTATATGAATTGTAATTCCAAAGCCGTAAGTTGTTTGGTTGGGTGGCCCCGGCCCTCCCCCATCGGTCTATATGATGTAATTTCCATCCAGCCATGGGTTTGGGTTGGGTGCCCCCCCCCATCGTCTATAATGATGTAAATTCCTAAACCGTGTGTTGGTGGTCCCCACCACCGTGCGTCTTGTATCATGTAATTACCAGCCGTGTGTTGGTGGGTGGGGCCCCTCCCCCGTCGTCTAATAATGAATGTAAATTACCAGCCGGTGATGGGTAGGGTTCCCGCCCCCATCCCAGCCCCATTCGTCCTAATATGGAATTGGAATTCCAGTGTGTAGTTGGGTTGGCCCCTCCCTACATCGTCTATATGATGTAAATTCCAGTCCGTGTGTTGGTCGGCCCCCTCCCCCCATCGTATATATGATGTTAATTCCAGCTGTGTGTTGGTGGCTCCTCCCCCTCATCATTCTATATGATGTAAATTGCAGCAATTGTGTTGGGGTGGTCCAGGTCCTGCCCCCATCGTTCTATTTGATTTGTAATTCCAGTCGTGTGTTGTTTGGTGGCCCCATCCCACGTTTGCCTAACTGATGTAATTCCAGCCTTTGTGTTGGTGGCCCCGCCCCCCCCCATCGTCTATATGAATTGTAATTACCAGCCGTGTGTTGGTGGCCCCTTTGGTGGCCCCACCCACGTCGTCTATATTGAATGTTAATTCCAGCCGTGTGTTTGGTGGCCCCGCACCACCGTCGTCTAATCTGATGGTAAATTCCAGCCATCGTGTTGGTGGCCACCAGTACCCGCAATCATCCGTCCTAATTTGAATGTAATTCCAGCCTAAGCCGTTGGTTGTCCCCGCCCCCATACCTAACCCCCACCTATACCACCATAAACATGTCGTTCTCTATATGATGTAATTCCAGCCGTGCGTTTATGGTGTCCCCCAGCCCCATCGTCTATATGTGATGTAATTCCAGCCGTGTGTTGGTGGACCCCGCCCCGCTCCATCAGACTATATTGATGTCGAAGTTCCGGCTGTGTGTTGGTGGCCCCAACCCAAACCGTTAGTCTTGGTATGATGTAATTTCCAGCCGTGCGTTGGTGGCCCCACCACCACGGTCGTCTTATGTTATGTAATTCCAGCCGGTGTTGTTTGATCTGGCCCCGTCCCCATCGTCCTATATGATTGTAATTTCCCAGCCCGTGGTTTTATAGGCCCCCCGCCCCCCACCCCATCGTCTATATGATGTAATTTTCAGCCGTGTGTTGGTGGCCCCTCCCCCATCGTCTATAATATAGTAATTCCCAGCCGTGCGTTCTTTGGTGGCAGGCAACCGCCAGCCCATCGTCTTATATGTTGTAATTCCCAGACCCGTTGTTTGATGGTGTGGCCCCGCCCACATCGTCTAATATGATGGAAATTCCCAGCCGTGTGGTTGATGGCCCCGCCCCCCATCGTCTATAAGATGATTAATTCCAAGCCATGTTTTGTTTATGGCCCCGCCCCCATCGTCTAATAATGATGTAATTTCAGCCGTGTTGGTTTGGTGCCCCTCCCCGGTGGCCCCTCCCCCATCGTCTATATGATTGTAAAATTCCAGCCGGTGCGTTGGTGGCACCGCCACCTATCGTCTATTGTTGTAATTCCAGCCGTGGTGTTTTGGGTGGCCCCTCCCACACATCGTCTATATGATGTAATTTCCTGGCTGTTGTTGGTTGGTGGCCCCCTCCCCCTAAAAACCAAAACATCGTCTTAAATGATGTTAATTCCAGCCGTGTGTTGGTTGGCCTGGCCCTCCCCCATCGTATATATGATGTAATTCCAGCTTTGTATGTTGGTGGCCACTCCCCCGTCGTTATATGATGTAATTGAAGTGTACTTTGTGTGTTGGTGGCCCGCCCCCATCGTCTTTTTGATGTATTTCCAGTCGTTGTTGGTGGCCCCTCCCACGTTGCCTAATATGATGTTATTCCAGACGTGTGTTGGTTGCCCCACCACGTCGTCTTTATGATGTAATTTCCAGCCGGTGTTGGTGGCCCCGCCCTCATCGTTCTTATGATGTAATTCCTAGCCGTGACGTTGGTGTCTCGCCCCCATCGTCTATATGGATGTAATTAGTCCGTGCGTTGGTGTTCCCCGCCCATCGTCTTATGATTAATTTCTAGTGCTGTTGGTGGCCCTGCCCCCCCATCGTCTATATGATGTTATTTCAGCCGTGCGGTTTGGTGGCCACACCACGTTGTCTATAGATGTTAATTCCAGCCGTTGCGTTGCGTGGCCCCCCACCGTGTCTTTATGATGTAATTCCAGCGTGTGTTGGTGGCCCATCCATGTCGTCTATATGATTGTTATTGCAGCCGTGTGTTGGGTGGCCCGCCCCATCGTTCTATATGATGTAATTCCAGTCAGTGTTGGAGGCCCCTCCCAAGTCGCCTATATGTATAATTCGAGTCGTCGTGTTGGTGGCCCTGCCCCCATGTTCTATATGATGTAATTCAGGGTGCGTTTGGTGGGGCCCCACTTTACCGTCGGTCTATATGCTGTAATTTCAGCTGGGCCGTTGGTGGCCCACCACCGTTGTATATATTGTTGAATTCCAGCCGTGTATTGGTGCCCGCCCCCATCGTCTATTTTGGATGTTAATTTTCGCGGAGTGTTGGTGGCCCTCCCCCATCGTCTATATGATGTAATTCCAGCCGTGTTTTGGTGCACCGCCACCATCGTCTATATTGATGTAATTCCAGCCGTGCGTTGTTGGCCCCTCCCCCATTGTATATGATGTAATTTCCAGCCGTTGCGTTGGTGCCCCTCCCCTGTTGTTATTATGATGTAATTCCGGCTGTGTGTTGGTGGCCCCAACACCTTCGTCTGTATGATGTAAAATTCCAGCTGTGTGTTGGTGGCACTCCCCCATCGTCTATATGATGTTAAATTGCAGCGACTTTTTGTGTGGGTGGCCCGCCCAACGTATATATTGATGTGTAAGTCCAGTCGTGTGTTGGTGGCCGCTCCCACGTTCACCTATATGATGTAATTTCAGCGTGTGTTGGTGGCCCCTCCCCATCGTCTATTATGATGTAATTCAGCCTGCGTTGGTGGCACCGGCCACCATTGTCTATATGATGTAAATCCCAGCCGTGCGTTTGTTAGCCCTCGCCCCCATCGTCTATATGATGTAATTCCAGCCAGTGCGTTGGTGGCCCCTCTCCCGTCGTCTATATGATGTAATTCCAGCCGTGTGTTGGTGGCCCCTCCCACGTCTTCTGTATGATGTAATTGCAGCCGTGTGTTGGGTGGCCCCGCCCCCATCGTCTATATGATGTAATTCCAGTCGTGTGCTGGTGGCCCCTCCCACGTCGCCTATATGATATAATTCCAGTCGTGTGTTGGTGGCCCTGCCCCCATCGTCTATATGATGTAATTTCAGCCGTGCATTGGTGGCCCCACCACTGTCGTCTATATGATGTAATTCCAGCCGTGTGTTGGTGGCCCCGCTCCCATCGTCTATATGATGTAATTTCAGCCGTGTGTTGGTGGCCCCTCCCCCATCGTCTATATGATGTAATTCCAGCCGTGCGTTGGTGGCACCGCCACCATCGTCTATATGATGTAATTCCAGCCGTGCGTTGTTGGCCCCGCCCCCATCGTCTATATGATGTAATTCCAGCCGTGGGTTGATGGCCCCTCCCCCGTCTTCTATATGATGTAATTCCGGCTGTGTGTTGGTGGCCCCACCACCGTCGTCTGTATGATGTAATTCCAGTCGTGTGTTGGTGGCCCCGCCCCCATCGTCTATATGATGTAATTCAAGCCATGTGTTGGTGGCCCCTCCCACGTCGTCTATATGATGTAATTCCAGCCGTGTGTTGGGTGGCCCCGCCCCCATTGTCTATATGATGTAATTCCAGTCGTGTGTTGGTGGGCGCTCCCACGTCACCTAAATGATGTAATTCCAGACGTGTGTTGGTGGCCCCACCCCTATCGTCTATATGATGTAATTCCAGCCATGTGTTGGTGGTCCCTCCCACGTCGTCTATATGATGTAATTCCAGCCATGTGTTGGTGGTCCCTCCCACGTCGTCTATATGATGTAATTCCAGCCGTGTGTTGGTGGTCCCTCCCACGTCGTCTATATGATGTAATTCCAGCCGTGTGTGGGTGGCTCCATCACCGTCGTCTATATGATGTAATTCCAGCCGTGTGTTGGTGGCCCCGCCCTCATCGTCTATATGATGTAATTCGAGCCGTGCGTTGGTGTCCCTGCCCCCATCGTCTATATGATATAATTCCAGACGTGTGTTGGTGGCCCTGCCCCCATCGTCTATATAATGTTATTTCAGCCGTGCGTTGGTGGCCCCACCACCGTCGTCTATATAATGTAATTCCAGCCGTGCGTTGGTGGCCCCACCACCGTCGTCTATATGATGTAATTCCAGCCGTGTGTTGATGGCCCCTCCCACGTCGTCTATATGATGTAATTCCAGCCGTGTGTTGGTGGCCCCACCACCGTCGTCTATATGATGTAATTCCAGTCATGTGTTGGTGGCCCCGCCCTCATCGTCTATATGATGTAATTCCAGCCGTGTGTTGGTGGCCCCTCCCCCATCGTCTATATGATGTAATTCCAGCCGTGTGTTGGTGGCCTCTCCCCCATCGTATATATGATGTAATTCCAGCTGTGTGTTGGTGGCCACTCCCCAATCGTCTATATGATGTAATTGCAGCTGTGTGTTGGGTGGCCCCGCCCCCATCGTCTATTTGATGTAATTCCAGTCGTGTGTTGGTGGCCCCTCCCACGTTGCCTATATGATGTAATTCCAGCCGTGTGTTGGTGGCCCCACCACCGTCGTCTATATGATGTAATTCCAGCCGTGTGTTGGTGGCCCCGCCCTCATCGTCTATATGATGTAATTCCAGCTGTACGTTGGTGTCCTCGCCCCCATCGTCCATATGATGTAATTCCAGCCGTGCGTTGGTGTCCCCGCCCCATCGTCTATATGATATAATTCCAGACGTGTGTTGGTGGCCCTGCCCCCATCGTCTATATGATGTTATTTCAGCCGTGCGTTGGTGGCCACACCACCGTCGTCTATATGATGTAATTCCAGCCGTGCGTTGGTGGCCCCAC
The DNA here is from genome assembly GCA_029237695.1 of Conchocele bisecta. Classification (NCBI taxonomy): domain Eukaryota; kingdom Metazoa; phylum Mollusca; class Bivalvia; order Lucinida; family Thyasiridae; genus Conchocele; species Conchocele bisecta. Next base: position 36,308,704 of record CM055277.1, read on the forward strand.
CACCGTCGTCTATATGATGTAATTCCAGCCGTGTGTTGGTGGCCCCTCCCATGTCGTCTATATGATGTAATTGCAGCCGTGTGTTGGGTGGCCCCTCCCCCATCGTCTATATGATGTAATTCCAGTCGTGTGTTGGTGGCCCCTCCCATGTCGCCTATATGATATAATTCCAATCGTCTATATGATGTAATTTCAGCCGTGCGTTGGTGGCCCCACCACCGTCGTCTATATGATGTAATTTCAGCCGTGCGTTGGTGGCCCCACCACCATCATCTATATGATGTAATTCCAGCCGTGTGTTGGTGGCCCCGCCCCCATCGTCTATATGATGTAATTTCAGCCGTGTGTTGGTGGCCCCTCCCCCATCGTCTATATGATGTAATTCCAGCCGTGCGTTGGTGGCACCGCCACCATCGTCTATATGATGTAATTCCAACCGTGCGTTGTTGGCCCCGCCCCCATCGTCTATATGATGTAATTCCAGCCGTGCGTTGGTGGCCCCTCACCCGTCGTCTATATGATGTAATTCCGGCTGTGTGTTGGTGGCCCCACCACCTTCGTCTGTATGATGTAATTCCAGCTGTGTGTTGGTGGCCACTCCCCCATCGTCTATATGATGTAATTGCAGCCGTGTGTTGGGTGGCCCCGCCCCCATCGTCTATATGATGTAATTCCAGTCGTGTGTTGGTGGCCGCTCCCACGTCACCTATATGATGTAATTTCAGCCGTGTGTTGGTGGCCCATCCCCCATCGTCTATATGATGTAATTCCAGCCGTGCGTTTTGGCCCCGCCCCCATCGTCTATATGATGTAATTCCAGCCGTGCGTTGTTGGCCCCGCCCCCATCGTCTATATGATGTAATTCCAGCCGTGTGTTGGTGGCCCCTCCCACGTCTTCTATGTGATGTAATTGCAGCCGTGTGTTGGGTGGCCCCGCCCCCAATCGTCTTATGATTTGGGTAATTCCAGGTCCCGACCCCCTGTGTTGTGGGCCCTCCCACGTCGCCTATATGATGAATATTTCCAGTCGTGTGTTGGTGGCCCTGCCCCATCATTCATATGAATGTAATTTCCAGCCGTGCATTGGTGGCCCCACCACGTTGGTCTATATGGATGTAATTTCCCCAGCCGTGCGTTGGTGCCCCAACCACCGTCCGTCTATATGATGTAAATTCCAGCCTTGCCCGTGTTGGTGGCCCCGCCGCATCGTCTAAGATGATGTAAATTTCCAGCCGTGGTTCGGTGGCCCCTCCAACATCGTTCTATATGATGTAATTCCGGCCGTGCGGTTTGGTGGCACCCCCACATCGTCTATATGATGTAATTCCAGCGTGTGTTGGGATGGCCCCTCCCCGTCGTCTATAAGATGTTATTCCAGCGTCTTGTTGGTTGTGTTGGTGGCCCCCACCACCGTCGTCCTATATGCTGTAATTCAGCCATGTGTTCGGTGCACCGCCCTCATCTTGTCTATATGATGTAATTCCAGCCCGGTGCGTTGGTGTCCCGCCCCCATGTCTATTTATGATGTAATTCCAAGCCGTGCGTTGCGTTGGTATGTCCCCGCCCCCATCGTCTATATGATGTAAATTCCAGCCCGTTTATGTGTTGGAGGACCCCGCTCCATCGTCTATATGATGTTATTAATTCCGGCTGTGTGTTGGTGCCCCACCACCGTTGTCTGTATGATGTAATTCAGCCGTGCGTTGGTGGCCCCACCCACGTCGGTCTATATGATGTAATTCCTAGCCGTGTGTTTGATGGCCCCGTCCCCATCGTCTATATGATGGAATTCCTGCGTGTGTTTATGGCCCCGCCCCCCCATCGTCTATATGGATGTAATTTCAGCCCGTGTGTTGTGGCCCCTCCCCCATCGTCTAATCTGATGTAAGTCCGCCGTTGCGTTGGTGGCACCGCCACCATAGTCCTATATGTTGTAATTCCAGCCGTGTGTTGGGTGGCCCGCCCACATCGTTATTGATGGAATTCCAGCCGTGGGTTGATGGCCCCGCCCCCATCGTCTATATGATGTTACTTCCGAGCATGTGTTTTATGGCCCCGCCCCCATCGTCTATATGATGTAAATTTTCAGGCCGTGTGTTGGTGGCCCCTCCCCCCATCGTCTATATGATGTAATTCAGCCGTGCTGTTGGTGGCACCGCCACCATCGTCTCTATATGTTGTATTCAGCCGTGTTGTTGGGTGTGGCCCCGCCCACATCGTCTATATGATGTAATTCCGGCTGGTGTGTTGGTGGCCCCTCTCCCATCGTCTATATGATGTAATTCCAGCCGTGATTTTTTTGGTTGTTGGTTGGCCTCTCCCCCATCGTATATATGATGTAATTCCAGCTGTTGTGGGGGCCACTCCCCCGTCGTCTATTGATGTAATTGCAGCTGTGTGTTGGGTGGCCCGCCACCATCGTCTATTTGATGTATTTCGCAGTCGTGTGTTGGTGGCCCTCCCCACGTTTGCCTATATGATGTAATTCCAGCCGTGTGTTGGTGGCCCCACCACCGTTCGCTATATGATTGTATTCCAGCCGTTTTTGGGTTGGTAGGCCCCGCCTCATCGTCTATTATGATGTAATTCCAGCCGTACGTTGGTGTCCTCGCCCCCATCGTCTATATGATGTAATTCCAGCGTGCGGTTGGTGTCCCCGCCCCATCGTCTTATATGATATAATATCATTACGTGTGTTGGTGGCCCTGCCCCCATCGTCTATATGATGTAGATATTTCAGCCGTGCGTTTGGTGGCCCCACCACCGCGTCAATATAATGTAATATCCTGCCGTGCGTTGTGGGCCCCACCACCGTCGACTATATGATGTAATTCCGCCGTGATATGGCCCCTCCCACGTCGTCTATATGATGTAATTCCAGCCGTGTGGATTGGGTGCCCCACCACCGTCGACTATATGATGTCATTCCGCATCATAGTGTGTTGCCCCGCCCTCAACCGTCTATAAGATGTAATTCCAGCCGTGTGTTGTGGCCTCTCCCCCATCGTAATATCTGTAATTCCAACTGTGTGTTGGTGTTCACACCCCAATCGTCTATATGATGTTATTGCAGCTGTGTGTGTGGCCCCTCCCCATCGACAATTTGATGTAAATTCCAGTCGTGTGGTAGGTGGCCCCTCCCACGTTGCCCTAAATGATGTAATTCCAGCCGTGTTTTGGAGGCCCCACCACCGACGTCTATCTGAACTAATTCCAGCCCGTGTGATGGTGGCCCCGCCCTCATCGTCTATATGATAGTAATTCCAGCTGTACGTTGGTGCCTCGCCCCCCAACGTCCATATGATGTAATTCCAGCCGTGCCGATAGTGTCCCCGCCCCATCCGTCTAATATGAAATAATACCAGACGTGGTGTTGGTGGCCCTGCCCCCATCGCTATAATGATGTTATTTCAGCCGTGCGTTGAGGCCACACCACCGTCGTCTAATGATGTAATTCCAGCCGTGCGTTTTTGTGGCCCCACCCACCGTCGTCTAATGATGTAATATCCATCCGTGTGTTGGTGGCCCCTCCATGTCGTCTATATATGTAATTGCAGCCCGTGTGTTGGTTGTCCCCCATCCCCGATCGACTATATGATGTAATTCCTCGTGTGTTGGTGGCCCCTCCCATGTGCGCCTAATGAATAAATTCCAATCGTGTGTTGTGCCCCCTGCCCCATCGCTATAGAGGTTAATTTCAGCCGTGCGTTGGTGGGCCCCCCCACCGCGTCTATATGATGTAATTCAGCCGTGCGTTGGTGGCCCCACAACCATCATCTAAATGAAGTAATTCCAGCCTGTGTGTTGGTGGCCCCGCCCCACGTCGTATATGATGTAATTTTCAGCCGTGTGTTTGGTGGCCCCTCCCCTTCGTCTATATAGTAATTCAGCCGTGCGTTGTGGCCACGCCACCATCGTCTATAAGATGTAATTCCAACCTGCTTTGTAGCCCCGCCCCCATCGTCTATAAGATGTAATTCCAGCCAGAGCTTGGTGGCCCCTCACCCGTCGGTCTATATGTTGTAATTAGCCGGCTGTGTGTTGGTGGCCCCCCACCTTCGTCAGTATGATGTAATTCCAGCTGTGTGTTGGCCACGCCCCCATCGCTATATGATGTAATTGCAGCCGTTATATGTGTGGCCCCCCCCATCGTCTATATGAGTAATTCCAGTCGTGTGTTGGTGGCCGCTCCCACGTCACCTATATGATGTAATTTCAGCCGTGTGTTGGTGGCCATCCCCCATCGTCTAATGATGTAATTACAGCCGTGGTTTGGTGGCCCCGCCCACGTGCGTATCGTCTATATGATGGAATTCCAGCCGTGTGTTGGGTGGCCCCTCCCCCATTGTCTATATGATGTAATTCCAGCCAGTGTGTTGGTGGCCTTCTATCGTATATGATGTTTTCCAGCTGTGTTTTGGTGGCCACTCTTCGTCTATGATGTAATTCCAGTGTGTGTTGGTGGCCCCACCACCGGTTCTATATGATGTATTCAGCCGTGTGTTGGTGGCCCCGCCCTCATCGTCTATATGATGTAATTCCAGCCGTACGTTGGTGTCCTCGCCCCCATCGTCTATATGATGTAATTCCAGCCGTGCGTTGGTGTCCCCGCCCCATCGTCTATATGATATAATTCAGAGTGTGTTGGTGGCTGCCCCCAGTCTATTTGATGTTATTTCAGCCGTGCGTTGGTGGCCCCACCACCCTCGTCTATATAATGTAATTCCAGCCGTGCGTTGGTGGCCCCACCACCGTCGTCTATATGATGTAATTCCAGCCGTGTGTTGATGCCCTCCCACGTGTCTATGATGTTGGTAATTCCAGCCGTGTGTTGGTGGCCCCACCACCGTGCGTCTATATGAGTAATTCCATCATGTGTTGTTGGCCCCGCCTCATCGTCTATATGATGTAATTCCAGTCCGTGTTTGGTTGGCCTCTCCCCCATCGTATATAGATGTATTAACTGTGTGTTGGTGGTCACTCCCCAATCGTCTATATGATGTAATTGCAGCTGTGTGTTGGGTGGCCCCGCCCCCATCGTCTATTTGATGTAATTCCAGTCGTGTGTTGGTGGCCCCTCCCACGTTGCCTATATGATGTAATTCCAGCCGTGTGTTGGTGGCCCCACCACCGTCGTCTATATGATGTAATTCCAGCCGTGTGTTGGTGGCCCCGCCCTCATCGTCTATATGATGTAATTCCAGCTGTACGTTGGTGTCCTCGCCCCCATCGTCCATATGATGTAATTCCAGCCGTGCGTTAGTGTCCCCGCCCCATCGTCTATATGATATAATTCCAGACGTGTGTTGGTGGCCCTGCCCCCATCGTCTATATGATGTTATTTCAGCCGTGCGTTGGTGGCCACACCACCGTCGTCTATATGATGTAATTCCAGCCGTGCGTTGGTGGCCCCACCACCGTCGTCTATATGATGTAATTCCAGCCGTGTGTTGGTGGCCCCTCCCATGTCGTCTATATGATGTAATTGCAGCCGTGTGTTGGGTGGCCCCTCCCCCATCGTCTATATGATGTAATTCCAGTCGTGTGTTGGTGGCCCCTCCCATGTCGCCTATATGATATAATTCCAATCGTGTGTTGGTGGCCCTGCCCCCATCGTCTATATGATGTAATTTCAGCCGTGCGTTGGTGGCCCCACCACCGTCGTCTATATGATGTAATTTCAGCCGTGCGTTGGTGGCCCCACCACCATCATCTATATGATGTAATTCCAGCCGTGTGTTGGTGGCCCCGCCCCCATCGTCTATATGATGTAATTTCAGCCGTGTGTTGGTGGCCCTCCCCCATCGTCTATATGTGTAATTCCAGCCGTGCGTTGGTGGCACCGCCACCAATGCTATATGATGTAATTCCAAACCGTGCGTTTGTTGGCCCCGCCCCCATCGTCTATATGATGTAATTCCAGCCGTGTTGGTGGCCCCTCACCCGTCGTCTATATGATGTAATTCCGGCTGTGTGTTGGTGGCCCACCACCTTGCTGTATGATGTAATTCCAGCTGTGTGTTGGTGGCCACTCCCCCATCGTCTATATGATGTAATGCAGCGTGTGTTGGGTGGCCCCGCCCCCATCGTCTATATGATGTAATTCCAGTCGTGTGTGGTGGCCGCTCCCACGTCACCTATGATGTAATTTCAGCCGTGTTGGTTGGCCCATCCCCATCGTCTATGATGTGTAATTTCCAGCCGTGCGTTGTTGGCCCCGCCCCCATCGTCTATATGATGTAATTCCAGCCGTGCGTTGTTGGCCCCGCCCCCATCGTCTATATGATGTAATTCCAGCCGTGTGTTGGTGGCCCCTCCCACGTCTTCTATGTGATGTAATTGCAGCCGTGTGTTGGGTGGCCCCGCCCCCATCGTCTATATGATGTAATTCCAGTCGTGTGTTGGTGGCCCCTCCCACGTCGCCTATATGATGAAATTCCAGTCGTGTGTTGGTGGCCCTGCCCCCATCATCTATATGATGTAATTTCAGCCGTGCATTGGTGGCCCCACCACCGTTGTCTATATGATGTAATTTCAGCCGTGCGTTGGTGGCCCCACCACCGTCGTCTATATGATGTAATTTCAGCCGTGTGTTGGTGGCCCCGCCCCCATCGTCTATATGATGTAATTTCAGCCGTGTGTTGGTGGCCCCTCCCCATCTCTATAGACCTGTATCGCCGTGCGTGGTGGCACCGCCACCATCGTCTATATGATGTAATTCCAGCCGTGTGTTGGTGGCCCCTCCCACGTCGTCTATATGATGTAATTCCAGCCGTGTGTTGGTGGCCCCACCACCGTCGTCTATATGATGTAATTCCAGCCATGTGTTGGTGGCCCCGCCCTCATCGTCTATATGATGTAATTCCAGCCGTGCGTTGGTGTCCCGCCCCATCGCTATGATATAATTCCAGTCGTGTGTTGGTGGCCCCTGCCCCCATCGTCTATATGATGTAATTTGAGTCGTGCGTTGGTGGCCCCACCACCGTCGTCTATATGATGTAATTCCAGCCGTGTGTTGGTGGCCCCACCACCGTCGTCTATATGATGTAATTCCAGCCGTGTGTTGATCGCCCCGCCCCCATCGTATATATGATGTAATTTCAGCCGTGTGTTGGTGGCCCCTCCCCCATCGTCTATATGATGTAATTCCAGCCGTGCGTTGGTGGCACTGCCACCATCGTCTATATGATGTAATTCCAGCCGTGTGTTGGGTGGCCCCGCCCCCATCGTCTATATGATGTAATTCCAGCCATGTGTTGGGTGGCCCCCCCCCATCGTCTATATGATGTAATTCCAACCGTGTGTTGGTGGCCCCACCACCGTCGTCTGTATCATGTAATTCCAGCCGTGTGTTGGTGGGCCCCTCCCCCATCGTCTATATGATGTAATTCCAGCCGTGTGTTGGGTGGTCCCGCCCCCATCGTCTATATGATGGAATTCCAGCCGTGTGTTGGGTGGCCCCTCCCTCATCGTCTATATGATGTAATTCCAGCCGTGTGTTGGTGGCCCCTCCCCCATCGTATATATGATGTAATTCCAGCTGTGTGTTGGTGGCTCCTCCCCCATCATCTATATGATGTAATTGCAGCCGTGTGTTGGGTGGGTCCTGCCCCCATCGTCTATTTGATGTAATTCCAGTCGTGTGTTGGTGGCCCCTCCCACGTTGCCTAACTGATGTAATTCCAGCCTTGTGTTGGTGGCCCCGCCCCCATTGTCTATATGATGTAATTCCAGCCGTGTGTTGGTGGCCCCTCCCACGTCGTCTATATGATGTAATTCCAGCCGTGTGTTGGTGGCCCCACCACCGTCGTCTATCTGATGTAATTCCAGCCATGTGTTGGTGGCACCGCCCTCATCGTCTATATGATGTAATTCCAGCCGTGCGTTGGTGTCCCCGCCCCCATCGTCTATATGATGTAATTCCAGCCGTGCGTTGGTGTCCCCGCCCCATCGTCTATATGATGTAATTCCAGCCGTGTGTTGGTGGCCCCGCTCCCATCGTCTATATGATGTAATTCCGGCTGTGTGTTGGTGGCCCCACCACCGTTGTCTGTATGATGTAATTCCAGCCGTGCGTTGGTGGCCCCACCACCGTCGTCTATATGATGTAATTCCAGCCGTGTGTTGATGGCCCCGTCCCCATCGTCTATATGATGTAATTCCAGCCGTGTGTTTATGGCCCCGCCCCCATCGTCTATATGATGTAATTTCAGCCGTGTGTTGGTGGCCCCTCCCCCATCGTCTATATGATGTAATTCCAGCCGTGCGTTGGTGGCACCGCCACCATCGTCTATATGTTGTAATTCCAGCCGTGTGTTGGGTGGCCCCGCCCACATCGTCTATATGATGGAATTCCAGCCGTGTGTTGATGGCCCCGCCCCCATCGTCTATATGATGTAATTCCAGCCATGTGTTTATGGCCCCGCCCCCATCGTCTATATGATGTAATTTCAGCCGTGTGTTGGTGGCCCCTCCCCCATCGTCTATATGATGTAATTCCAGCCGTGCGTTGGTGGCACCGCCACCATCGTCTATATGTTGTAATTCCAGCCGTGTGTTGGGTGGCCCCGCCCACATCGTCTATATGATGTAATTCCGGCTGTGTGTTGGTGGCCCCTCCCCCATCGTCTATATGATGTAATTCCTGCCGTGTGTTGGTGGCCTCTCCCCCATCGTATATATGATGTAATTCCAGCTGTGTGTTGGTGGCCACTCCCCCGTCGTCTATATGATGTAATTGCAGCTGTGTGTTGGGTGGCCCCGCCCCCATCGTCTATTTGATGTAATTCCAGTCGTGTGTTGGTGGCCCCTCCCACATTGTCTATATGATGTAATTCCAGCCGTGTGTTGGTGGCCCCACCACCGTCGTCTATATGATGTAATTCCAGCCGTGTGTTGGTGGCCCCGCCCTCATCGTCTATATGATGTAATTCCAGCCGTACGTTGGTGTCCTCGCCCCCATCGTCTATATGATGTAATTCCAGCCGTGCGTTGGTGTCCCCGCCCCATCATCTATATGATATAATTTTATACGTGTGTTGGTGGCCCTGCCTCGACTATATGATGTTATTTCAGCCGTTGCGTTGGTGGCCACACCACCGTCGTCTATATGATGTAATTCCAGCCGTGCGTTGGTGGCCCCACCACCGTCGTCTATATGATGTAATTCCAGCCGTGTGTTGGTGGCCCCTCCCATGTCGTCTATATGATGTAATTGCAGCCGTGTGTTGGGTGGCCCCGCCCCCATCGTCTATATGATGTAATTCCAGTCGTGTGTTGGTGGCCCCTCCCACGTCGCCTATATGATATAATTCCAGTCGTGTGTTGGTGGCCCTGCCCCCATCGTCTATATGATGTAATTTCAGCCGTGCGTTGGTGGCCCCACTACCGTCGTCTATATGATGTAATTTCAGCTGTGCGTTGGTGGCCCCACCACCGTCGTCTATATGATGTAATTCCAGCCGTGTATTGGTGGCCCCGCCCCCATCGTCTATATGATGTAATTTCAGCCGTGTGTTGGTGGCCCCTCCCCCATCGTCTATATGATGTAATTCCAGCCGTGCGTTGGTGGCACCGCCACCATCGTCTATATGATGTAATTCCAGCCGGGGCTGTAATTCCGGCTGTGTGTTGGTGGCCCCACCACCTTCGTCTGTATGATGTAATTCCAGCTGTGTGTTGGTGGCCACTCCCCCATCGTCTATATGATGTAATTGCAGCCGTGTGTTGGGTGGCCCCGCCCCCATCGTCTATATGATGTAATTCCAGTCGTGTGTTAGGTGGCCGCTCCCAACTCACCTATAAGATGTAATTTCAGCCGTGGGTTTGGTGCCCCCTCCCCATCGTCTATATGATGTAATTTCAGCCTTGCGTTGGTGGCACCGCCACCCTCGTCTATATGAATGTAATATCCAGCCGTAGCGTTGGTTGGCCCACCCCGCCCGCCCCCCATCGTCTATATGATTGTAATTCCACCGTGGCGTTGTGGCAAGCCCCTGTTTGTCCCCGTCCGCCTATATGATGTAATTCCAGCCGTGTGTTGGGGTGGCCCCTCCCACCGTCTTCTATATGATGTAATTGCCAGTTCCGTGTGTTTGGTGGGCCCCGCCCCCATCGTCTATATGATGTAATTCCAGTCGTGTGCTGGTCGCCCCCTCCCACGTCCCCGCCTATATGATGTAATTCCAGTCCGTGTGTTGGTGGCCCCTCCCCCATCGGTCCTAAAATTAATGGTTAATTTCCCCAGCCGTGCATTGGGTGGCCCCACACCGTCGTCTATATGAATGTAATTCCAGCCGTGTGTTGGTGGTCCCCGCCCCCTATCGTCATATGATGTAATTCCAGCCGTGTTGGTTGGATTGCCCCTCCCCCCAATCGTCTATATGATGTAATTCCAGCCTGCGTGTTGGTGCACCACCGTCGTCTGTATGATGTAATTTCCAGCCGTGGGTTGATTGTTCCCCCCCCCCTCTTCTAAGATGTAATTCCGGCTTGTTTTGGTGGGGTCCCCCACCACCTCGTCTGTATGATGTAATTCCAGTTCCGTGTGTTGGTGGCCCCGCCCCCACCAAAAAATTCCAGCCATCGTGGGTTGGCCCCTCCCACTCGTCTATATGATGTAATCCAGCCGTGTGTTGGGTGGTCCCGCCCCCATTGTCTATATGATGTAATTCCACGTCGTGTTGGTGGGGCCTCCCACGTCACCTATGAAATGTAATTGCCAGACGTGTTGTGGCCCCACCCCTATCGTCTATATGATGTAATTCCAGCCATGTGTTGGTGGTCCCTCCCACGTCGTCTATATGATGTAATTCCAGCCATGTGTTGGTGGTCCCTCCCACGTCGTCTATATGATGTAATTCCAGCCGTGTGTTGGTGGTCCCTCCCACGTCGTCTATATGATGTAATTCCAGCCGTGTGTGGGTGGCTCCATCACCGTCGTCTATATGATGTAATTCCAGCCGTGTGTTGGTGGCCCCGCCCTCATCGTCTATATGATGTAATTCGAGCCGTGCGTTGGTGTCCCTGCCCCCATCGTCTATATGATGTAATTCCAGCCGTGTGTTGGTGGTCCCGCCCCCTTCATCTATATAATGTAATTGCAGCCATGTGTTCTTGGACCGGCCCCCATCGTCTATATGATATAATTCCAGTCGTGTGTTGGTGGTCCCGCCCCCATCGTCTATATGATGTAATTTCAGCCGCGCGTTGGTGGCCCCACCACCGTCGTCTATATGATGTAGTTCCAGCCGTGCGTTGGTGGCCCCACCACCGTCGTCTATATGATGTAATTTCACCCGTGTGTTGGTGGCCCCTCCCCCATCGTCTATATGATGTAATTCCAGCCGTGCTTTGTTGGCCCCGTGCCCATCGTCTTATATGATGTAATTCCAGCCGTGCGCTGGTGGCCCCTCCCGCGTCGTCTATATGATGTAATTCCGGCTGTGTGTTGGTGGCCCTGCCCGATCGTCTATATGATGTAATTCCAGCCGTGTGTTGGTGGCCCCGCCCCATCGTCTATATGATGTAATTTCAGCCGCGCGTTGGTGGCCCCACCACCGTCGTCTATATGATGTAGTTCCAGCCGTGCGTTGGTGGCCCCACCACCGTCGTCTATATGATGTAATTTCACCCGTGTGTTGGTGGCCCCTCCCCCATCGTCTATATGATGTAATTCCAGCCGTGCTTTGTTGGCCCCGTGCCCATCGTCTTATATGATGTAATTCCAGCCGTGCGCTGGTGGCCCCTCCCGCGTCGTCTATATGATGTAATTCCGGCTGTATGTTGGTGGCCCTGCCCGATCGTCTATATGATGTAATTCCAGCCGTGTGTTGGTGGCCCCGCCCCATCGTCTATATGATGTAATTTCAGCCGTGTGTTGGTGGCCCCGCCCCCGTCGGAGGTGTCTAGGTTTTCGGTACCGCTCCAGCTTAACGTGGAGCCAACTGTGGAGCCGCTCGTCCCGCCCAGCCCGACCCCGTCCACGTCCCCGAACAGCAAGTTCAACACCGCCATGAAGCACTTCCTGGGCAAGGTGGCAATGGCTCAACACAAAAGTAAATGACTTACATCATGGTGAGTGGCAACACTTAAACTGCCACCCCTCAGTATTATTTTGTGAAAATTTAGAAACTACATACAGTGAAAACTGCTTTATCCGACACCCGAGTATTCCACACTGGGGAATCGGACACAATTAAATAGTCCCTGCAAATGCCCATTCGGCCCTGTGTTAATTTCTTAATGTATTCGGACACCTGGTCATTGTGTAATCGTACATGGTTTCCTGATCCCGGCAACACCTTTACTATATGAACACACTTCTGTATGCCGACATGCGTCATCACCGCGCTTGATTGCCATTTGTGAAAAGCCGACAACGCTCACAGCGGGAACCTATGTTTGGTTGTTAATCCATAATTTCGAACAATGAATGTATAACCCGATAATGACAATTCTTAAGGTGAGTAGAAAATAAAAGTAAGTTCTGGCAGGTAAGTAAAATTATTTCATTGTTTGTCAATAAATGTAGCGAGTGCGATATTAAAAAAAAAATGGATACGTTTTCAACTCCTAAATAAAAAAAAAGGATTTTATCATCTGAGACAGGCACGCCATCGCCAAAACGGGCAAGAAATGAGCTGAATTTGGAAGAGAAGCTGCAATTGATTAAAGATTCAGAAACTTGCCCTAGTCAAACACAAAAGGACTTGTCCGATAAATATGGAATTGGCCGTTCTTCTGTTTCAAACATATTGAAGAAAAAGGGAATTTATAGGGAGCATTATGAGAAAAATTTAGATTCCAAGATAATGCGATTCGTGACTGGTTCTCAGTATGAGTGTTTCCATAGTGTACTATTTGTGTACAATGCATGTAAATAAACGTAGATCATGTTTGCCGGTCAATTTGTTATTTCTTTACATTAAAACACGGAAACAGACACACTGGTTAATCCGACATATCGGCCTGGTCCCAGAGCATGTCGGATTAAGCAGGTTTCACTGTACTACCAGTGCAGATCCTGATGAGACGGCTTGTTACAATCTGGCTCATTTGCTTCTATCATGTTTGTTGTTATTAGAAAAGAGGTCTGTAGTGTTGGAATGTTTAATAGTGTAATTACCATATGAATTTACTTCACAAAGCCTTAATTATACATCCCATCTGTGTGTTTATCCAACATTTTGAAATATAGCGTATAGCATATAGTCTGTAAATATTTGGACAATTAACCTTTACCTATTTTTTTTGCGTACTCGATTTAGCCATTTTCAACATTAAGTTTTCGCATTTAGATCCATTTCTCACTTACTGTGCCACCTAGTACCACCATACTTGCACAACTTCATAACCAACGGGTGCCAACACATACCACTATCCATCATGTGACCTATATTTAATTACTTAGTCATTTTTAGCCATTTTTTTTTTGAGAAAGTGGGGCGGGCGGGCGGGTGGGCAGCGGGCTGCGGGCGGCGTCCACAATCAATGTTAAGTTTTCGTGTTTGAGTCCATTTCTTTGTTACTGTACCACCTAGGACCACCAAACTTTCACAACTTCATAATCAAGGGGTGCCCACCACATACAACTATCCAACATGTGACCTATTATTTCTACGTAATTGACTTTCAACGTTAACTTTTTAACGTACGTCTGGTTAAAGTTTTTTGGTTAAAAGTTTTTCGTTATACTATATCTCTGCAACTGCTTCACCCATTACCTTGAAACTTCACATGGGTGTTTATCATCATCCATATTTTCATTCTACCCCGAAACCGTGCGGCCCCTGTGCCCAATGTCAAGGTCAAATTACTTTTAATTGTTTTGTTAAAGTTTTTTTGTGTACTATATCTCTGCAACTGCTTCACCCATTACCTTGATACTTCACATGGGTGTTTATGATCATTGTCGCGCCCGCTTGCGGAAAGCGCGATGTCGTTGGCATTTTGGCATACGTCCGTCCGTCCGTCCGTGTGTCCGGTTAAAGTTTTTTAGTTAAAGTTTTTCTACTATCTACTATATCCATCTAGTCTACAAAAAGTGGGTATAATTATGTTTTCCAAGTGTCTATGCTTGGAAAAAACCTGGTCTTCGTGGCTTTGCCTCGTTTCTTGTTAATGTTACGTTTTTGTGTTTAAATCTTTACGAAAACCGGGCCTTCATGGCTTTGCCTCATTCCTTGTTTTAATTGTACCGACACTGTGTTAGTTACATGTCACTCTGCCTGCTGGACAGGTCAGCTCGTGTTTGTTTTTACTCCATTGTATCCCTGAATAGCAGAAGCCCTGTAAACATTGACCAGCCATGTGATTTTGAAGATGTATCTCATAAAAATTATTTACAAAATTTACAATGTTTTCCGTAAATGAAGTAGAAAGTTGATGAAATGTTCAGAGAAAATGCGGAATAGAATGCTATGAAAATTTCATTAACATCATGTAAAGAAAATATCACAATTTCTGCAAATAGTTTTCATGAAAAATCACACATCTTAAGTACAAAATCACATGGCTTGTCTCATAATTATGTGATTCGCTACAAGTCAACGGGTCTTATTGGGTTTATGATTAGTTTATCACAAGATCAGCCTGCACATCCATGCCCTCTGATCAGGGCCTACAGTGTCCGCTATTGAGTATCGGAAGTGTTCCATGTGCATTTAGCAAAAACGTTAGGTTGGTGCATTCTCCACGAATGTGTTAACCCTTTCAACACTAAATAACTGAAATTGACTGTGATATGTTAATTTTCCCAACAACGTCACAAAATGTTTAGTCTAGTCCATTTAGAAAAAAAGGAGGTTTCTTTTTCTTAAAAATTAGAAAATTACTTGCTCTTCTGTATAACATTGTGCACAAACACTACTGTGGCTGCGACTGGAGAATTGGGGCTTACAATTTTGTGGCTAGTGTAGATCCAGATCAGCCCATGCATCCACACAATCTGATCAGGATCTGCACTGTTTGCAATTATATGAATAAAATGTCCGTTATGCTTCTGATGTGTAAAATAGGTCGTTATCAGGCCACATCAGTGTGTTATTGGATCAGGAGCTACACTGGTCACAAAACCCATTTCCCCAGTGACAGTTACACTATATAGAGGTCATTAGTGTTTAAAGGGAAAACTGTTCAAGAGCTACATGTATACTGGGAACATATGACTTTATTTGCAGTTGCGCATGCGGAGGGTAAAAACAAGCAGAAGCTGGACACAGACACAGAGAAGTTCCTCCATCAGAATGTGAAGGACATCAAGCAGGCACAGGTGTGTAACCCACGTCCTTCATAGGCTCACTGTATACATGTACAGTAGCACATCTCTAAACCAGACACCCATACAATCACAGGTGCCTTTCTAAACCAGACACCCATACAATCACAGGTGCCTCTCTAAACCAGACAACCATACAATCACAGGTGTGTAACCTCCATCCTTCATAGGCTCACTGTATACATGTACAGTAGCACCTCTCTAAACCAGACACCCATACAATCACAGGTGCCTATCTAAACCAGACACCCATACAATCACAGGTGTGTAACCTCCATCCTGCATAGGCTCACTGTTTACAATTAGTAGCACCTCTCTAAACTAGATTCCCGTACAATCACAGTTGTGTAACCTCCATCCTTCATAGGCTCGCTGTTTACATGTACAGTCACACCTCTCTAAACCAGACACCCATACAATCATAGGTGCCTCTCTAAACCAGACACCCATACACTCACAGGTACCTCTCTAAACCAGACACCCATACAATCACAGTTGTGTAACCTCCATCCTTCATAGGGTCACTGTTTACATGTACAGTAGCACCTCTCTAAACCAGACACCCATTCAATCACAGGTGTGTAACCTCCATCCTTCATAGGCTCACTGTTTACATGTACAGTAGCACCTCTAAACCCGACACCCATACAATCACAGGTGTGTAACCTCCATCCTGCATAGGCTCACTGTTTACAATTAGTAGCACCTCTCTAAACTAGATTCCCGTACAATCACAGTTGTGTAACCTCCATCCTTCATAGGCTCGCTGTTTACATGTACAGTCACACCTCTCTAAACCAGACACCCATACAATCATAGGTGCCTCTCTAAACCAGACACCCATACACTCACAGGTACCTCTCTAAACCAGACACCCATACAATCACAGTTGTGTAACCTCCATCCTTCATAGGGTCACTGTTTACATGTACAGTAGCACCTCTCTAAACCAGACACCCATTCAATCACAGGTGTGTAACCTCCATCCTTCATAGGCTCACTGTTTACATGTACAGTAGCACCTCTAAACCCGACACCCATACAATCACAGGTGTGTAACCGCCATCCTTCATAGGCTCACTCTTTACATGTACAGTAGCACCTCTCTAAACCAGACACCCATACAATCACAGGTGTGTAACCCCCAGCCTTCACAGGCTCAATGTTTACATGTACAGTAGCACCTCTCTAAACCAGACACCCATACAATCATAGGTACCTCTCTAAACCAGACACCCATACAATCACAGGTGCATCTCTAAACCAGACACCCATACAATCACAGGTGCCTCTCTAAACCAGATACCCATATAATCACAGGTGTGTAACCTGCATCCATCATAGGCTCACTGTATACATGTACGGTAGCACCTCATGTGTGTCAGGTGTGTAACCTCTATCCTTCATATGCTCACTGTTAACATGTACAGTAGCACCTCTCTAAACCAGACACCCATATAATCACAGGTATGTAACCTCCATCCTTCATAGGCTCACTGTTTACATGTATAGTAGCAGCTCTCTAAACCAGACACCCATACAATCACAGTTGTGTAACCTCCATCCTTCATAGGCTCACTGTTTACATGTACAGTAGCACCTCTCTAAACCAGACACCCATACAATCACAGGTACCTCTCTAAACCAGAAACCCGTACAATCACAGGTACCTATCTAAACCAGACACCCATACAATCACAGGTGTGTAACCTCCATCCTTCATAAGCTCACTGTATACATGTACAGTAGCACCTCTCTAAACCAGACACCCATACAATCACAGGTACCTCTCTAAACCAGAAACCCGTACAATCACAGGTACCTATCTAAACCAGACACCCATACAATCACAGGTGTGTAACCTCCATCCTTCATAGGCTCACTGTATACATGTACAGTAGCACCTCTCTGAACCAGACACCCATACAATCACAGGTGTGTAACCTCCATCCTTCATAGGCTCACTGTATACATGTACAGTAGCACCTCTCTAAACTAGACACCCATACAATCACAGGTGTGTAACCTCCATCCTTCATAGGCTCACTGTATACATGTACAGTAGCACCTCTCTAAACTAGACACCCATACAATCACAGGTGTGTAACCCCCAGCCTTCATAGGCTCACTATTTACACATACAGTAGCTCCTTTCTAAACTAGACACACGTACGATCTGTCTGCTGAATGTTATGTGTGTATTGTCAGGCCAAACATAATATTTTAATTGTTTCTCCTTCCGCTACCTACCTGCCAAAATTATCAGAAATGAATTCATCGTTGGGTACAGAAAATATTTTATTTCTTTTCAATTACCCACTCATGACCAAATTGGTCAGTATCTTTGCTCGTGATAATACATATATCCTACTGTAACCATTAATAATACAGAGTTTTGTCAAATAGAAATGGCATAAGGTGTAACTATCTATCACAAAAAAATAATAACATAAAATAGAATATTATTTAGAATAAAAAAAATATTTTTCCTACCGACCTACTCACACTTATATGACCCAGGTCGTGGGAGGGGAAACAAATATATTTTTAATGTTGGACTCGTGTATTTCCTTTCATAATGTCTGTTTATGATCGCAAATGTCCAAATGTCTGATTCACCGTGGAGCTCTCTTAACAGACGCCCTAGGGACCTCCCAGGGTGTGCAGTTTAGAGAGGTTCCACTGTATATCTAATGGCCCAGGTACTCAAGCTGTCATAGTTCTGTTTACCCACATATTCATCAGATCATTTACATATCCCATCATTTATTGGTTGAGGGTTCAATTAAAAACATTTTGTAAAAACAGATAACATCAATTGAAAGGCCCGTAAGGCATGTTGCGAATGGGTTTTGAGACCCGGACCTGGTTACATTTTGCTCACATTGTAACATATAAACTTTCTCCATCAGATGGAGCTGTTTGGACGGAAGTTTGCGCCAGGAGAGTTTGACACTATGTCGCCAACACTTCAACAGGACAAGAGCGACAAAATGATGAATTTGATACAGAAATGGCGGGAGGAGAGGCGAGCCGAGGAATTGAAGCGGGGGAAACGGTAGCGCGGGGTTCCCGCAACCCACTCGGTAGTGAGGGTGCAGTGAACTTATGATGGTGGTGATGGCAGTGACGGTCTGCTGCTGTCTCTACTCCGTCTCCCCAGTGGCTCACAAAACATTGTACATGTACATGTACAATAAACAAATTTGTATGAAGATTTTTGTGAATTTGATTCTCAAGTTAATGTAGTTCCCTAATGTTACCATTTCTATATAAATGTTAATAAGATAGATTTGCCAGCATCAGTTTCAGTGCAAGCATTATGGTAAATTGCAATTTTGGATTTACTTCAAAATTTCTAAATGTCTTTATACCTTCTTGATACTAGGAAATTATGTGTAAAACAAAATGCTAGCACTTGTGAGCAGTCATGAACAAAACTGTAATCAAGCACCCGTGACCTTGACCTTGAAAGAGTAAATCCCACATTCAATAGGGTTTGTCTGATGTCGATAGAGATTGGACAGATGGTAGTAGAGCTATCACACTTTAACAAAATACATGTGAAATGAACAATCTGTTTTTAGCACCCGTGACCTTCACCTTAATAGAACGAAATCCACAGTCAGTAGGTTCCTCCCAGGATCGATATAATGTGCTGGTACATGCAAAGTATCGCGAGAGTCGGTTAGATGTATTCTTAAATCAGAAAAATACATTTGCAAACAGTACAGATGTTGATAAGATGTCTTTCTGCAAAGAAAGGGTTGATTTTTAGCCATGTTTTAACAAACAAATCCTGGCTTTTGGATTGGTGAAAGCGTGGTTCACTATCCATCATCTAACTTCTTTTTTTTACCTTTACCTATTTTTTCGCCGTAATCAACATTTTCAATGTTAAATTGGACAACACTCATCAGACAGCTCAGATGTTCACTCGTATCTTGTACTAATACATGTGTGCCAGCCTGCAACTGGATGTAGGTTTCTTCTTTTGCCATCTTAGGCCACTGACAGTTGTCACTTTCAATTGTGGTCATAATAACATTAATAGCCAATTATCTGTTATCCAATTGTCAATGCCTGGAAGAAACCCGGCATTTGTGACTTTGTCTCGTCTTTTGTTTTTCTTGATGAAGAATGACATATGAAGACCCAGATCAGTCTGTGAATGCATAGGCGAGTTAAAGAGTTGGCAAATTCAGTAAGCCTCGTTTTGGAAGATCACAACTGACATAGTAGTATTATTTATCCAATTAATATCAATGTATCAATTGTGACAATCACAATAAACAAATGGCTGAACTATATTTGTTAGGGTAAGGGCCGTAACCAATGTTGGAAGGACTTGTGGCCCAGCCCATTGTAAATATGGGATAATAAACTATGATTAAACACTTTTGACTTTCTTTTTGAGAGTTGAATCCTAAAATTCTTATGCCCATTATAAAAGTAGTAAGATCAGTACTAATCCTATTACTTTTAGGGAGTATATAGCTGTAGTAGTATGTAATTCGCATGACAAAAAAGTACTTAATCAGTGTTTAGCCACACTGGTTTAACACTGAGTAAGTCCTTTTTATATGCCCATTTTCGAAAAATGGGACGCATTATGTTTTACCGCTTCGGCGGACAGAAAAACTGTATACACTAGTTTATCTAGTTTGTGTACACTATAGTTCTCTAAAACCTTGTCAATCAGTCAGTCGATCAGAAACTTTACACACACCTTCTACACATATTGTACATGTGCACCTGGGTGTTTTTATGCAGAAATTGTTTTTTTTTAATATAGACTTTTTAACATCCATTTGTTCTACATTTTTGTATGCAGTTCTATATAGGGTTCAGAGTTTGAGTACACTACCGGTACTCCACTAAAACAATTCCTTCAATCGATCTGAAATTTTACACATGCCTTCTACACATATTGTACATGTGCACATTGATGATGTGGACCTTGGTTTTTTTATGCCAAATAAATAATTATTATTTACATAATAACATAATACTAATTTATGCCCCACCACGATAGTGGAGGGGCATTTAATGTTACCCTTGTCTGTCCGTCCGTCAATCACCAACCTTGTAAGTCGTAAAACTTTTAAACCGTACTTGCTACAGACCTGAAACTTGGTATCTAGCTTCCTTATGATGAGTAGATGCACACAGTTTATTTCGATTTTTTATTCTACCCTGGGGTCATGGATTATCTCGCCCTTTTTACTTAAAATTTTCCAATTTTGGCTTATAAATTGTAAAACTTTTAAATCGCAATAGGTACACACCTGAAACTTGGTATGTTGCTTCATTATGATGGGTAGATGAGCAATTTTATTTTGATTTTTTATTCGACCCCCAGGTCATGGACTATCTCTCCCTTTTTGACTTAGAATTTTGCCTTTTAACTCGTAAAACTTTTAAACCGTAATAGTTACAAACCTGAAACTTGGTATGTAGCTGCCTAAGGATGAGTAGATGCGCAAAGTTTATTTCGATTTTTTATTCGACCCTGTGTCATTGATTATCTCCCCTTTTGGACTTGGAATTTTGCATCAAAGCGATATATGGGTCATCTGTGTTAACATTTTCTAGTTAACAAAATTATTGCCTTTTTAACTTGGCCATTTTTCAACATTTTTGTATGCAATTCCTCTATAACCTTTCAGTCAATCGACTTTACACACATCTTCTATACATGGAACATGTGCACCTTGGTGTTTTTATGAACCATTTGGCTGATGTTGACCAAACTTTACCGGGATTGTCTATGTGTTACTCCTTTTCAGATTTGTTAAAATGGACTTGTCGAATATCCATAGAAAAGTAGGCCTAGGGGTTAGAACACCTGACTTCCAAACCGGAGGTTGTGTGTTCAAACCTCACCTTCGGCATCAAAACTACTTTCATAGTATTTCCATCCCACTGGTCTGTCAGATGAGACTTTAAACTGTGTCCCATCTCTGTACGACCTTAGCTGTTGCTGGGACGTTAAACTCATTCAGTTTTTTCTTAATAAATCTTCTCACGAACCGCCAGACCGATTTCAACAAAACTTGGCTGGAATGATCGATATTCAATGCTCTTTCAGATTTGTTAAAATGATGACCCCAGGATCCATAACGGGCAGGACCCGAGGGTCAAGTAGAGGTCAAATTTTAAATTAATATAAAATCGAAGGTATTGAGAAGACGCTCACTCTGGGGCATTTTTTTGTCGAAATTGGATGATTACGTCATCCAAGATGGCCACTGAAAGGTTGAAAGGGCATCTTTGTATTATAGATGTCAAACGTCTTCTTCCTGTGAACTGCTTGGTCAATACTGGTCAAACTTCACAGTTATGGTGGGTGAAGCATTTTCATATTTGTTAAATTGGAGGTTGTTGCCTGATCCATGATTATATATATAGGCCAAATTGTTAAAAATTCTTCTTCTCACGAACTGCAGACCGATTTCAACGAAACTTAGCATGAATGATCAATAGTTAATTTCATTTAGATTTATTAAAATCAGGACCCCGTGATCAAAAATGGGCGGGCTGGGTTGTCGAGTGCGGCTTAAATTTCACATTTTAACAAATATAGCATATATCAAATCGAAGGTATCGAGAAGGCAATCATTCTGTGGCCGCCAAAAGGTTCCATACAAATCACTTTAGTAAGATGCTTAATTTCAAAATATTGGGTTGGTCGCCTTCAGAGGTGGTAGATCTTATGATTTATGTTATTATTTTATAAATTGCTTATTTTTTTCCTTTTGGGGGCTTGAAATACAAAACTGACCCGCTATTCACTGTGATCCGTTAACCCCCCATGGACTAGATGAGGTAGTAGAGTCAAAATAGTATGTTGAGATATGGCGAAGATGGTTAAATGAATAAATATTCGGACACAAATTGCTTTGGAAATAGGGTTTCCCGAAACAAATTGTATCTAAATACATTGTTTTTGTGATTTACTCAGTACAGTCATAATAACCATAAATATTGACGCGCTCACTGTTGTAGGGAAACCATATAGTTTAATGCGATGTTTTAAATGATGTCCAACTATTTAGGGTTATTACGGTATGTGTATTGTTACTAATCTGTTTTAATTTGCAGTGCAATATGTGAGGCCCAGTGCCTTTAAGGATACCACTATACATGGGCTTGGGCAATATTTACTTTTACTATTATCCAACAATTGAGCAAGATCTAAAAGATAAATATGTTTGTTCAAATAAGCTCCACTAATAATTATGGGCAATTATTAACGAATATTCCTGTTCCATACAATTGTAAGTACCTGCACAACTGAAAGGTAATTATTACGCCTGTAAGTGATTGCCCAGTAACACCAGAAAAGAGGATCTATGACATTACCAATACTAGTACCTGTAGATTCTTGAACAGTGACAAAATGAGTAAGATCTCCAAATGTCATTCTGAATCAGGCACAGCTCGGCCTTGACCAATCAGACTGCCTGAGTTTGAGTATGAGAACTGAGTACATGCTCACACAATGTTATAATCACCGACCCGGCAGTCGGATTACAATATATACTGTGAAACCTCTCTAAACCGGACACCCTGGGTTCACTGTATATCAGGCATTTGATCATTCTGGGCCATAGTTGCGTGCTATGTGATCATGAACAGACATTATCACCTGAGATAAATGACAAAACTAAGACCACATGTGTTTTCTTGGTGTCCGGTTTAGAGAGGTTCCATTGTACAGTTGTTTCACTGATGACAGTACAACTACTTCACTGGATCGCGACCAGCATAGGCCCTGATTATACTCCAGCTTATATGGTACCATACTGATCGCAAAAGCTCCAAGGTGCATTTTCTCAGTAAAGGTCTATAGTATGCGGTTGACCATCAGTGGTGTAGCCAGAGCCTGAAAAACGCCAAGGCAATACCATTGGTCCGGTGAACGGGCACCGCTCGTTCGTCGATCGAGAGTGGATTGATGATATTTGCTACCGGGGGGGGGGGGGGGGGGGGGGGTGGGGGGGGGGGGGGGGGGGGGTCTTCTCCCCCGGGGTAAACATCGAGGCATAACATTACATGGTCACGAGTGGGTGGCAGGTGGGAGCACGCGATGGGTAATTTAACGATCGGGGTTCAACCTTACCGGAATCCCGACTGGATACCTGGTTTGGCCCTCACATACGTCTTTGGCAATTTTGTATGTGACAGTTGCATCTGGTTATACCCCTTATGTGAGTATTACGATATTCGTAATCCTATTTTAGGGGAAGGGGCCAAGTGACTTTGGTGTGGTATGGACCTGGTACCAGGTCAGGTTATTCTATTTTATGTAAATATTCCGCTCTGATTTTTGTGATTTTCCCCCCAATGCAGCAGGTTAAAATGGGATCGAACCCGGCCTTACATGACCATAGATGTTGATAGGCCGTTAAACACTAATAAACAAACAAACAATACATGGTCACGAATATTCAAATCACGATCTTTCTGGGTGTGCCTCAACGTGGCTACGGTGCTGAACTTTACAGAATAAATGTAAATGAGATTTGGACAAGTGCAGCTCCTGATCTGCTGGCATATGTGACCATGGCAAATATGGGCTTATTAATATAGTGATCAGCGTAGTCTCAGAACAACTGGTGCATCCAAACAGTCCAATGCAACTCAAGATCCTTATCTGTATGATTGGTGTTAGCCACGATTTTGAAATTGGCAAAAAGTCACACTCTTCAGCATTGGGAATTCAATGTCGGAAGATGACATGAATCTCGGAATTGGTGCACAATTGGTGCAGATATATATATTTTTAGCTCACCTGAGCGAATCTCATGTGAGCTATTGTTACCGCAATGTGTCCGTCGTCGTCCGTCGTCATCCGTCGTCCGTGAACATTTTCAAACGTCTTCTCCTCGGTAACCATTGGGCCTATAGTCACCAAACTTCATGGTCATGGTCCTTAGGTAGGTGGATTACAAAATTGTTAAAATGACGTCATTACGTAATCCAAGATGGCCGCCGTCTAAAAATAGCACAAATTCTTAAAAAATCTTCTTCTCAAGAACCGCCAACCGGATTTCGACAAAACTTGGTAGGAATGATCGATGTACAATGCTCTTTCAAAGCTGTTAAAATGGTGATCCCGGGGTCAAAAATGGGCGTTGCCCGTGGGGTCAAATTGGGGTCAAATTTTATTTTTGACCGAATATGGTCATGTCATATATCAAATCGAAGGTATCAATGAGGCGATCACTCTGGTACATTTGTTGTCGAAATCGGATTGTTATGTCATCCAAGATGGCCGCCGAAATGTTAAAAGGTCGTTCTTTTATTAGAGATTTCAAAATTCTTCTTCACATGAACCGCTTGGCTCATGGTTGACAAACTTAAAAGTTATGGTCCACTGGGTGAAGCCTTTTCAGATTTGTTAAAATGGAGGTCATCGCTAATCCAAGATGGCCGCCGTCTAAAAATAGCATAAATTCTTAAAAAATCTTCTTCTCATGAACCGCTAGCCGAATTTCGACGAAACTTGGTAGGAATGATCGATGTACAATGCTCTTTCAAAGGTGTTAAAATGGTGACCCCGGGGTCAAAAATGGTCATGACCCGTGGTGTCAAATTTTATTTTTGACCGAATATGGTCATGTTATATATCAAATCGAAGGTATCAATGAGGCGATCACTCTGGTACAATATTTGTCGAAATCGGATTGTTATGTCATCCAAGATGGCCGCCGAAATGTCAAAAGGTCGTTCTTTTATTAGATTTAAAAATTCTTCTTCACATGAACCGCTTGGCACATGGTAGCCAAACTTGAAAGTTATGGTCCATGGGCGAAGCCTTTTCAGATTTGTTAAAATAGAGGTCATCGCTAATCCAAGATCGCCGTCTTCTAAAAATAGCATAAATTCTTAAAAAATCTTCTTCTCATGAACGCCAGCCGGATTTCGACTAAGCTTGGTAGGAATGATCGATTTACAATGCTCTTTCAAAGTTGTGAAAATGGTGACCCCGGGGTCAAAAATGGGCGTGGCCCGTGGGGTCAAATTGGGGTCAAGTTTTATTTTTGACCGAATATGCTCATGTCATATATCAAATTGAAGGTATCGATGAGGCGATTGCTCTGGTGCAGTATTTGTCAGAATCGGATGATTATGTCATCCATGATGGCCACCAAAAGGTCCATTTATTCAAGATTTTGAACGTCTTTTTCTCAGGAACCACATGGCCGATGCTGGCCAAACTTCATAGGAAGTTCAGATCCTTGGGTGAAGCATTTTCAGATTTGGTAAAATGAGAGTCAACGCTTAATCCAAGATGACCGCCATCTAAAAATAGCACAATGTTTTTAAAACACATGAACTCAATGTCACATTCTCCTCTGGTGTTCATGGAGTCAGGTGAGCGAATTAGGGCCATCGTGGCCCTCTTGTTGTGTACAGTTTTTGTCGCGCCTGCTTTAGCAGAGGCCCGACTATATTCGGCGCTTTTTCCGTCGTTGTCGTCGTCCGCGTCGTCGTCGTCCGCGTCGTCCGGTTTTTTTGTAAGGCAAATACGATAAAGTTATTGTTTTTTTTCACAATATCTCTTTAACCCCTTGCCAGACTTTGATAATATTTCACATCAATGTTTATCTAGGGATGATGCTCCATTACACACACCCCCACATCCAAATTCTCAAGGTCAAGGTCATTTATTTTTTACTTGTAATTTTCACCGGTTTTGTAACAGGAATGTGTTAAAGTTATTGTTTTTTCACAATATCTCTTTAACCCCTTGCCAGACTTTGATAATATTTCACATCAATGTTTGTCATGGGATGATGCTTCATTACGCACACCCCCACATCCAAATTCTGAAGGTCAAGGTCATTTATTTACTTGTAATGTTCACCGGTTTTGTAAGAGGAATGCATTAAAGTTATTGTTTTTTCACGATATCTCTAACCCCTTGCCAGACTTTGATAATATTTCACATCAATGTTCGTCAAGGGATGATGCTTTACTACGCACACCCCCACATCCAAATTCTGAAGGTCAAGGTCATTTATTTACTTGTAATGTTCACCGGTTTTGTAACAGAAATGCGTTAAAGTTATTGTTTTTTCACAATATCTCTTTTAACCCCTTGCCAGACTTTGATAATATTTCACATCAATGTTTGTCTATGGATGATGCTTCATTACGCACACCCCCACATCCAAATTCTCTAGGTCAAGGTCATTTATTTACTTGTAATGTTCACGGTCAAATGCCTCGGCAGGCGCGACACCACTTCCGTGGCGGAATTCTTGTCTTATTGAACTATTTCTCAGGGTCTGACCAAGGCGATTAAAAGTATACGTTACACATCACATTTACAGACTGTTAAATGTTGAACTGGACATCATTAATTATACCCCCGGCATACGAAGTATGTCGAGGGGTATATTGTTTTAATTATTCCGTCCACCCGTTCGTCCGTTCGTTCGTCCCATTTGCGTTAAAGTTTTTGGTATCCATTATCTCTGTAACGGTGAGTTGGATTGACCTCAAACTTCATATAGTTCCGTATTATCATCCATATTTTCATACCATACCACACCCATGTGATATTCGTGTCCAAGGTCAAGGTCAAAATACTTCGAAAATTGCGTCCGTAAGATTTGCGTTAAAGTTTTCGGGTACCCATTATCTCTGCAACGTTAAGTCGGATTGACTTCAAACTTCATATACTAACTTATCACCTTCAATATTTTCATTCCATACCACACCCATGTGGCATTCATGTCCAAGTTCATGGTCAAATTACTTAGAAATTTGCGTTAAAGTTTATTAAACGTACTATACGAATATTATACAAACATACTATATCCGTTCGTATATAGATAAATCCGTACGGATATGGTATGAATATACCATACCCATAGTGTGGCCTTTCATTCTACTGAAAACACCTCTCATTTTAAAGAAATTATCGACTCCAAAGAGGACCAAATATTAGGGGCAGACCAAATATTAGGGCAAATAGTACACGGCAATACCGTTAATATATCGTATACATTTACGGTATTCTGGTACATTTATACCGTACACAAATCTGGTATGTTTGTACGATACAAACGTACCAGTATTATACACATGTATAACAATCGTATAAACGTACGATTTGAATGGTATACCGTACGTTTATATTCTATGCATATCGTATAGAAAACATATCGTATTGGTATAGTATACGTATATTATTAGTATAGTACGTATAGTTGACCTGCAGAAAACCGCTACTGTAGCTGCATGCCCAGTTAAATATCTCGTTCGACACCACCGGTTGTTCTCCAATCTTGCCAATAGTCGTCAATCTTTCGACACCACCGGCTGTTCTCTAATCTTGCCAATAGTCGTCAATCGTTCGACACCACCGGCTGATCTAATCTTGCCAATAGTCGTCAATCATTTTCTTTCAAAATTATTGAATATTGTGCGTGAAATCAAACAGTTTGATTGGCTGAGTACGAGTTGTGCTACAGCTCAAATTCAGCCAATCAAACTGCGTGATTGCGAGTTGAGATTGCCATTCGATGTTGGGAAAAGTTAACATCTGTGCCAGTTTAGGGCAGGGGGTGACCCTGTAAATGCTCAACAAGTGCGTGTTTGTCATTGTGGGACACGCTGATTTATAGACGCAGAGATAACTTGCTACTTATTTATCAACAAACCGGGTATAAACAACACAGAAAATAGGTGGAACAGGTAAATATACCTGTGCGTGTATTCCTTTTCAATAATGATTTTGCGCTGTGTCATATTAGTAGGGCAGGTATATAGGGTTCCCATGCGCCCCCCTGAATTGTTGTTGAAACCTATTTTTTTAGACCCTTAAACATGTATAGTAAATGTCAAAATGTCCCATGGGGTCCTAATTTGCACAACTCCAAGATAGTCGACAAAACTTTGACCCATGCACTTATGGAGAGTAAATGTAGAATATCTCACTTATTTTACAGCTAGGAAAGTACATGTAAATGTGGTACCAACGTGAAGCAGATACATTGCCCTTCATAATGAATTGGTTTCAAGACCTTCATATGTCACGCCCACATGTCAAGGTCAAGGTCAATTGTGAAAATCAATATTTTCTGACATTTTGAGCTATTTGTTTGCATATCATAGTCTCTTCGATTGCATATTAAGACATGATTGTGGTCTATCCTGATATACAGTTGCAATTGGTTTTGTGCCGATGGATTTCAACTTTGTGGTCCAAGGTCAAGGTCAAATGCTGGAATAATTATTACTGACAATGTTGTCAGTCGGTGGCCCGTGCATGCATGAGTACCAGATGCAGACACGTCATTTCCGGTTACGTGACCGTAGTCGGTGGTATGATCTGGATCTCGGGAATGACTGACAGACCGCCGGACACCGCTGACAGCAGGCTCGGCCGCCTCTCCGTCTGTACGCCGACCGCTCTGGGTGTCGTCCTTGTTGTCAAAACCCTGATGTCGTCTGCCACAAGTTTGCGGGTATTCTCAAGTATTGTCGCAGATGACATCGCGCCACTATGTATGGTCCGTCCAAGTTTCCTATCACGGGCTGGCCAACTTTGTCTTACTTTATTTTGTCGTCTTCGTGTCCTCGGAAACGTCGAGGACGATTTAACAGAACCCGCGTCAGACAACTTGTCAGACGAATTTTTAACGTCTCTTCTCTTCACCGGTCCGCTCGTTGCCCGCGGTGTTTGGTAAGGTCTCGACGATTTCGTGTTAGTTTCAACCGTCGAATCGTTTCTGAGTCGCCCGAGAACCTGCTGTCGTCTGATCAAGTTCGGCCCGGACATGTCCGTCTCGATACTGTTGAGAGCGTTCCGAATGAGAAGGTCCTCGTGGCGCGTCCTCTGGCGGCGGATGTATTCCAGTATCCAGTCCTTGTCCTTCAGGCGCCAGTCCTGCCAGTCTGAAACACGCCGGAGCGTGGGATAGTATACATACACCAACACTTTCTACCAGTTCAACATAATGCCAACAGTTGTATAATCTGATTCAGTACTATACGTACATTCGCACAATTGCAAAAGGATATAAGCATTTTGCTAACAATAAAGTCTTCATGTTAACGAGAAATGCCCCCGCTGGCAGCCAAAGAATACGAGCGCACCTTTGAAACCCCAATTGGCGGGAGTATGGTGGATTTGTCACAACATGATAGAGAACCATCAGAGGAATGCATGTGTGAAATATGAAGCAGCTAGTACGTGAAAGTCAACGGAAATAAAAAGAAATGTACCCAAGCGTTAAGGTTTTGAACACACTAAGTAGATGACATTGACCATGGGTTCAGTGACAGCCCAAGGATCATGGGTTTGTCACAGCATGATAGAGAACCATCAGAGGAATGCATGTGTGAAAGGAAACAATAAGACATTTACCTGAGCGTTAAGGTTTTGAATGTACTAAGTATGTGACCGTAACCTTGGGCTTCGCGGAGACCAGAGGATCGTGGATTTGTTACAGCATGATAGAGGACCATCAGAGGAATGTATGTGTGAAATATGAAGCAGTTACATGAACTGTATATACACGTGTACATGTGGACAACGTACACTCATGTATATTGCAGCGCGAATTTCTGGCCAATATTTCTTCTAGCACTGTTACAACCTCATGGTTAAATCAGGCATTTGATCATTCTGAGCCATAGTTGTGTGCTATGCGATCACGAACAAATAACTGTGAATGAATGTTTATTTTGCCAGAAAAAAATGTCTCCGATGATGTCTGATATAAAGAACAGGTTGTGCTACTGAGTGGGCATGTACCTTTAATAGTCACACGTTCATCGGCTGAAACATGTGGAACAGACAGTAGTAGATCGTTATCAGGCTACATGTACATGAGGGTGCTGTTCGATCGGGAGCTGCACTAGTCACAACTCCCATAAATCCCGTTTCTCCGGTCACAACCACACTTATGATAATACTGACATACAGTATTCACTTACCGGTTAGGTCGCGGTCAAACAGGCCCATGTTCCCACTGACGTGGCCTTTCTTGGCGTGCCCTTCCCGCGACATCGGCAGGCTAGTCCGCCGTGCCCGCATGCCGGCGTTCTTCACGCTCGGTAGCCGCACCGGCTTGCTTGTGCACAGGACCGAACCCTGTACCTTGTGTTCACTGGCCGACGGCGCTGTCCCAGTGCCGCCAAACGGAGATTTCGAATACTGTCTTCGTATCTCTTTTCGTTCGGTGACGTACACCTCGTCTGCGTTTTCGTCAGTCTTCTTGGCTAGTTTCCGCGGTATTTTCTCGTCTGTTGTTTCTGTCCGTTTAACATTGGAAAACACTTCACCAGTATGTGTCCTCTGTAATCTGAGGTCCAGAAACTTCTTTAGAACGGTATCATTGTCTTCGGTCTCGTCTTTACACGAACTTGTTTCCTGTTTGGGTTGCTTTATATCCAATATTTCTTCAAACATCGACTGTGAGTTTACTGCCGTCTGCTTCTCCAACATGCGACGCCACCTGTTCATCACAGCCCGCTTGTGTGTATCCACCTTCTCTTTCACATACAGCGAGTCCCGCCGGAAACTCTTTATTGTCCGCTCCAGGTTCCTCGCCTCCAGTTTGTTGTTGCGGAAGATGCACTCTCCAGTCTTGCTCTTGGAGACGCTGATAGCCCCCTTGAGTACCCGGATCATTCGCAATGTCTTCTGCTTGTTTTCCGTGGTATCTTTGTCGTAAATCGCCTCTACACATTCGTCCATTCGCACCATTTTCACCGAAATTATTTTAACTTCAATATTAATTAATTAAATATGTACCGTATTGACTACAATACTTATATTCGCTAATCTGGATCCTTCGCAATGTGTTAAATGTTTTGTCTGTTATGTGTGCTACACATAATGCCCGGTATATCACTATGAGCGTACACATCTTCATGTAAATCTCTATATGAGCATGAACATTTAAGGTGTGATAAGAAACTTATAATTATTTCAAACACACTATTGACTATAGATTATTGGATCTACTTTGAAACTTATACTCATCCTGTATAAATATACACACGTATCAGTCGCGTGTTTTTTCTTCTTCCTGACATTTTGTTACTATTATTTCACTAGCCTTGGAAAGCGAGAAACGGATATTGTCGTCTGCTGCTTTTTTATTTCGCAAATTATTCTCGCCAAAACTGCAGATTACAATCGTCTGTCATTGAGGTGTTTCGTATGCGTATGTACTGATACGATAATTATTTTTTTAGTAAATATGGAGAAAAAATGTAGATAATAAACGTCAATTCATCGGTGGAAGCGTTGATGTCGCCCATTCAGCCGTCGGTCGTCCTGAAACAGAGAGAGACATTTCCAGAAATGAGTGGGGCGACGGTTTACTGATATCCCGGGTATAATCAAACACTTCATTTCCAGCTGCAACGCATGGGTCGTGTTACAAATGGTGCACATTCTCGGCTGAAATGAGATGTACAAAACAAATATCACGTATTCAGGCCTTCTATAGCTTTTGTTAACTAAATGCATGTCTCTCAAGAAAGGGTGCTTTGTAACACAAAACCATGAATAGTCTGGTATCAGATCAAGGTAAACCGTATTTGAGACACGCCACGTGAGTTTGTACTTAAGAACATGTGCGATTTTTTCATGAAAAATATGTACAAAATGTACGATATTTTCCGTAAATGACGTCGAAAGTTAACGAGAGTTTCATAGCAAATGAGGAATACTATTCCTCATTTGCTATGAATATTTCGTCATCTTCCGGCGTCATTTACAGAAAATAGCAGTTTCTGTAAATATATATCGCACATGTTCTTAGGTACAAAATCACGTGGCGTGTCTCATTTGTTTCGTCAATCAGTCACTTTTGGATAGGGTTATTTGTACAGTGCAACCAATTGCGACACTTTATAATACGGAGAAATGTACCTTACTACAGTGGTGACCAGCGTGGTCCCAGACCACATGATTATATGTTCGCCATCGGTCGCTAAAATAGCTATATAAATACTGGTAATAATATTTGGTTTTGCAAACCGGCGGGAAATTTAAAGTTTAACCCCGGCCTCTCAGTACTGCAGCCCAAAATACAGCGTTTGCAAAAGGTTAGATCCAGATGAGCCCGCAAGTAATGAGCCGTCTCATCAGGATCTGTTGTCTTTCAAAATTACCACTTTAAACTCATCATTAATTAAATATTTTGAAACTTAAGGCAGATGATGTCTCAAATATTCAATATGTGTATTTTCGCTTTATAGTAAAGCTGTGTTCACAAATACGGTATACATATAGTTTTTATACGCCCGTTTGAAAAACAAAACGGGACGTTTTATGTATTCACAATCGTATGGGCGGGCGAGCGGGTGGGCACAGCGTGTCCACTTAATAACTAGAGTTCTACTTAACGCATCGTAACCAAATTTGGTATTCATGTTTATAACGGCAAGAGGAAAAAGCCTATTGATTTTCAAAAACAAATTTCGATGACTTCTCTCCCCCTTGGCGGCCATTTTTAATTGTCGCACTCTGTTCCATTGCCCACGCAATAACTCGATTTTACTTGACGGATCGTAACCAAATTCGGCCGGTATGCATGTTTATCACTGTAAGATTGGTTTTTGAAAATTTGCCGATGACTTATCTCCCTTTGACAGCCATTTTTAATATTCGCACTCTGTATCCTTGTCCACGCAATAACTCAAGTTTTATTTGATTGATCATTACACCAAATTTCAAAATTGTCGGATGACGTATCTCCCATTGGCAGCCATTTTAACTTTTCGCCGCCCGCGCAATAACTAGAGTTCTACTTGACGGATCATATTAGCATGAAGACCCTATCTCCCCTTGTTGACCGGCCATGCTTCGACGGGCGTATATTGTGACCTTCGGCACTCTTGTTACTAATCTGTTCCTCACGTTTTGAACATATCTGAGACCAAGTGCCATAATTGCATCATACGTCTACTACCAAGAAGTACAATGAAACCTCTCTAAACCGGACACACTGTGAGATCTCCAGGGTGTCCGGCTTAGATATGTTTCACTGTAATACAGACAGATGAGCACTCCAAGACATGCATGTGTACTTTACGATCACGAACACGCATTATAGCCAAGTAACCTGTCAATTAAATCCATCAAAATTAAGCATACACATATTTACTGGGTGTGTCCGGTTTAGAGAGGTTCTACTGTATGTTAACCCTGAGAGCGGTGTCGCTAGTTTGTCACGTGGTTGGCGTCTCCACCAATCGAGGCCACGTGGATACGTACATTTATGGAACGCCAGCTCTGCATAAACTCAAATAATTATTGCTAGCTCTAAATAATTAGAGCTAGCTTTGAATGTTTAGATCGAGCTCCAATTCATTTGAAGAGCTCTCTAAATCATTTAGAGCAAGCTATAAACATTTAATGCTAGCATTGAATATTTGAGTTTATGTAGATTTGGCATTCCATATACATTGTATAACAAGCCGGGCTTTACCGCGAACGACACAACACACTTCAACGACAATCATTGCAACTTTCAACAACTTTAGAAGGCAATTTAAACATTGTTCAACCACATGTTTCTTAAAATACACAAAGGAATGTTATTTGCTATTACGGACAAGTACAATACAAACGACGAGCGGTAACGTATGAAAATGCACCCGGCAACTTGTTTACAGTGTCGTTATAGTATGGAAGCTTATATTTTCCGATATTAGATTAATAAGTTCCCAATATCCGTTTTTTTTTGTTTTACACGACTGACGTTCCAACGATATCGAAATATGGCGTAAAAATATAATTATTCCTAACCCGGGGCACACGTACTCGCATTCTCGAGACCCGGTCCCAACATTATCTGAAATAAGACGCGATTTTCCATGTGGTGTTTGGGTACAACACAGTTGCGTGCAGTAACTCTGCTTAACTCCCGTACCGCCAGCAGCATACATAGTTACTGTCCGTACAACCAGGTGACATCAGTACACAGATATACTGCTTCCGGGTCGGTACCCCAAAACGAATAGTTCAGAGAAAAATACATATGTTTGTGTTGCATGTGCTTTGAGGCAGGTTTGGGTGCACTGATGTGGTGTATTAAAGGTACATACCCACTCAGTAGGCACAACATGTTCTTTATATGAATTAAATAAGTGTATACTTGTGTCACTATTCCACCAGTTCTAAAAATTACTAGTGCCCGATATACAGATATACTCATTTAGAAATATTCATTTCACTGATAGTGACGTGCGGTGGTATCAGTCTATTTTAATTCATTTGCAAATGAGGCATACTATTTTTTAATTATTTATATTAATTAAATGCGTCACCTGAACAAATAATATTTTTGACAGATTATAAAGTATGATCATTGCACATCAAAAAATAAATACGGAGAATAAATAGTAATGTCCGTTGACATTTTGTCCGTTGACATTTTAAGGAAACACGGTTAAATCGCCCCTGATGTCAGTCTGGAAATTTACTGATATGAAATGTATAATAATGTCACTCAGTACGTGGGGTAATGGTGAATGAATGCTTATTTTGCCAGAAAATGTCTCATATGATGGCTCTGGTATAATGAACATTATGTGCCTACTGAGTGGGCATGTACCTTTAATGTATGTGGAGACAGTGTTTATACAAATGCTCTAGTACACAGCCAAGCTCTGCAGTTTGGAATTGATTATTTTGTGTGGCAGGACACATGCAGCTCTGCGGCTGTTGTGACGTGATTGTTTTTGACCCCGCTGTCATTTTTCCGTTCCTGTCAGAATCAAAGTACTGAAAGTACTGAAATGTGTTGTCTCCACAAAGACTGATCACTTGCGGAACTAGAGATTGAAAGTTGCATTTTTTTCTAAATCATCATCCAGAGGCAAATGCACTGTCATGGTCACCCATTCCCATACATACGTTTTCTCTAGAATAAATTACTGGTTGAAACTCCCAGAAAAAAGTGTACTAAATTGGCGGCTAACTGTTCACTGCTACCTAACTAAAGATAATAGCTGCTGTATTCATACGCGCGAAATGTCTTGATTCGAATTTTCCAGAATTTAACTGATAAACTGAGCACAAAACTGTGAACATTACAGAGAATAGTATATGTAGAGTTTTAGATAAAAACCAAGACAGACCGAAACGCCATACGATAAGTTGGCACAGTGCACTATTTTCTTGGTTGTACTCGCCGTTTAGGCGTAGCACGATCAATGGCTGCCCCCATAGAAATTTGCGTGACACAATGTGCTACCTCAAGGGAGATAACATATATAAACTAAATGATCAACGGGTGTTGAGAAGTTGGCGAGAACATGGCACGATCCAGTCGTCAAAGACAATGTAGCTCAATTTGGGATTCCAACGTTTAGGGTTTTACAGGCGTTTAGTATAAATGCCCCAAAACTCGTAATGTTTAATATACAATTCTGTCAGATACAGCCTGCATACGTGACCAGTATACGTGACCAGGTTATCCGATTGTCTACTGACGCTATCAGCTCCCAGCATGCAGTAGGCGGTGAAACTTGGCGTGAACTTCCGCCCCGTGTGGAGCACTCGGCGAGATAATGGTAACGACGCCCGATCTCGGGTCGCCGGGTCTCGGATGGGAGACCCACGCAAGGATTCATATCGCCATATAGAGCCAGTGTCGCCCAGCGTTTTTACCAGTCCATAAATAGATTTTCCTAAATTTATGTTTTATAGCAGATGCCGAATTAAATTGCAAATATGAAAACCATGTAGGTCCAATTCTCTACATGTAGTCGTAGTCTTCGATCACCGGATACAACGCAGTACTAGAATCGTGCCGCTAGCATCGGCTTGTATAGCGATTGTCGTTGGCACATATTGTTTTAACACCACTATAAAAGTCACTAGACTCACAGTCACTAGGTTAGCCCTATACCCAATACTAGAAACACGAATAGTCGAGTTTATAGTATCACATTATGACTTTATTATATATCGTGCTGTTATATCGTCAAATAAATGTATATCGGTATAATATAATATAAATTACTATCAATATAAATAATCGTACTTACATTTTCCCTGCATGCAAAACGTGCAGTGAATGTGTTTGGCCCGCAGACGAAGGAAGTGACCGGCGACGTCAGACAACGCACCCACTCTTGAAGCACGTTGTCGTAAACGACATAAACCGTCAGCTGCTGCGGGAAACGGTCTACTGGGCGTAGGTACCAGCCTAGGTGCAGAGTAAACCGCAGTCTTTTGTTCCCAACCATGGATATATAGATAGTGTGTAATACAGACAAACTATATCTCCATGCATGCTTACACACAAAGTGAATAGTGTAAATCCCGATCAGATCTGGACCGACGGCGGTTGCAAAATACAACGTGCAAACACTGCCGACTTGGTTGAAACTAAATATCAGTTGTCACCAGTTTATCACATGAGTGTTGTAACGTGCTTATTTGTCAAGGGCTCTTCAAGCCGAAAAACACCTTCAAAACACGCCTCGCTCCGTAGGCGTACGACCTTTTCCAGGTGTTCGCGCTTGGGTTATCCACGTGACCCAGACATGGTGACGGTGTCACTCAAATGCATCTCTCCTGCTAGCAGACGAATCGACATGCAACGCGGTTCCACTAACTGTTTCCGGTGTGTCCGTAGTGCAGATCCCTTCACCGTTAATTTCCTTGGCGTCACAGAGAGCCCTGTTTTGGTATGACATTCGTATTTAGAAAGTACAATTTTAATTTGTAATTTGGCCAGCTTAAGTGGATCATCCTTTGTTCTGTCGTTTGTTTCTTTAATGTCTCTGGGCCATTGTCATGGCGCTGTCACCACACGGCAGGTATATGGAACGCCAAATCTACATAGAGCTAGCATTAATTATTTGATTATTTTATGTAGATTTGGCGTTCCATACAAACGTGCCCGTCTCTGGATTACCTCCCTTGTCTTGTCGCCCAATTTTGCCGATACTGATTTCGAAAATATATTCCGTATATGAAATATAAACATAAACTGCAGAGGTCATGCGGAATTATGTTGAATAGTGCATCAATTTCGACATCATTTACAAAAATTATTGCATTCTTTTCAATATCAATATCGGCGGAAAATACGCTGCGATACGGGAGGTATATTCAGAGCTGGGTTCCTACACTGCCAGGCCATCATGGTCTACACGTGAACATCGTCTCTCGGTTATCGCCGTTATAAACAATATGATGTTTTCAGTAAATGAATGCCACAAAGTGGTGGTTGCTCTTACTGCCTATTAATGTACTATAATATACGTTGTTTCGTTTAGGCCATCGTAATATCAAGCCATCAATAAAAATATACGCGTGTATGGATATAAATAGGTATATAGGATCACGTCATTTTTACACTATATTTTCTTTAATACGGACGGATTTTGATACTCTAATATAGCCCTTCTTAAACATGTTACGTGTTTTATGGTTGCACTCCACTTTCTTTAGAAAACCATAATTATAACTTTCACAGTCGGGATGAACATAAAGCATTTATTTTATTTTGGCCTCAGACGCCGCACATGAGGCCTATGTGATTTTGTGACCAATGTAGCTCCTGGTCAAATATCACACTCCTACATTTGTATATTGCTTGTTGTTCGAAACATGACATGTGTTTCATTGAAGTAATGGCGGACAGTGCAGATCCTGATCAGACTGCACAGGTTGATATGGATCTACAAATGGTCGCAAAACTCATAAGCCCCTTTCTCCAATCACGGACACATACAGATACTGTACATTAAACCTGGAATCCCACATCCCAGGTTGTAATATTAGGAGACATATCGTTTTCGTTCATTCTTTAGATATGATTTTTGTCAGGGAAAATAAACATTCAGTTACCTTTACCGTACGTGTTAATTGACATTATTATACTTGTTATATGAAACATAATTTCCATTCTTGATATCAGGGGCGTAAACCGGGTTTCTTAAAACGTTACCGGACATTACTATTTATTCTCTTCATTTAATATTGGATATACAATATCATACTTTATAATATGTCGATACAATATTTATTCTCGTGACGCATTTAATTTATATAAATACGTATTAATCGTAATTAAACAATAGTCTGCCTTATTTGCATATCACAATAGCCTGATACAACCGCGCGTCTCTATTAGCAAGTTAAAAGATTAATAAATGAGTATATCTGCATAGCGGGCACTCGTAATGTTTAAAACTGATGGAATACATGTAGTTACACACTTATACACTTATTTAATTCATATAAAGAACAGTGTGTGCCTAATAGTAATAGATGGAACCCCAACTTTAAGAATGTGTGTCGTGTCATGTCCCTTATTTTGTTCGTGAGTACCAGGCGCCTGGTAACACCACGGGCGGATGTCCACCGACCCTATAGGCTCTACACGAGGTAGGGATGGGTTATGGCCTAGGGGATATGACATTGGTCTTCAATATCGGAGATTGTGAGTTCAATCCTCACCATAGGCGTGACAAATACTGACAAAGTATTTTATATGCCCCGGCCACTGGTCTGTCAGATGAGACTTTACACGGTGATTTGATTTGATTTAAACATATTGTATTGCTGTATTTAGACAGTATACAGTAGTGTCAAGATGTACACTTTACTATAATAAGAGCAAACGGGTTGGGCTACACGTTGTTCATCGCGCTACATATGGTCGCCGCTGTCTGGCTGCTGTGCGGAGTGTGCATCTGTGTTCCCGGTACATAGTCGCCGCTGTGTGGCTGGCCTGGAGTGCATGTACAGGTTTTGTGTCTGCTAGTTGGTACATATAGTCGCGCTGTGTGGCTGTGCCTGGATGTGCAGTGTATCACATGTGTCTCGGTATTTACATATAGTCGCCGTGTGTGGCTGTGTGGCCGTGAGGTTTACATGTACATGGATATGTCCGGTACCGGGGTACGGGGTACATATAGTCGCCGCTGTGTGGCGGTGTGCCTGGAGTACAGTACAGGATTCGTTCATCTGGGGTACATATAGTCGCCGTGGTGGGGCTGTGTGTCCCGGAGTAAATGTACAATGATTTGGTTTCCTCGGAGTAAATAGTAGTCGCCGGGCTTGTGGCTGTGTGGCCCGGAGTATTGTACAGATTTGTTCATCGGGGTACATATAGTCGCCGCTGTGTGGCTGTGTGTCCCGGAGTACTGTACGGATTTGTTCATCGGGGGTTATCATATGTCGCCGCTGTGTGGGTGTGCCCGGAGTACATGTACATGGGGGGGGATTTGTGTTCATCGGGGGTACATATAGTCGCCGCTGTGTGGCTGTGTGTTCACGGAGAGAGGGGGGAACATCAGTACTGATTTGTTCATCGGGGTACATATCGTCGCCGCTGTGTGGCTGTGTGCCCGGAGTACATGTACATGATTTGTTCATCGGGGTATGGGGTACATATAGTCGCCGCTGTGTGGCTGTGTGCCGGTATGTACAGGCCTTTGTTCATTCGGGGTTATTAGTCGCCGCTGTGTGTGACTGT
Source organism: Conchocele bisecta (assembly GCA_029237695.1). Lineage (NCBI taxonomy): Eukaryota > Metazoa > Mollusca > Bivalvia > Lucinida > Thyasiridae > Conchocele > Conchocele bisecta. Next base: position 36,348,463 of record CM055277.1, read on the forward strand.
GGTTGCCTCGGGAGGGTACATGTTAGGCTGTTCTTGGAGGTACATATAGTCGCCGCTGTGTTGGCTGTGTGTCATGTGTTTCATGGTTCATTGATTTTGTTCATTAGGGGGGGTTACTTATAGTCGGACCGATGTGTGGCTGTGTGCCCGGAGTACATGTACAGGATTTGTTCATCGGGGTACATATAGTCGCCGCTGTGTGGCTGTGTGTCCGGAGTACATGTACATGATTTGTTCATCGGGGTACATATAGTCGCCGCTGTGATGGACTGTGTGCCCGGAGTACCATGTACAGATCTTTGTTCTTCGGGGTACATATAGTCGCCGCTGTGTGGCTGTGTGCCCGGAGTACATGTACATGATTTGTTCATCGGGGTACATATAGTCGCCGCTGTGTGGCTGTGTGCCCGGAGTACATGTACAGGATTTGTTCATCGGGGTACATATAGTCGACGTGTGTTTGGCTGTGTGCGCAGTACAGTACGGCTTTGTTCATCCCGGGTACATATAGTCGCCGCTGTGTGGCTGTGTGCCTGGAGATGTACAGGGATTTGTTTCGGGGTCATGGTTCGCCGTGTGTGGCTGTGTGCCCGGAGTATGTACAGGCTTTGTTCTCGCGCTATTTGGTCGCCGCTGTGTGGCTGTGCGCCGGGAGTCAGTACAGGTTTTGTTAATCGGGATACATGATGTCGCCCAGAGTACATGTGCAGGCTTTGTTCATCGGGGTATACTGTGCCCGGAGTACATGTACAGGCTTTGTTCATCGGGGTACATATAGTCGCCGCTGTGTGGCTGTGTGCCCGGAGTACATGTACAGGCTTTGTTCATCGGGATACATATAGTCGCCGCTGTGTGACTGTGTGGCCGGAGTACATGTACAGTCTTTGTTCATCGGGGTACATATGGTCGCCGCTGTGTGGCTGTGCGCCGGGAGTACATGTACAGGCTTTGTTCATCGGGGTACATATAGTCGCCGCTGTGTGGCTGTGTGCCCGGAGTACATGTGCAGGCTTCGTTCATAGGGGTAATTTCGGTGCCATCAAGTTTCCAAATATTGAAGCAATATGTTAAGTAATGTTAAGTTATTTCATGATGAAGAAACTTGTACAAACCTTTTGAGCAAAACAATGGCTAAGTGTTTCCGCAAACATGTGAAGATAAAAAGCTTAATGTCAACGTCATGTTAATGCCGGCATGATGGTGTTCCGAATGATCACATGTATCAAGTGTCCAAGTATTGAAGCAATCCGTTAAGTAATATTGTTTGTACAAACTTTTTGACGGAACAAAATGGCAACGTGTTTCCGCAAAAATGTGAAAGTAAACAAGGTCACGGTCATGTTAATGGCGACACGAGTGTGTTAAAAATTCTCACATATATCAAGTTTCCAAATATTGAAGCAATCCATCAAGTAATATTAAAGTTATACCATAATGACGAAGTGTGTACGAACCTTTTGACATTTCGGATGACGCGGCGCGACAATTAACGACACGAGGTGCACACATACCATGACCGGACGACAACGGCATGCAACGTGTCAATATTATTGATGGAAACACAACATTCGATTAATGATTATTAAGCAATCTTCTTTAGATTACCTGTGTAAATTTGGCCTCTGTTTATTGAACTGTCCACATAGTTTACGTTAGCAAGTCACACACAATTACAATATTTGGCAAAGTGATATGTTGTTATATGTGTTTGGTCTGATCAGACTAGTTGGTGTAAATGGTCCTTGTGTGAATAACAGACCTTTACTTACGACTTTTGTGATCCCCGCAGAACCAGACCATCCAGTAGGTACATCCGCGAGGACAACTTTCCCAGCAAGCAGTGTAAGGTTACATTTGGCGGTCTGGTCATATGTTAAGAGTCTGAGCATGTGTTACAAAGGTTGTACTAAAAGGTTGCCTGTCTTATTGGTTGTACAAATAGGTTGTTGCCTAATCATGTGTTACAAAGGTTGCTGATGTAATGTTACAAAGGTTGCCTAATCATGTGTTACAAAGGTTGCCTGATGATATGTTACAAAGGTTGCCTAATCATGTGTTACAAAGGTTGCCTGCTCATGTGTTACAAAGGTTGCCTAATCATGTGTTACAAAGGTTGCCTGATCATGTGTTACAAAGGTTGCCTGATGATATGTTACAAAGGTTGACTGATGATATGTTACAAGGATTGCCTGATGTTATGTTGCAAAGGTTGCTGCATCATATGTTACAAAGGTTGCCTGATCATCTGTTACAAAGGTTGCCTAATGATATGTTACAAAGGTTGCCTGGTGATATGTTACAAGGATTGCCTGATGATATGTTGCAAAGGTTGCTGCATCATATGCTACACAGGTTGCCTGGCGATATGTTACAAGGATTGCCTGATGATATGTTGCAAAGGTTGCTGCATCATATGTTACAAAGGTTGCCTGATCATCTGTTACAAAGGTTGCCTAATGATATGTTACAAAGGTTGCCTGGTGATATGTTACAAGGATTGCCTGATGATATGTTGCAAAGGTTGCTGCATCATATGCTACAATGGTTGCCTGATGATATGTTGCAAATGTTGCCTGATGATATTTTGCAAAAGTTGCCTGATGATATGTTACAAAGGTTTTCTGATCATATATTACAAAGGTTGCTTGATGATATGTTACAAGGATTGCCTGATGATATGTTGCAATGGTTGCTGCATCATATGTTACAATGGTTGTCTGATCATATATTACAAAGGTTGCTTGATCATATATTATAAAGGCTGCTTGATCATATATTACACAGGTTGCTTGATCCTGTGTTACAATGGTTGTCTGATCATATATTACAAAGGTTGCTTGATCATATATTATAAAGGCTACTTGATCATATATTACAAAGGTTGCTTGATCCTGTGTTACAAAGGTTGCCTGATCATATATTACAAAGGTTGTCTGATCATATATTACAATGGTTGCTTGATCATATATTACAAAGGTTGCTTGATCATATATTACAAAGGTTGTCTGATCATATATTACAAAGGTTGTCTGATCATATATTACAAAGGTTGCTTGATCATGTGTTACAAAGGTTGTCTGATCATGTGTTACAAAGGTTGCTTGATCATGTGTTACAAAGGTTGTCTGATCATGTGTTACAAAGGTTGCCTGATCATATATTACAAAGGTTGCTTGATCATATATTAGAAAGGTTGCTTGATCATGTGTTACAAAGATTGCCTGATCATATATTACAAAGGTTGTCTGATCATATATTACAAAGGTTGCTTGATCATATACTACAAAGGTTGTCTGATCATATATTACAAAGGTTGCTTGATCATATATTACAAAGGTTGCTTGATCATGTGTTACGAAGGTTGTCTGATCATATATTACAAAGGTTGCTTGATCATATATTACAAAGGTTGCCTGATCATATGTTACAAAGGTTGTCTGATACAAAGGTTGCTTGATCATATATTACAAAAGTTGCTTGAGCATGTGTTACAAAGGTTGCCTGATGATATGTTGCAAAGGTTGCCTGATCATGTTTTACAAAGGTTGCCTGATGATATGATGCAAAGGTTGCCGGATCATATATTACAAAGGTTGCCTGATAATGTTACAAAGGTTGCCTGATGATATGTTGCAAAGTTTGCCTGAAGGTTGCCTGATCATATGTTGCAAAGGTTGCCTGATCATATATTACAAAGGTTGCCTGATGATATGTTACAAAGGTTGCCTGATGATAAATTGCAAAGGTTGTCTGATGTTATGATGCAAAGGTTGCCTGATCATGTGTTAAAAAGGTTGCCTGATCATATATTACAAAGGTTGCCTGATCATATGTTAAAAAGGTTGCCTGATGATAAGTTACAAAGGTTGCCTGATGATAAGTTACAAAGGTTGCTTGATCATATGTTACAAAGGTTGCCTGATGATATGTTACACAGGTTGTCTGATCATGTGTTACAAAGATTGCCTGATCATATGTTACAAAGGTTGCCTGATGATAAGCTACAAAGGTTGCCTGATGATAAGTTACAAAGGTTGCTTGATCATATGTTACAAAGGTTGCCTGATCATATATTACATAGGTTGTCTGATCATGTGTTACAAAGGTTGCCTGATGATATATTACAAAGGTTGCCTGATGATATGTTACAAAGGTTGCCTGATGATATGTTACAAAGGTTGCATGATCATGTGTTACAAAGGTTGCCTGATGATATGTTACAAAGGTTGCCTGATGATATGATGTGAATGTTGCCGGATCATGTGTTACAAAGGTTGCCGGATCATATCTTACAAAGGTTGCCGGATCAAATATTACAAAGGTTACCGGATCATGTGTTACAAAGGTTGCCTGATCATGTGTTACAAAGTTGTTTGATCATATATTACTAAGGTTGCCTGATGATCTGTTGCGGATCATGTGTTACAAAGGTTGCCTGATCATGTGTTACAAAGGTTGTTTGATCATATATTACTACGGTTGCCTGGAGATCTGTTGCGCAAAGGTTGCCTGATTATATGTTACAAAGGTTGCCTGATCATGTTACAGAGGTTGCCTGATGATATGATGCAAATGTTGCCGGATCATATATTACAAAGGTTGCCTGATCATGTTACAAAGGTGGCCTGATGATATGTTGCAAAGGTTGCCTGATGATATGTTACAAAGGTTGCCTGATGATATGTTACAAAGGTTGCCTGATAATATGTTACAAAGGTTGCCTGATGATATGATGCAAAGGTTGCCGGATCATATAAAAAGGTTGCCTGATCATGTTACAAAGGTTGCCTGATGATATGATGCAACGGTTGCCGGATCATATATTACAAAGGTTGCCTGATTATATATTACAAAGGTTGCCTGATGATATGTTGCAAAGTTTGCCTGATGATATGATGCACAGGTTGCCTGATCATATGATGCAAAGGTTGCCTGATCATATGTTACAAAGGTTGCCTGATCATATGATGCACAGGTTGCCTGAGCATATGTTAGAAAGGTTGCCTGATCATATGATGCACAGGTTGCCTGAGCATAATGTTAGAAAGGTGCCTACAGAGCAGGTCCTGAGCATATGTTAGAAAGGTTTGCCTGATCATATGCAGTTGCCTGAGCATATGTTAGAAAGGTTGCCTGATCATATGATGCACAGGTTGCCTGAGCATATGTTAGAAAGGTTGCCTGATCATATGATGCACAGGTTGCCTGAGCATATGTTAGAAAGGTTGCCTTATGATATGATGCACAGGTTGCCTGATCATATGTTACAAAGGTTGCCGGATCATGTGTTACACAGGTTGCATGATCATATGTTCCAACGGTTGCCGGGTCATGTGTTACAAAGGTTGCCGTACCAACAAGGGCCGGGTGTTTTGTTACAATACTCTATCACGGTTGCCTGATCATATGTTACAAAGGTTGCAGAATGATATGTTACAAAGATTTCCGGAGCATGTGTTACAAAAGTTGCCGGATCATACGCTCGTGTGTTACAAAGGCTGCCTGATCACGTGTTACAAAGGTTTCCGGAGCATGTGTTACAAAGGTTGCCGGATCACGTGTTCCAAAGGTTGCCTGATAAAGTGTTACAAAGGTTGCCTTATCACATGTTACAATGGTTGCCTTATCACGTTTACTGATCACGTGTTACAAAGGTTGCCTGACAATGGTTGCCTGATCACGTGTTGCAAAGGTTGCCCGATCACGTGTTACAAAGGTTGCCGGATCATATGTTACAAAGCTTGTCTGATCATCATATGTTACAAAGGTTGCCGGATCATATCTTACAAAGGTTGCCGGATCATATATTACAAAGGTTGCCGGATCATGTGTTACAAAGGTTGCCGGATCATGTGTTACAAAGGTTGCCTGATGATAATTATGTTACAAAGGTTGCCGGATGATATGTTACAAAGGTTGCCAGATGATATGTTACAAAGGTTGCCGGATCATATGTTACAAAGGTTGCCGGATCACATGTACCAATGTTGCCGGATCATGTGTTACAAAGGTTGCATGATCACGTGTTACAAAGCTTGCTAGATCATATGTTACAAAGGTTGCCGGATCATGTGTTACAAAGGTTGCCGGATCATGTGTTACAAAGGTTGCCTGATACAAAGGTTGCCGGATCATGTGTTACAAAGGTTGCCTGATAATATGTTACAAAGGTTGCCTGATAATATGTTACAAAGGTTGCCTGATGATAAAGGTTGCCTGATGATATGTTACAAAGGTTGTCTGATCATGTGTAACAAAGGTTGCCGGATTATGTGTTACAAAGGTTGCCTGATGATAATTATGTTACAAAGGTTGCCGGATGATATGTTACAAAGGTTGCCTGATGATATGTTACAAAGGTTGTCTGATCATGTGTAACAAAGGTTGCCGGATCATGTGTTACAAAGGTTGCCTGATGATAATTATGTTACAAAGGTTGCCGGATGATATGTTACAAAGGTTGCCTGATGATATGTTACAAAGGTTGTCTGATCATGTGTAACAAAGGTTGCCGGATCATGTGTTACAAAGGTTGCCTGATGATAATTATGTTACAAAGGTTGCCGGATGATATGCTACAAAGGTTGCCTGATGATATGTTACAAAGGTTGCCGGATCATATGCTACAAAGGTTGCCGGATCACGTGTACCAATGTTGTCGGATCATGTGTTACAAAGGTTGCATGATCACGTGTTACAAAGCTTGCTAGATCATATGTTACAAAGGTTGCCGGATCATGTGTTACAAAGGTTGCCGGATCATGTGTTACAAAGGTTGCCGGATCATATATTATGTTACAAAGGTTGCCTGATCATGTATTACAATCGTGTGTTACAAAGGTTGCCGGATCATATATTGTGTTACAACGGTTGCCTCATCATGTGTTACAACGGTTGTCTGATCATATATTACAAAGGTTGCCGATCATATGTTACAAAGGTTGTCTTATCGTGTGTTACAAAGGTTGTCTGATCATATGTTACAAAGGTCATGCTACAAAGCTTGCCGGATCATATGTTACAAAATCATATGTTACAAAAGTTGCCGGATAATCTCATCTGGATCTACCATGTTGCAGCCATTGGATGTATATGACCTGCAAATATGAACGTGTGAGAAATAAATTCTCCTGTGACAGGCGGAATGGAGATTATAGCATTCGTGAAGAGTCTAGTTCCTGATCCGCGAACACGCTCAGTCGTGTACTGCAGTCTGATGAGGACCTGTCCTACTTCTAAGAAGTATGACAGGTGTTTCAGTGATTGAATAGTGACACGTGCAGACCCTTATCATACTGCGTGGATGCGCAGGTTGATCTACGTCTGCTTTGGTCGCACATATAATAAGCCATGTTTCACAGCCCCATTGGTAATGTTCCCCAGATTCGGTACCGCGGTCGCTGTGTTTTCTCCTCCCACTGCGGTGTTGGGGAGACGTTCGCACAGTAACGAATTAGCGTGAGACAAACCGTCAACTAAATAGCCGCCAGACAACCCGTCAGTCGTTAAGTATGTGTGGATCTGGGATTATCTCCCTTGTCACAGTGGTTAAGTTTGCGGCCAGTGTGTAACTTCTGATCGACCAGCTGTCTGTTCCACATTTTTCTGCCGACGAACTTTTAAACACATTCAAGGTAAAAACATTTTTTTTAAATGTAAGTACTTTTTCATCAATAACAAAAATTCACCCCAATTTTTTTATTTTATGAAAATCCATCAAATATTGGTTTTATTGCGAAAAAATAAATTTAACTTGGGGCAACAATGAGGTGAAGAGTGAGATCGAGGAGGGTCGAAAAACGAAAACACATTATGGAAATTGACTTCGAAATCTGGCTAGATAGCTTGGTAATGATGTAACTAAGAAAAAAAAAGTTATATTTTGAAAATCGGTCCACAATTTTCAAAATCATTTTTTAAAACATCTAATTTAGCCCTTGTGGTAAATTCTCATAGGTAAAGTGTGTGTTTCTTTGCAATAAAATCAATATTTGATGGAATTTCATCAAATAAAAAGAATGGGGAGGTGAGGGTGTTTGTTTTTTTGTTATTGATGAACAAATACTTACAGTTACAATTGCAAAGTATACTTATCTTGCTAAGTACACTTTGAGGGAGAAATGTTCCAGTTAAGGATAAATTTATTAGTTTTTGTCTCGCCCGCGAAGCGGAAAGCGAGACATAGGTTTTGCTTTTCCGGAGTCGGCGTCGTCGTCGGCGTCGTCGACGGCGTCGTCGTCGTCGTCATCATTCAATGTTAAGTTTTCGTGTTACGGTCATTACTTCAACACCTTATCAGCTACAGTCATCAAACTTTATACATACCTTTACTATGATATGTAGATGAACATAGGATTATTAAAAAAAAATCCGGGCTCCAGGGTCAAAGTCAAACTCTATTTCTTTCTATGCTACAAACTGAACATTAATGCATGAAGACCCGTTTTCTCGTGCGCTCTGTACACCTTACCTGTAGAGAGAACAATAGCCTTCTCCAGTTGAACACTGCATGTGCAAGCATGTGCAAATTTCCAGCTTGACCACTAAATGTCCAGCTAAATTATTACAGGTAAATTATTATACCTGGGTATTACATTTCCGTATACTGTGTTGACAATTTTGTGGCAATATGTGGACCTGTGCAGATATGATATGTAGATAAATATAGGACTATTATAAAAATTCTGGGCTCCAGTAGCGAGCATTATTTTTTTGATAATTTTTAAACTTTTTTTTCTTTAACTTTTTTTCCATTTTTAGCAAGTTTTTTTTGGAAAAAAAATCATTTTAAACTTTTTTTTTTAAACTTTTTTTCCATTTTTAGCCAGGTTTTTTTGGAGAAAAAAATCCACGCTATTGGATTGGCGAAAGCCAGGCGGGCGGGCGGCGTCCACAATCAATGTTAAGTTTTCGTGTTTCAGTCCATTTCTTTGTTACTGTAACACATAGGACCAACAAACTTTCACAGCTTCATAACCAAGGGGTGCCCACCACATATCACTATCCAACATGTTACCTTTTTGAACTTGACCCATTTTTTCCGCGCAGACAATGTTAACTTTTCGCGTTTACAATGTTACGTTTTCGTGTTTAAGTCCTTTTCTTTCGTACTGTACCACCTAGGACCACCAAACTTTCACAGCTTCATAACCAAGGGGTGCCCACCACATACAACTATCCAACATGTGACCATTTGTTTTACCTTCACCTATTATTTCTACGTAATTGACATTTTCAACGTTAACTTTTTAACGTACGTCTGGTTAAAGTTTTTTGGTTAAAGTTGTTCGTTATACTATATCTCTGCAACTACTTCGCCCATTACCTTGAAACTTTACATGGGTGTTTATCATCATCCATATTTTCATTCTACCCCCCAACCGTGCGGCCCCTGTGCCCAATGTCAAGGTCAAATTACTTTGATTTTTTGTGCACTATATTTCTGCAACTGCTTCACCCATTACCTTGATACTTCACATGGGTGTTTATCATCATTGTCGCGCCCGCTTGCGGAAAGCGCGATATAGTCGGCATTTTGGCATACGTCCGTCCGTCCGTCCGTCCGTGTGTCCGGTTAAAGTTTTTCCATCTACTATATCTCTTTTTTTAGTGTCCATGCCTCGCCCCAAGGCGCGACATGCAGGCCACGGCTATCTAGTCTACAAAAAGTGGCCTCGTTTCTTGTTTCTTGTTTTTTTTTCAAATTCTTTTTCCATTTTTGTCTAGTAGCATAAGGTCGTAAGTGCTATATACCGACTATTATCATATACTAAAACAATTATTGACTAGTGAGCCATAGAATATAATCTGATATTCTATGGCTCACTAGTCAATAATTGTATAATATGTTCGGGCCAGTGAAAATTGCTTTCTGGCCCAGGCTCGAGGTCAAGGCGGCGGGACAAGGCGAGACATTTGGCTGTGATGATGTTGGCTGTGATGATGTAATAAATTCAGTATATTAATTCTGGGAATTTAAATGATTACTCCCTCAAAGTATACTTAGCTACATAAGTATGCTTAGCGATTTTGATGAAGTAGGCCACATGTCTCCAACCATGTCGTTTACTCCTGTAATAGCCGGACAGGAGCTGCGCCGGCCATAATCCCACGTTGGCCCAGTTTGCCATGACGGGACCCACATATTGCACGAACTGTTCCATATTTACTACTGATAACAGATTAATATAATTGGCAAATACCTCCGGCAATATACGTGCTCGTACATAGACACATTAGCCATGTTTGTCCAGCGTAATTATATTAAATGTTTCGTACATAAAATCTAAAATTGGTTAAACAAAAACTAATAATAATCCGCATTTGCTCTTCAAGCCAACTTCTGATGTTATTTGTAGATGTGATAAAATGTATAATGAATTCTACTTGTGGATGTGACAAGACGCATTTTCACAAGGATGGGCTTATTAATATAATAAAGATCCGGTCAACCGTATACGTGTCAATTGTTTTTAATGTGTATAACGTGTGTCGCACATATACAATGTATCCACCGTGGAGTGTAGGGCCTGTATAGGGTCGGCACAATCATGAGCCCAGACTGTACGCTGACAACTAGACTTACAGCGATTGACATCAGGGTCTTCGTACGGTTTTTCGTGAGCAGGTCCGTAACCAGGGGCTAGGTGCGGGTGTGGGGGTGGTCGATGCAGTCGAAGCGCCCCCCCCCCCCCGTATTGATTTGAGGTCCGCGTATTCATGCACTATATCAGACCGATTTTCAGCTACATGTATACTTGACAAACAACAGGAACGCAAGCATAGACATTGATTATCACTTGTAGAACTCCATACTGTTCACCCTCTTCTAGTGTAACCCCGGGTACACACACGAGAGGAGTGTGATCAGTGGGGGTTCTACACCGCACTCTCCCCCACCCACCCGTTACTGACAATGAGTTATATGTTGCTGTAGGTTCTCAGAAACAATTTCATTTCATCAAGTATCGTTATCAATACTTTCTTTGACTTCAAACTCTTGCGTTTTATTGTCCGCTGTTTTCTATCCATGTTGTCACAGCGGATGATGATATCTGCAAACAGTACAGATGGTGACTTCGGGATCGCAAGGAAGAACGCACACAGACAACGACTATCCAACAGGAAACTATTATATATGAGTTAATGGCGAACATCGACTGCACGGCTGACCAGGGTCTAAGCTGGTGGCAAATATCACAAGCACGTCAAGTGATTTCATATCAAATAATACTAATACATTTATGTCTCTTCCCAGTTACGTCAATGCCACTTATTGTATTATTTCATGTGTTATCGGGCCTCAATTCTATAGTTTTAAGATGATATTAAGCGATATGACACTGCCCTAATTATTACGAATAATCAATTAATTGCAGACCTGTTTATGGCTCGGTGTTCAATTCAGGTTTACATTTGCTGTGCAGGAAATCTCCGCGAAGTGACGAACAGTTTTTGTTATGGTGCATCCTATTTCGTAACGTAGATGTCTCGCCAGTCGATTGAATGACGATATTAAAGCAACAAGAGCACGTGGATGTATCCACTTTGATACTGGACTGTGTTCTACACATTGATGGAATATCTATGCTGTACATGTAAGCACTGTGCACATACACTACCGCCTGCGTTAATCTTGCCATCATTTGAATATTGTTCTTGAAATCAAGCAGGTTGATTGGCTGAGCCTGAGCTGAGCTATGTGCTACAGCTCAGGTCAGACAATCAAACTGCTTGATGGCGAGTTGTAATTGGAAAACAGATGTTCAGAAACGTTGGTACTATTGGCAAGATTAATGCAAGCGGTTATGTACAACGTACTAACTATGTTTATTTACATCTACCCGTATCAGCATGGCCAGCTGACAAAATGTGCCTTAATATATTGGCGACCAGCATAGGCCAAAATCATCAGGTCTGGTTTTATCATAACCCCAATTCTCTGACTGTCGCCCTGCGTGACAGTCAAAACAGTAGCGTAAGTTTAATCAGGAACGAAAACTGTTCAACCTTGTTTACTTACTAGTATTGCCAGAGAGAACGTTATTGCATCGAGACGAGTGTATATCCGGGCCTCCAGTGTTGGCCATTTATAGTTGTGTAAACCAGCCCTGCCAGGAAAACACGAGATCCATATTGTGTTACATGAGTGCGTGAGCTGATCCGAATCTACAAATACGTGTACACCACCGGCTGCGCTGATCTTGCCAATATTGTATTTATTTTTATTTCAAAATACGTGAATAGTGTGCTTGGAATCAAGCAACTTGATTGCCTGAGCTGTGCTACAGCTCCGGCTCAACCAATCTAACTGCTTGATTGCGAGTTGAGATTGCTAATAGATGTTCAGAAACGTTAGTTTAAACAATATTTATTTCAAATAGTATACATGTATGAATCAACATACAAATACAGTAACGGTGAATAAGGATTAGGAAAGTTGACATCCGGGCATGATTAACGGCGGCGGTGGTGTACTTGGTAAATAGTTCAGTAGTGCAGCTTCATCATGACGGGTCACATGATCACTACTGAGTAACGATGATGAGATAGTGTGCCCTATACGCCGACATGTACCGTTCTTCTAGGTACGTCCACACATGTAGCTGTGACTGGAGAAATGGGGCTTATGGGATTTGTGACCAGTATTGCTTCTGATCAAATAGCACACTGTAGTCCGATAGCTATCCATATTGTTTGTTAGAAGCTTGACGAAATGGCGAACAGTGCAGATCCTGATCAGACTGTGCGGATGCACAGGCTGTTCTGGATATATACTGGTCGCAAGACCAAAAAGCCCCATTTCTCCAGTCACAGACACAAAACAGCAATAAACTACAGACTGATTTGCCAAAGACCCGCTGCACAAACTGAGGCGTATTGAACTGACCGTAGTTGACCAGTGTCGCTGTCCTTGTAGACTCGATACGTCCCATTGTCTCATGGCTGGACAAACTTAGTAGACATTCTTCGCCGATACCAAAATGCAGCCCCTCCATATAATAGCCAAACGTGACGTGTCAATTGAATTCCCGTATATGCTCATTGGTCGTGTCCGACCATAGATCCATTGTGTAGCACTTTACAATAAATTGTAGAATTGCTATGCTATATTGACAAAAGCAAACAAAAATATACAACGTTTTAACGTAAATGTGTACGGAGAGTTCAAGTCGTCCATACACTTAATTATAATAGACCCTTTCACAGTTAGTTAAACCGTACGTTGAATGATCAAATAAAGTCGCTTTTTATTTACAAAAGAAACATGGGATTTGATTTCAATATCAGCTAACTTAGGCCGACTCCCACATAGTGTGTGCTTCATGTCCCGCGTCACAGGCCTTAGTGATCGGGTCGGTGGGTCGGCATTTTATGGTATGCAATTTATATCACTAATCGTTCTATATAATTAATCTTGTACCATTTATAAATTAATTTGCAGTTAATACCAACAATAATCATTGAACTATATTAAAAACAAACGATAGAAAACAAAACAAGACGCCCAAATGGGCCTGTATCGCCCACATGGCATTAGTATCCACATTATATAGAAAATCAGAAACGGATCAGCATGTTGATTATATATACCAAGTTCCATCAAAATTCGTCTGCAAGTTCATAAAAAGTCATTGTTCAGGTTGTCTTAAATTATATACAGTCCATGGGGGGTTAACGGATCACACGAAAACGAAACGCGGCTCAGTTTACAGTTCAAGCCACGAAAGGGAAACATAAGCAATTTATTTATAACTAATATAATAACATAAATCATAAGATCTACCACCTCTGAAGGTGACTAACCCAATACATGTATTTTGAAATTCAGCATCTTACTAAAGTGATTTGTATGGACCTTTTGGTGGCCATCTTGGATGACGTAATCATCCGATTTCGACAAAAACATGCTCCAGTGTGATCGTCTCCTCGATACCTTCGATTTTAAATATAACACGACCATATTTGGTCAAATGTGAAATTTGTGATACCGGGTTATCATTTTAACAAATTAGAAAAATCATTGACTATGGATCATTCCTGCCATGTTTCGTCGAAATCGGTATGACCGTTCGTGAGAAGAAGATTGTTTTAAAGAATTTCACGTACTTTTCTACGGCAGCCATCTTGGATATGCGACGACATCCATTTTAACGAATCTGAAAAAAGAGTAAATCATAGACCATCCACGTGAAGTTTGGTCAACTTCGCCAAGAACTGGCATCGGTAAACGAAGCTAATCCCCTCGCTGGCAGTCTTAATAATAATAATAAAAAAAAACCTCATTGACATTGACCATCTGCGGTCGGACGTGGTCGTATGCAAAACAAAGCAGCATCCCTAGACACACATTATGGCCAAATATTATCAAAATCAGTGAAGCAATTGATGAGTTATTGAAAAAAAGACTTTATAACATTTTTGCCTTACAAACAAGGTGAACATAAGGCCTCAGTGACCTTGACCTTGGCCAAATATTATTAAAACCGGTGAAGCGGTTGATGAGTTATTGAAAAATGAAAGGTGTTACTATTTACTCACGCACGCACGCACATACGTACGTACATGGACTAACGCTATATGCCATCATTCCTAGCCGCGATGGAATACTTATACCATATTTGTCAGTAAAAAAAATCCCAGAGGAAATAAATACTATGGCTGGTAGGTAGCCGGAGGGCAGCAATCGATATCAAACGATCAATATTTGTTTTTGGCCTTACAATAGTATATTTCATTTGCTACCCCAAAGGACAGATTTTCAATTTCAATTTATTTACACTGAATCCATTTTACATGACATCGTGATGAATAACTGAAAACCGTGCAATCTTAAAACAAAAACATCATAGAAGCCGTGCAAACATTCAATACTTAATGATCGTGACCAATACAGGCCAGTTAAAGTAAATATAGCTGTAACCGGCAATAATAAAGTATACACTGTTTCTATGTATTCATTTATGAAATGCAAACAACTGAACTGAAATGATAATAAAGAAATTAAATAGAAAGTGTAATATTCTTAGCTGTCTGTGTCAAACGCTACAAGAGGTGAAACTGACTGATAGATACCCTTACTAAGAAGGCTCAGATGGCAACTCCGTGCGCAATGTAGTATACACTAAGAAGATCAGGGCCAGATAGTATCTGTAAACAGCTATTCAATAACATTTATGAAGCTTTTCATATCTCTTTGAAACAAATGACAACTTCCTGATCATAAAGTCAGCCCTTAACCCTTTCAACCATACATTCCATTAAGCCAGCAACTGCAAACATTGTAGTTCCAGATGAGTCGGCTCGTTACGATCCGCCTCATATGGATCTACAGTATTTGCCATGATTTTCAAGATTTCGACTCATTTTTCTATTAACAGAATAGTCCAAAAATAGCCAATGTTAGATATGTATGGGTGACAGGGTTAACGTAATGTCCATCTACTTGAGGAGTCCGTACAATAACGCCATTGTCATACAGAAATCGACATTTCGATCACTTTCCCAATAATTGCCCAATACTTCCGTAGTCAAGTTTGTTTAACCGCCGTTAGCGATGGCAAGATTTCTTAGTCGGGAAGTTTGATGGAAAATAAAATCTGTTTCGATATGGATCTATATACATGTAGCACGATTATGTAGAGCTTGTTTGTATTACATGTAATTTAAGTGTAATTATTAACCAATTTGGTACGCACAATATAGCATTTTCGTGACTGAAAAAAATATAAAAATGTTTCCTTATGTATGTATCGAATTATGTGATGTAGACTCGTTTGAACTCAGTTTGACCAAACGAACAACTAAGTGTAACATTGCAGCTACATGTATAATAATTGAAACATCGCACATCTCTTAGAGATTATATAGAAACGTATCAACGATTCAAGATATTTAGAAATTAATAAATCGAATGTTTTGATGGAAGACAGCATGCTACATAATGAAGATAATGTCGTTTAAAACAGACGATGTTTAATAAAGCATAGGAACAGAACTCACAGGATTCACGAACATGAAGAAATCAGATGTCTTATTGGAAAATAACGTGTCATGTAGTACATACTTGAAGATGGTGTCGTAGGATGATAAAAACCCACCTTACGGACATATATATATATAAGTAAGGAAGGAATTGTAATGTATTGAAAGCATTACAGTATTTATTTCACGGAGTCTAGCCAATGCCGGCCATCAGTATGGTGCCGAGTCACAGAACCGTGTGTTTAACGGTAAGTGAACATGGGTCGGTGGCGCTTGCAATGGACCATATGAGACACGCCATGTGATTTTATACCTTCGGACATCTGCGTAATTTCATAAAATACGTTTACGAAATTTACAATATTTTTCGTAAATGGCGCTAAAAGTTGACAAAATTTTCAGAGTACATGCGGACTGTACTCTGAAGATTTTGTCAACTTTTGATTTTGTGAAAATTTTGTAAAAGTATTTAATGAAATTACGCAGATGCTCTTCCGGGAAGATACAAAATCACATGGCGTGTCTCATATGACGTTTGTGACCAACGTAGGGCAGTCCCGAAATAACTGATTCCGTCAATTAAATGCAATGGAGTAATATGTGACTGTGACTGAGAAATGGATTTTATGGGATGTGTGACCAGTGTAGCTCCTGATCAAACACCACACTCCTACGTGTAGCATGATACCGATGCATATTACTTGCATGAAGCATGTGTCATTGATGCAATGGCGAACAGTGCAATTCCTGATCAAACTGTGCGGATGCACTGGCTGATCTGAATCTACACTGGTCGCAAAAAAAATAACCCCTGTAATAATTTACCGTCCATCCACATGACCCGGGTGTGCACACTGGCTATATTCACGCCCAGTATTGCATGTACTGGCCCGGTGGTGTTTCTTGGCAGCTCAGTAATATCTGGGACCGCCTCTTCCATTCAATCCCTTGTCGCATCGCCGTTAGTTGCCGATATTTATTTCGAACAACATGCAATAGTTTTCACAAATGCAGTCGAAAGTTGACACAAAATTAAAAGCTCATGCGGAACTGAATTTTTTGAAATCAATATCGAGCAAATCAAGCGCCACGACATGGGAGATAATTACAGTGCAGAGCACATGTTATTGTTGCAGTGTTACAGCTTATTACGCTCTTAAAATAGTCGGTAATAGCTGGCCTATATTGGCCCGTCTATTGTTACATACATAATTTCGCTCCGTCATTGTTCTGTAGGTATACATACACGGCACTAAGTGTGGCGGTGACTGGAGACATGGTGCGTATTTCGTGTGGCCAGTGTAGACCCTGATCTTCTGATAAACTCTTGCAGCCTGGTAAGGAGCTAACACTTGTTAGAAGCACGACTGACCGAATGATGAATGACTGATCGACTTATCGAATGCACATGCTGAGTTGGGTCTACACTGTTCACAAAGGCCATCAACTTGTTTTATCCAGTCACAACCACAATTATGAACACGTCGCTGAGAAAAGTAAGGCATTTTCAAGGATCTTTTGTTCTGAACTCTAACGTATTGCCAGAGCATGTGCATGCAATTCGATGTGCACGTAATATGCGCAATGCAATTTCAGGTACATTTGAATGCTATCGTGTGTAAAAACAACGTATTCCAAATTCATTCCAACTCAAGAAGACGTTTGCATAATATAATAATGTTGACTCATGTTCAAGTTGTACATGATCATATATGTACTTGACGTCATACTGTCCGTACAGTACTACACGGAATGAACCTAACTTAACAATATTAAATGTGCAATGAAATTGTGTCGTGCATTAAACCGTCGTCATTTGCATAAACATGGCTGATTTATAACATGTGTGCGCAACTTTCAACATCATGAATTTTCTTCAAACCAGACATACGCGTTTATTACTAATTGTACCCTCAAATTGAATTGTCGATATGTATCGTATTTTTTAACCGAACTGAGTCGGCTCAAACAAGGGTGTTTGGTAAAAAATGTTTATAATATCGAAAATTAACTAACGTAGCAAACGTTAGTTTTTATGCAATCGGTGGAACGTACTTGTAATTATCTTTAATTCAGCCAGTCACCAGAATGGGAACTTATTTCTGTACATGGTATAATATTATATTTAATTCAGCCAGTCACCAGAATGGGAACTTATTTCTGTACATGGTATACTATTATATTTAATTCAGCCAGTCACGAGAATGGGAACTTATTCCTGTACATGGTATAATAGTATCTTTAATTCAGCCTGCCACCAGAATGGGAACTTATTTCTGTACATGGTATAATATTATATTTAATTCAGCCAGTCACCAGAATGGGAACTTATTACTGTATATGGTATAATATTATCTTTAATTCAGCCAGTCACTAGATGGGAAATTTTTTCTAGTCTGTATATTTGGTATAACTATTATATAACTTATTTTCTTTGCCAGTCACGAGAATGGGAACTTTATTTCTACATGGTATAATACTATCTTTAATTCAGCCATCAACAGAGAATGGGAACTTATTTCTGTACATGGGTATAATATTATCTTTAATTCAGCCAGTCACAGAATGGGACTTATTTTGTAGTAAATAATATTTTTTTTTTTATAATTTTTTCAGCAGCAACCGAATATTATTTCTGTACATGGTATAATATTATCTTTAATTCAGCCAGCACAGAATGGGAAACTTATTTCTGTACATGGTATAATAGTATCTTTAATTCAGCCAGTCACTAGAGTGGGAACTTATTTCTGTACATGGTATAATATTATCTTTAATTCAGCCAGCCACCAGAATGGGAACTTATTTCTGTACATGGTATAATATTATCTTTAATTCAGCCAGCACTAGAATGGGAACTTATTTCTGTACATGGTATAATATTGTCTTTAATTCAGCCAGTCACTAGAATGGGAACTTATTTTTGTACATGGTATACTATTATTTTTAATTCAGCCAGTCACTAGAATGGGAACTTATTTCTGTACATGGTATAATATTATCTTTAATTCAGCCAGCCACCAGAATGGGAACTTATTTCTGTACATGGTATAATATTATCTTTAATTCAACCAGCCACTAGAATGGGAACTTATTTCTGTACATGGTATAATATTATCTTTAATTCAGCCAGTCAACAGAATGGGAACTTATATGTACATGGTATAATACTATTCTTTTTAACTTCACCAGGCCAGTCACTAGATGTGGGACTTATTTCTGTACTGGTATAATATTATCTTTAATTCACCAGCCACTGAAATCTTAATAACATGTAATATATCTAATTCAGCCAGTCAACAGAATGGGAACTTATTTTTGTACATGGTATAATATTATCTTTAATTCAGCCAGTCACTAGAATGGGAACTTATTTCTGTACATGGTATACTACTATCTTTAATTCAGCCAGCCTCATCGGACATCAGAGACATAATTTGGGGCACAGTACCACATTTATTAAAAGTTGCATAACGCCACACCTGTCATCATACCTGCTCCGAGGCCAGTCCATTTACGACGTGTAGTGGTTCTCGTTTTAGTTGAATAAGTTAATACCAATATAATAATTAATGATATGTGCTATAAACAGACGATACACATCGATGACACAGCAGATACGATACAACTAACTACCCGTCGTCGCTGCTTTGATCACGCAGGCGGCTCGCAATGATAATAGTCGTGTGACGAATGAGTGACCCAAATCGGCTAGGTAACGTGGAAATTGCCATATAATTTGTCGCCACTGTTCTACATGAACTCCTTACATACAATGGAACCTCGCTATATACCGAACACCCTGGGTACCGGTTTGTCATAAATGTTCCACTGAAATTTGGGGACGTTCCAAGGTACCCGGTTTATAGATGTTCCATTACAATCGGAGACCTTCCCAGGGTGTCCGGTTTATTATGCTCCCTGTGCGATTGGCATATTGCTTCCTCTTGAAGGTCCGTCCGTCCGTCTGTGGTAAATTCGTCGAATAGATTATAAGACTTTCTCCATCATGGGTTAACTTCAAAAGTACTGGATTGGATTATTACATTTGATACATGTGGACATATGCGACTTACTCACACAACCATAAACATGACCATGAAACATCTAGTCATTTTGCGTCAAACTGTTTTTCAGAGTTTCTTCATTATGCCATAACTGCTTCGTAACTTTCAATCGGTAACGAGCGCGCTTCTCCCCTATGCGGCCCCATGTTCGATTCTCAACCGGGGCAGTATATACTTCGGTTTCCTACCACATTAATGACCGCCCTTACACCTTCATCTGGGCCAACGAAAGCATTTGTATAGTGCTCTCGCGCTTATTTGTAATCGTTGTAAAATAAATAAAGTTTATACTTTTTCCCACATAACTTAATTAATTTATTTTCTTAATAGTTGGCAACTTAATGCACGTGGACCTGTGCGACACACGTATGGGACCATTAACATGACGTTGACCTCTTTTGACTTCACATATTCGCTGAAACACATATATTTTACGTCTAATGTTTGTGATAGTTTTTCTTTATGATCCAGTATGCTATGTACTACAATCTATAGTTGTAGATGTTCCACTGACATTCAGATGTTCCACTGAAATTCAGGGTTGTGTGAATATTATAGTTAACCCCATCAAACATTCAACACAATGTAGTTTTCGGTTTGCCCGATTTAGAGAGTACACACAATGTCGTAACGAACAGAGCATATATGAAAACACCGTGTGCGATATCACTGTATCAAGTGAAAATACAATTAATCATTGCTTCGCAGACGACACAACTGTGTCATAATAATTCCCAGTTTCCCGTATAAATGGACAGTTTGTCGTATTTCAGCGTTTATTTCTTACTGAATACACAAAAATGAGTTTTGCGAACAGAGTAGACACAGATCAGACTGCAGATATCTGAGTATACACTGTTTGCAATGAACTTAATAAGTGTGAACATATGAAACTGGCAAATAATGTAGTACCAGATCAGATTAAGTAGATATGTAGGATAATCTGGATCAACACTAGTCGAAATCACTTAATTGCTCCTTTTCACAACAAATCATGCTACTAAGGTATGGGGCGCCGTTTTGGATAGGTGATATTACCCATTCATTCTGAAATAGTGATATCACCCTTTCGAATGGTGATATCACTCATTCGATTAGGTGATATCACCCATTCGAATGAGTGATATCACCTATTCGAAAGGGTGATATCACTATTTCAGAATGAATGGGTGATATCACCTATTTGAACTAGATTGGTCAGTAAAGGGGCTCTCACATATCGGTTGCGGCGCCCGCGCGACTCCTAAAATAGGCCAAAAGGGGAATTTCAGCGTGGCGTCCGGCCGGACGCTGCCCGATTTCTACGGGATCCGCTGCGATTTTTAGGAGTCGCACGGGCGCCGCGGACGAGAAAACCTGACTCCCAAATCTGCGATTTTCCAAGCGCGATTTTAAGTCGTGGCAAGCCCGTAGACAAGTCGCTAGGGTCCCGCCCGGTGGCCTGGCGGAAACCGGCCGGTGATCTGGCGGTCTCCTGAAGATTTTGAAAACGAATATTGGAAAATAATCGGCCCGGCGCCGTGCGATTTTCACGGGGCCCTCACGGTCACCCTACGATAGCCTCACGTCCCCCTGGCGGATCCCAGGCGATTCGGACAACATCGGCCGGGCGCCCCGCTGGTCCCGACCGGCCCCCGGGCGGCTTCTAAGCGGCCTCCACGCGGGCACCGACTGCTTCGCCAAGACTTGGGCCCTGGAGTATATATAGTGCCTGGATTTGACATCTCATTCTCTTCTCTTCCAGTGCTGTAGACGACGTCTTTTTAGATTGCTATTGTTGACAGTATGGCGCAACGACAACTCATCCCACCGGAAAGGCTCAGACGTGCGCACATTGCAGAACTGTTGATGCGTGTGGACCGGCTGCACCGCCGTGAGCAGTTTGTGGTTGGCGCACTTCTGGCTGAGGAGTTGGAGGAGGCCCGTGCAAGAAGATGCCGCCGAAGATACTGGATGAAGCCATGGCTACAACGCCATGTCCTGCTGGGCCAGTATGACACACTCATGCAGGAACTCATGCGCGAGTCCAATGGCGACTTCAAAAACTATATGCGCTTGGAAGTGGATATGTTCCGTGAGATGCTGGCGAGGGTGGCATCCCGGATCACCAAGAGCACCGAAAGTCGCCCCCAGTCAGTCCAGGACTCAAGTTGGCAGTGACTCTGAGATTCCTCGCCACGGGAAACTCGTATATGAGTTTGTCCTATGAGTTTCGTGTCGCAAACAACACCATGTCATTGTTTGTGCCGGAGGTGTGCGATGCCATCGTAGCGGAGTACAAGGACGAGCAGTTTACGTCGCCATCCGCAAGCCCAACAAAGCTGGAAGCCGATACTTCAACTACAAGGGCTTTCATTCGATTGTCATGGATTGCCCGGATATTCTGCCAAACGACAACATGGACACCCCCTACTTTATTGTGGGGGATGACTCGTTCCCGCTACGCGACTACTCGAGGCGCGGACGCTGGGCGGAAGCCCAACATCAATCGCCAGTCACCGCAAGGAGCCCTACCGATATGTTGACTGATCGGCCGGTGCCCGCCAGATTATCTAGCGGGGTCCGACCGACACCCTGGCGTGCGCACGGTTTCCACTGCGATCCAATGTTCCACGGGCACCGCACGGACCCCGGCTAATATGTGAGAGTACACATGGCAGACATGAAATTCGCACGAGTCGTCCACGGGCTCTAAATCCCCCAGCGACTCATGCGATTAGAAAAATCGTGCGGACGCCGGATGATATGTGAGAGCCGCTTAAGCGAGGCTTACGGAATACCCCCCGCGTGGGCCCAGGTAACCCTAACATATGTAAAAGCTTCCAAGTGTGTGGGCTTGTGACATTGACTCTGGGCTTAGCGGAAGGGGCATGAACGTGAACAGGGTGGAAGAGGTCCATTGGAGCAATGCGTGTGTGAAATATGAAGCAGATCCGAGCAAGGAAATATAAGTTATAACCGATTTCTGTGATGTTAAGTTTTGTAAAGAGACTAAGTATGTGACCTTGACCTCGAGATCAGCGGAAATTTGTCACAGCATGATAATAGAGCCTTAGAGGAATGCATGTGTGAAATAAATAGAAGTTATAACATATTTCTCTGATGTTAAATTTTGTAAAGATACTAAGTATGTGACCTTGACCTTGGGATCAGCGGGGGTTGGACGGTCGTCTATTTGTCACAGCATGATAGTACAACCTTAGTGGAATGCACAAGTGAAATAGTAAGAATTTTCAATGACGGAAATAGAAGTTATAACTTATTTCTCTGATGTTACGTTTTATAAAGAGACTATGTATTTAACCTTGATCTTGGGATCAGCGGGGGTTGGACGGTCGTGGATTTGGCACATCATGGTAGTAGAGCCTTACAGGAATGCATGTGTGAAATATTAAGCATTTTAGATAAAGGAAATAGAAGTTACAACATATTTCTGTGATGTTAAGTTTTGTAAAGAGACTAAGTATTTGACCTTGACCTTGGGATCAGCGGGGTTTGGACGGTCGTGGATTTGGCACAGCATGGTAGTAGAGCCTTACAGGAAGGCATGTGTGAAATATTAAGCATTTTAGATAAAGGAAATAGAAGTTAAAACATATTTCTCTGATGTTAAGTTTTGTAAAGAGACTAAGTATTTGACCTTGACATTACAGGATTGCATGTGTGAAATATTAAGCATTTTAGATGAAGTAAATAGAAGTCATACGGCCCACCAATAGTGAAGAAGGGGCCATTTCCATTGTTCTAGATCAAAGAGATGGCCCCTTGTAATGCACACGGAATAAATCAAAACATTCTTTTGTGTTAGGCTCTCCCCCATCGCCCCTTCTACACCCTCGGTTGCTCGGACACACGCACGGACGGACACACGCACGCACAGACAACCTGACTCCAGTATACCCCGCCATAATTCGTTGAGGGGGGTATAATTGTTAAGCACAATTTGTGAGATATGTGAATTTGCAAGTTGACGTTCTTGTTTTATCCACGCACGCACGCACGCACGCACGCACGCAGCACGAAGCACGCAGCACGCACGCACGCACGCACGCACGCACGCACGCACGCACGCACGCACGCACGCACGCGACGGACGGACGCACGCACGCACGCACGCACGCACGCACGGGGGCGGACGGACAACGTGACTCCAGTATATCCCCCCACAACTCGTTGCGGGGGGTATAATGAGTGATATCACTCATTCGAATGGGTGAGATCACCCATTGTGTCGAAATGGTGATATCACTCATTTGAATAGGTGATATCACCGATCCATTCTGAAATAGTGATATCACCCTTTCGAATCAGTGATATCATGCTTTCACAACAAATACTATGTTCTAAAATAAATGATTTCTTCCCAGATTTTGTTTATCAACAACAGGGCGAGTGTATTCCCCGGAATATGTATAAGATAAAACAAGGAAAAATCGGAACTCACAAATGCGGTCATAAGTTAA
The DNA here is from genome assembly GCA_029237695.1 of Conchocele bisecta. Lineage (NCBI taxonomy): Eukaryota > Metazoa > Mollusca > Bivalvia > Lucinida > Thyasiridae > Conchocele > Conchocele bisecta. Next base: position 36,372,977 of record CM055277.1, read on the forward strand.
GTGATATTCGACTGATTTTGGGTTATGATGCATCAAATTAAAAGCAATGCTCCTAGTTTTAATATGATGTATAGTCCTTTTTGGATATGTCCAAAGAACCAAATTCGTCCATTGAAATATGTATTTTCGCAGTTGAAAAGAATGGAAAAAACAATTAAATTAAAAAAAGAAAAAGAATAATGCTCCCTACTGGAGTCCGGGGGATACAATAACTAATATATTTATTAACATGTAGAAACTTTAGGAATACTACAGTAAATGTTACCTTCATAGCTTTAATTTGAGATATAGATGTGTGAATTTGATCAATTGACCAAACGCAATCTTTTGATATTTAAGCGAATAGGTGATATCACCTATGCAAAAGGATGATATCACCAGTTCATTCTGAATGGGTGATATCACCCATTTGAACAAGTGATATATATCATTGGGAGTAAATGGGTGATATCACCCTTTCGAATGGGTGATATCACCTATTCGAAAGGGTGATATCATTTATTCAGAATTAATCGGTGATATCACCAATTCGAAAGGGTGATATCGCCCATTAAAATCTGCATAAGTGATATCACCCAATCGAAAGGGTGATATCACCCATTCAAATCTGAATAAGTGATATCACCCATTCGAATGGGTGACATCACCTATTCAAATGAGTGATATCACCTATTGGAAAGGGTGATATCACCTATTCGAAAGGGTGAATATCACATATTCAGAATGAATCGGTAATATCACCCTTTCGAATGGGTGATATCACCTATTCGAATGAGTGATATCACCTATTCGAAAGGGTGAAATCACCGATTGAAATCTGAATAGGTGATATCACCCATTCAAATTGGTGATACCACCTATTTGAATGAGTGATATCACCTATTTTAATGGGTGATATCACGAAGTGTTATTCGAAAGGGTGATATCACCTATTCGAAAGGGTGATATCACATATTCAGAATGAATTGGTGATATCACCCTTTTAAATGGGTGATATCACCTATTCGAATGAGTAATATCACCTATTCGAAAGGGTGATAATTATCACCGATTCAAATCTGAATAGATGATATCACCCATTTAAATTGGTAATATCACCTATTTGAATGAGTGATATCACCTATTTGAATGTGTGATATCACCTATTTGAATGGGTGATATCACGAAGTGTTATTAAAGTCCAAAACGGCGCCCCATAATAATGAACTAAACTGCAACATTTGGACAGGATTTCTATAAAAAATTCAACACGCGCTAACTAGCTACGATCCACCATTGAATGACAGTTCACCGGCATACATTGAACTGGGAATGTATTCCAGAGGAACGGATGGCATGTGGGCTGTAGTACCGTACAGTAAGAACTGAGGTAAATATGATCCAACCCAGCTATTTAGTACAGACAACACAGTTTGTTCCAAGCCTTATAACTACAATATAGAATAAACATCCACACAATTCTACTTGGGTAAAATGTGTAAGTGGCATAAATCCAAGATGACCAAAAACCTAACAAGAGCACAGCAAACGCTCGTATGAAATGTTATCACCGAAAGTATCTGCAATATACAGCACACGGACGGTGAATGACAAATTGACCAATGGGTTGTGGTCAAAATGAGTCGAATGTAAACATGGTAAAGGTTAACTAAGATTTAAGAGCAGAACATTGCTTAGTAATTCAATCGAAAAGAAACAGGTCAATGACATGGCTGGGCGGATGGTTTATGGGTTGGTTGTGGTAAGTGATGTAGAATGAAGTAGTTGTGTCCAAGTTTTCTTGAAAATATACCAATGCGTTGTTGGGAACACGCCTGGAATGTAAAGGTCAACCAATATGTTGGAGCATAAAATTGCTAAGTAATTCAAGCGTAAAAATAAGGTAAATGACACGGATGGGTGGATGGTTTATGTGTGGGTTGTAGTGAGTAATGCAAGAAGGAGGTTTTATCCACATGTGTAGATCAATGGAACGTTGAGGAAATAACTCGAGAAATTAAACATGCTAAGTAAGTCAAGGTGAAAGATTATGTCAAGGACAGGGATGGCCGGATGGTTTATGGGTGGATTGTGGTACGCGATGCGAGAAAGAAGTTGTGTCCAAGTTTCGTGAATATAGATCAAGGGATCGTTGAGAAGCTGACTCGCATGTAAACAGTAACCAAGATTTAAGAGTATAACATTACTTCAAGCTGAACAATTAGGTCAATGACTTGGATGGGCGAGTGTATTGTGGGTGGATTGTGGTGAGTGATGCATGAAGGAAGTGGTGTCTAACTGTCATGAACATACTAGGTCAAATAAATAAATTGTCATATCACCCACACTGCCAAGTAAGTTGATAGTTTTGTTAACATATTTTAAGGTTACTGTACCCTTCATGTGGTCCCATGTAAAATATATGAAAATCTAATAAAATACTACTCGCACAACGATAGGTGCTTACACCGATAAACCACATACTGACAGCAAATAAATCGCATCATGTATGTTGCAGTTAGAAAATAAGAATCACGTTGCCATGTATACTTTTGCTTCTACACACCTGTGTAGAGTGGTAAATATACATGTGCTACATCAAAATTGGTCTATTATTTGCATATTACAGTAATTTGTCTATTTGTTTTGGTGGCAGTATATGCAGTATATGCATAAAGACTTACTGATCACATGCATATTATTTATTTGTGTCACTAGTTATTGTTTTATTTATATGTTTTATTAAATTTCCATAATTTTACATTATCAATTTTAAAATATTGGACCCAGATGGGGTCACAAGAAGTTAACCTTTAGTTAACTATTCAATGCCATCGTTTGACAATAGCAGATTTACAGTGGTATTATTATGCTATATATATTAAATTAAATACATATATAATATTAAAACTAAAACACTGCAATATTCAGAAAATATACGTTCACATTTCCCTACGCATATTAGTATATTGTTTCTATCCTTCACACATCATCCATTTATCGTCTCATTTCATGATATATATGTTAGTATAAGCAGTAAATACACGCCGATATGTGCTACCAATGTCACACAAGCATATATATATGAGTGGTACAGCCATGTTTTGATGTTTTATCAAGGTAAAACAATTATTTATTTTGTTGGCCATTGGATTTATGTACTTCATATGAGAAGTCCCTATAATACTTTCTGGTAATCGTTTGTTAAGACATCAACATAGCTGAGGCAAATTTATAGTAATGTATGCGTCCATGTGTCAAATTAAAAACCGTTCATAGTATAGTAACTTCAGTACATGTATTCCAATTTACTACGATATGACGCCCATGCGTAATTATATACTTAATTATTATTCGCTATGATTATCGTCAGAGGATAATATATTTCTATATGGCGGCCATCTTGTACTTTGGCTCTTTTAATTACGTATCAAATTTACTGTAAGCGTTTATTATGTCAATACATGTATATCCAATATTATTATACATGTTGTTTTCATATGGAGTGTCAGAGAAGTCATATGTAATATATGTTACGTTTGGCGGCCATGTTGGACTTTTCCCAAGTAATAGTGAATTGAACAGAATTTTAATGTTGACCACTTATCTCGAGTCAAGTAAAGAGATGTCGTTACATAGACGCTTCGGTGCTTGTGTCATGGAAGACATAACGTTGACCCAGTTCTAAATAATGACTTAAATCAGAAGTGTGTTTTTTTTTCAGTTCGGCGATCGATCACAATTGAACGAACTTTGTATCGTTCGAGCTGTTAGTGTATATGGTCATGGTGCACGACAATAGTTTGAGTTGGCGATCGGCTAGCGGCCAAATATGACCAATATTCCACGTCGGACTACCACTGATTCTGTGCAGGATTCTTTCGTAAACGCAAATTTCACTTTATGTGGGGTATATTTAAAAATGGGCATAACTGAATAATGGCTGGAAACGGCGATTTGAAGTTAGTATATTCACACAGCTAAGACCCTTTTCGATTGCCAGAGACACAAGTCATAAAATTAATCGATGTTTATTGTGTTTGTGAGAGTCAGAGTTTTTTTCCTCTATATTAAATATACTGATGCCGACCTTTATATATAGCACAGTGCAATACGAGACCACTTGGGTGGGGTAATGTGATTATTTTAATGAACAGTGTTTGTGTGTTGCAGGTCCAAGTTTTCCACCTGTGTTAAAATGTTGCAGATCTTCGAAGTCTCTTTCGGAAATTTCTTATCTGCGATACTGCATAAAAATAATTGTGTTTTGTTTTGTTTTGTCCCGCCAGTTGAAGGATGTCACGTTTGACGCGATAGCCGAGCACGAGGACATTCGATGGACGGACGGTCCGCGCAAAATGTCTGACCTGCAGACGACAGCCGTGGCGGTCAACCCGCCAGAAACCAAGGAACCGCGCATTAGACATTTTCTGGACAGGACGTCGCAAAGTGCTCGGTTTGATTTCTGCGCAGATACAAAAGATGGCATAACGGTCGATGAATACGGCGCGCAAGACGGTAAACCAGTGTACGATACACAGGATGTGTCGTCTGGTGCTAAACTGGCAAGTGTACAATTCAAGGATGAGAACCCGTTTACAAAATCATCCAAGGTGGTGATTGGCAGCTTGCCGCTGGACAGACCGGGGCAGACGATACCAAGCGGAATTGGCGGGAAACTCGGCGTCGATCACCAGCATTATGAACAATGGGCGCGAAACCCGGTGCGGAAGCCGCCACAACACAGTATATTACTGCGCGGCATCCAGCAGCTGCGGGCGCGGGTGCACGTAGATAGGAGCGTGCTCGGCGACTCTATGTCCGACCTCAGCAGCAGCATCGATATGAACCTGAACAAACTTACAACAGTAGACAAGGACAGGTCATACATGCCTAAACTGGGGCAGAGTTGGACGTTCCGGCGAGAAAAGACATCAGGCTCCATACCTAGTTTGGACTTTGGGAGTACCAAGTCACATACCGGTGTGAGGAAACCTCTAAAACCGAACCCGCAGAATATTGACGCTGACTCTTGTTTCGAGGACGAAGACACGAGCCAGGTACGTGACCGAAGGTATCCAGGTTTTACAGCACGTGACCTGGCGATTCCGAGGTGTGGTTTCTCAAAATATCGTGACCGGTTCCCTCTTCACGTGGCCGTACACCAACCAAAATGCATGGGAGATCACGTGTTTTTGATAACGAACCTGGCAAATACCCAGAATTCATACGAGAGCGATCAAAACCGGAGATAAAGCCCGTAAAAGTGGCCCCCCATCCGGAACACCCGGAGATCAAAATAACAATTCCGGACGTGTACGATCCAAATGACCCGTTCCCCGTGCCGTACCGATGTCAACGTTCGAACACGATCATCAGCACGAACATACCGAAACGGTTACCTCAAGGCCGCGTGCCGGTAAATGTCGCTAGTGCCGAACTCATCGACTTCTCGCAGTTTACGAATGCCACGAATTCGTTTGACGAGGAATACATGAAGTACCTGGAGCGCGGTAAAACGTCGTATTCTGTCCGGCGGCCCAAACTATCGGCGGGCACGTCCGTGATGGTGCGGGGGCCGCGCATGTCGGGCAAGGTGCCAAAACTACAGTCACAGAGAATGGTGCTGAAACAGTGATACCTGGCAGATAGAATCTAGTTGCGGGCAGTAACTATGCTTTGCACAGTTAGTGCCCGGAACTAGCGAGAAATATAACTCTGAATTCTGAAACTCTGAATAACTCATCTACCGCCCGTATCGGGGTAACCCGAGTTTTCTGATGTATGCGCTGGTCGTGTGACCCTACGGAAATGCTCGCAAATCGGATTACTATCGGTGGTACGGAAGTAATTCAGACCCAGCGATTTTCAAACTTGAACATTGTTCTCTATCAACAGATTGTCCGAGCCATTATGTTCAGGCGCAACCAATCAAATTGCTCTAGAATGAGATCGGAGTACACGCTCAGATTGTTTTAAATATCACAGGTTCAGAGTTACTTCCCGAAACAAATTATTTACTTCAGTATTATACACGTGCTTTCATCTGGTCATGTCCTACTCGTGTTGAGTAGACAACTACTGGCGTCTACCTAAACTGTTGACCGCGCGAGTTACCCACCTTGTCACCAAACCGTTGGATCACGGGTTTAGTATATCCATGTTTGCTACGTATATGAAGGCGGCATAGCTACCCGAATTCGGGTTAGTGGGCCATGGCTACTACGTTGCCTGGATATAAAGTCAACCCCATAGTACAATGGAACCTCTCTAAACCGCACACCCAGGGAGGTCCCCAGGGTGTCTGGTGTAGAGAGATTCCACTGTAAAACGGACAGATGACTATTTCAAGTCAAGCGTGGATGCTTTGCGATCATGAACAAACAGTATAATTGGAGGTAAATGGCAGTAAAACATATCATACTTAAGTACAACTAACATGTCTCTGTGACGGTTTAGAGAGGTTCGACTGTAGTATGATCCCACCCGATCAATGCCTGGCCAATAAAGTAGCTCCAGATTAGATGTAACCTACATAAGTCGGGCTTGGTTTCAAATTGTAGTTATATATTATGTGTATCGTCTTCCGTAGAATATTAATCTCACAAGTACACGTACTCAGTTATCTATCTTTTTGTGTAGTCAGCTGAAATAATATTTATAGGACGTTGTCGTCTTGTATATCTGGGATGTATTGCACCAAATGGTATTAGATTTGCTGCCATATGTTTGGCTGTACATGTCAAACGCAGTGGAATGTCTATAAACCAACACCCCCTGTCCGGTCCCCGGTATAAACATGTTCCACTGTAAACAAACACCCTGATCGGTCCCCGGTATATACATGTTTGACTGGAAGACAGCACCTGTCCGGTCCCCGGTATAGACACGTTCCACTGTAAACCAACACACTGCCCGGTCCCCGGTACAGACATGTTCCACTGTGAACCAACACCCTGTTTGGTCACCGGTATATACATGTTCCGCTGTAAACCAAACCCTGTCCGGTCCCCGGTATAGACATGTTCCACTGTAAACCAACACCCTGTTTGGTCCCTGGTATATACATGTTCCGCTGTAAAACAACACCCTGTCCAGTCCCCGGTAGAGACATGTTCCACTGTAAGACAATACCCTGTCCGGTCCCCGGTATAGACATGTTCTACTGTAAGACAACACATGTCCGGTACCCGGTATAGACATGTTCCACTCTATACCAACACCCTGTCCGGTCCCCGGTATAGACATATTCCACTGTAAACCAACACCCTGTCCGGCCCCCGGTATACCAACACCTTGTCCGGTCCCCGGTATAAACATGTTCCAATGTAAAACAACACCCTGTCCACTCCCCGGTATATACATGTTCCATGTAAACAAACACCCTGTCAGGTCCCCGATATATACATGTTCCACTGTAAACCAACACCCTGTTTGGTCCCTGGTATATACATGTTCCACTGTAAAACAACACCATGTCCGGTCCCCGGTATAGACATGCTCCACTTTATAGACATATTCCACCTCCGATATAGACATGTTCCACCGTAAACCAACACCCTGTCCGGTCCCCGGTATAGACATGTTCCACTGGTAACCAACACCCTGTCCGGCCCCCGGTATAGACATTTTCCACTGTAAGACAACACCCTGTCCGGTCCCCGGTATAAACATGTTCCATTGTAAGACAATACCCTGACCGGTCACCGGCATAGACATGTTCCACTGTTCCACTCTATACCAACACCCTGTCCGGTCCACGGTATAAACAGGTTCCATAGACATATTCCACCTCCGGTATAAAACTCCACTGTAAAACAACACCCTGTCCGGTCCCCGGTATAGACATGTTCCACTCTATACCAACACCATGCCCGGTTCCCGGTATAGACATGTTCCACTTTATACCAACGCCCTATCCGGTCCACGGTATAGATATGTTCAATAGACATATTCCACCTCCGATATAGAGATGTTCCACTGTAAACTAACACCCTGTCCGGTCCCCGGTATAGACATGTTCCACTGTGAACCAACAACCTGTTCGGTCCCCGGTATAGACATGTTCCCCTGTAAACCAACACCCTGTGCGGTCCCCTGTATAGACATGTTCCAGTCTAAACCAACACGCTGTCGCTCCCGGATTTAGACATGTTCCACTGTAAACCAACAACACCCTGTGCGGTCCCCTGTATATACATGTTCCAGTCTAAACCAACACGCTGTCGCTCCCGGATATAGACATGTTCCACTGTAAACCAATACCCTGTGCGGTCCCCTGTATAGACATGTTCCAGTCTAAACCACCACCCTGTCGCTCCCTGGTATAGAAATGTTCCACTGTAAACCAACACACTGTCCGATCCCCGGTATAGACATTTTCCACTGTAAACCAACACCCTGTCCGGTCCCCGTTATAGACATGTTCCACTGGTAACCAACACCGTGTCCGGACCCCGGTATAGACATGTTCCACTGTAAACCAACACCCTGTTCGGTCCACGGTATAGACATGTTTCACTGTAAACCAACACCCTGTCCGGTCCCCGGTATAGACATGTTCCATTGTAAACCAACACCCCGTCCGGTCCCCGGTATAGACATGTTCCAGTCTAAACCAACACCCTGTCCGGTCCCCGGCATAGACATGTTTCACTGTAAACCAACATCCTGTTCGGTCCCCGTGATAGACATGTTCCACTGTAAATCAGGAATAACAGAGAAAATGGCAATGCAACCACAGCATACAACGGTGTTTTGGTGTCTGGTTTAGAGATGTGTGTGCTGTCAATAGATACATGTTACACTGTACCGTCCTCCTACATGTATCTACACCTGCATGTAACTGTTGGCATCAATACATGATTTGGTTATTTATTAAATGTCTATGGTTGCCTCGTTCTTCCACGTCCCGGCTGATAAATGGTATTGGACGACACATGTGAGCCACGGTACAGCTGGACGAACGGGCCGGTGCAACAATGCTCCACCACCATCATTGGTTTTTCCTATATAAGCTACCCAATGACCACATAGTTTGCTATTCTCTGCTGCGTTCATTTTTCGTATCCATGGATGTTTTGGGACCTATTTTCCCATAACCTGCACCCATTCTGCTCTGGATGTTCTCTAATTAAAATATAGGTCTAATTATTGTTAAGAACGATAACTTCAATCTCCTATTACCACCCTGTGGCGATGCAAAAAGTCAGCGGCTGGAATTGAAACCGTCTCACATGACAAACATGTTCCGACTTACAAAATAATCCTAAAGCATATGCTTGAAACTGATGCAAATGATACATTAACATGCCTGTGAAGCAAGCAAAGGGTGTCTATGGTATAACACATATGGCTTATTGTTTACGTACTACCGCGCATGCATATCTGATAATTTAGTGTGGTTAAACCTTAATGGGATCTAACATGTGTCAGAAGTTGCATCAAAATTGAGTTGTGTATACTACAAGGTGTATGATCACGTGGTTACAACAACAACAACAACAAACATTACTGAAACTTCCAGAAGAGCCTCAGATTCAAGGTACATATTCTGTTATCATGGTTATATTTTCATTATTGTTTAACGGAATTTTACGGAGCTTTATAAGGGACATGAGAAGAGAAACAAATGGTCTGACCAATTTAGTTATTTCGTTCTAACGAACTCGAATTCCAATTCGTTCTGACGCATTCAAATTCATTCTAACGATTTCAATTATTTCGTTCTAACGCATTCAAATTGGTTCTAACGATTTCAATTATTTCGTTCTAACCGAATTCGTTCTAACACATTCGAATTCGTTCTAAATTCAATTTGATTATTGTGTTCTAACGAATTCACATATTTCGTTCTAATGCATTACAATTCGTTCCAACGCATTCGAGTTCGTGGTTACGTATTACAATTCGTTCTAACTCGTTAGAGCGAAATAACTGAATTGGTTAGAACGAAATGTAATGCGTTAGCACGTAGTAAGTGAATTCGTTAGAGCGCAATAATCAAATTGAATTTGAATGAGTTAGAACGAAATCATTGAAATCGTTAGAACGAATTAGAATTCATTAGAACCAAATAATTGAAATCGTTAGAACGAATTTAATGCGTTAGAACGAAATAATGAAAACGTTAGAACGAATTGAATGCGTTAGAACGAATTGGAATGCGTTAGAACGTATTCGAATTCGTTAGAACGAAATAATTGAAGTCGTTAGAATGAATTGGAATGCGTTAGTACAGAATAATTGAAATCATTAGAACGAACGAATTCGAATGCGTTAGAACGAATTCGAATGCGGTAGAACGAAGTAATTGAAATCGTTAGAACGAATTCGTTAGTACAGAATAATTTAAATCATTAGAACGAATTCGAATGCGTTAGAACGAAATAATTGTGAAATCGTTAGAACGAGTTTGAATGCGTTAGAACGAAATAATTGAAATCGTTAGAACGAATTCGATTGCGTTAGAACGAAATAATTGATTTCGCTAGAACGAATATATATTCTTTATTTCCTCCATTTATGGAGAGCCAACATGTCAGACATGTACATAACATATTTACATACATATTACCACATACATTTTAATATTTACAGAACATATAATACAAGTACGTGTATATGAGTCACAGTACAAGAAAATTACAAAAAAAATATTTTCAAACATGCATGGTTACATTTGCCGGGTTCAGACGAATTATGTTGTGAGTGTGTGGTTTATACAGTGCACATACATCGTGTAGTTGCGCACACAGAGCAGAGTTGAGCAGAATACGCCCGAATAATACTGGGCAAATGCGCAGAATCATTTGGGACTACGCTGATCGAGCACCTAAATATAACTTGTCATCTTCAAACAGACTTACGCATGGCTGGACGTGTAATATGTGTCAATGTGTTAAGTAGCGTGCATGTAGTTAGTCCACATACAGTGCAACACATTGACACATATTACCACGAAATCATCTATTTCATCAGCATTACTGAGCTGGATGCTACTGCTGGGGTCACCGGACAGCAACAATATTGTTCGGTTAACATGACTAAGTGCATTAACGCACCGTGATATGTTGGGCGGAAATTTCTGATTTAGTTCATGAGTCAATAGTGCTCTGTGATGCAAACTTTAAGGGCAGAAATTAATATAGTGGCCAATTAATTCCACATTCTCACTGTCACATCGTAAGCATGTACCAGTATCATCAATTCTAGCCACCATTTTAATCACTGGTCTACACTGTTTCTTGCATTAAACATGTTTGTTACTAAAATACTATAATCTATGCGGTTCTATAGCAGTGTGAATGTCTTTAAAGTTGCTAAAGCCGCTGCTTGAAGTACGCTCACTCCACAATTCATGGGACGTGTTTTTTACCCTAGATCTAACAATATGTTTCCACCTGTCTTTCCCAGTGAATGTTCCATGGATCATGAAGGTGTCGAGTATATGTTTGCAGTTATATTTGACCAATAAACAACATACATCCGGAATAAATCCAGTAGCTCTATCAGGGGCCGAGTAATATGTGCACAGCCGTATCAGAAACATTTTCCTTAAGGCACAGTCACTTTTAAGACGGCACGTCTGACCCAAGAAAGATACTTTTCGATTGTCTATTTCTGCTTCTAAACAATGCGACCCCAGTAAGCTTAGTGCAACGTCCGTTCGTGTTTGTACGGGGAAGCACTGTATTAGTTTCACACAAAATCTGTGAGCACGTTCCAGGGTAAGTATATGCTGGCCACACAGATTATTCCAGAACTCCGCCCCATATAGCGCCTTTGGAAGAACGACTGTCATATAAAGTTGTTTACATATTAGGGCACTGAGGCCACATTCATCTACAAAACCAGACATTATAAGACTAAACAATGTGCCTTGTACGCGTCAGTAATAGTAGGTCCAAGCTTTGAATACTTATCGCAAAGATTACCAAGATGAGTATACTTCTCAGCTTCCTTCACTGTGTTTGGACCTAATTGCCATTGTCTTCCTGACTGCTGATAGTGATGCTTAGACTCATTAAATACAACCACTGCACACTTTGAAGGATTATATTCGTAGCGCCATTTACACGAGTATTTGTAACACCTTTCCATCAACTCGTCAAGTCCATGCTTAGAAAGCGAAATTAACACCATGTCATCCGCGACCGTTGGGCAACAGAACGAGTGTCCATTAAGTCGAAACCCAGCGTTAGATTTTACCAAGTCAACTAACAAGCTGTCACTATAACACAAATATGTGAAAGGGGAGATTACTCCGCCTTGACGCGAGCCCTGTAATACGGAGAACCAACCAGATTTATATCCCTTGAGCCGCACGCAACTTTCCATATTACTGTGTAAACTCGCGAACACTTTCCAGAGTTGGGAATGTATTCCCATTGTGTATAGTTTGTACAGGAGCACATCAAGCCATGTACGGTCGAATGCCTTCTGGACGTCAAGGAAACAGACATATAACGGGCTATGCTGTTCCGTTAGAACGAATTCGAATGCGTTAGAACGAAGTAATTGAAATCGTTAGAACGAATTCGTTAGCACAAAATAGTTTAAATCATTAGAAAGAATTCGAATGCGTTAGAACGAAATAATTGAAATCGTTAGAACGAATTCGAATGCGTTAGAACGAAATAATTTATTTCGCTAGAACGAATGCGTTAGAACGAATTGGAATGCGTTAGAACGAAATGAAATTCGTTAGAACGAAATAATCAAATTGGTCGGAACATTTGTTTCTCTTCTCATGTTCCTTATAAAACTTCGTAGATTTTCATCAAATGTGGCGCATCAAACGCGTTTTGTTAAGCTGCAGTTGGTGGTCTTTGGCCCAAAACTTCCGTCGTTTTTGCGAAGAATCGATTTCCGTGTTTAGTGACACGGAAATCGGTTCTTCGCAAAAACGACATAAGTATGTGCCGAACTCCCGAGACCATCAAATGCATGTCACGAAGACGCGTTTGCTGCGCCATATTTAATCAAAATATGTTGTATATGGAAGGAAAGTATCAAATAATACTTACTTTGGAGTGGGTGCGCTTCAAACAATTTCAGACATTGTTGTTGTTGTGGTAACCACGTGATCATGCACCTTGTACTAGTAACTTCGCAAACTATGTTAACATAACTAAGCACGTATTCGCTGTACGATAAAGCTGCAGCAAACAAGGAAAATGAGCTCAGCAAATAATATTTACAAAATCAACACTTTTCACAAGAAAAGTTTAGCAAATTAGTTTTTAGGATATGATCTATATGTTCTCTAGAGGTGAACTTGAACTAAGTGTAAATTGGCATCTGTTTCGGCTGTTGGGTTCACGAAGTATCTAGAATTAACTATTCCATGTGTATAAGTCCATGTTTTATACGAGTACATTCCCTCGATGTTTCCAGAACGTGTAAAACGAGATGACGTCATCCCGTTTTACACGCTCTGGAAACATTGCAATTGAGGCAATGCATTTAGTGTTGAAAGCACGGCTTAAAACGTAGCACATTAACAAAATAGTTCCACTTGCAATGTTTATGACCATCAAAATTAAAGATCAAATGACTGTCAGCTAACACGGGTACATCGAAGGGCTGTATGACTATAAAACATGCGCACGTTTTAATTATTCATCATTAGAATGACGTTGTAATGTGTCAATTGACATTAAACGTCCAATGGCTGTTCTGCAGCCGGAAATACAATTAATGAATTGATCAGTTCCACGGTAGAACAATGGAATGTCCCTCAACTGGGACCTATGTGTGTACTGTGCCTACACTAGCTGTTGTTGTCGTCATATGTTCCAAAGTGGATAGTAGCATTTGCAGGCAAGTGCTGATGATTATGTTTATGCAATATTAAATCGTACGGATTCGTTCATTTCATCTAGAACTGTTGGACCAACGAAGCAACATGCTGCAGAATGGAACCACTATTGCCAAAGAAAACCCAAGTAAATCGAAATATGTAACATTTAAGACCCTGTAGAGTCGTAAACACAGTATTTAACACATATAATAAAGGAATAAACACTCTAGAAATAGTGAACATATGGAATTAATGCAAGGAATGCGTCATAGAACACAAACACATACATCCCCTCCCTCCCACAAATATAGATTTCGGGAGATGAAAGCTGAAAGATGGCACACAGCGATACAATACTCATTATAGGTGTATATTGGGATAATGAACCTCTCCCATAAGTGAATGAATCAACTTTCTTAATTATTGACGGATAACGATTATGATTTACTAGCATTAAATATACATTCCAAGTCCACTACCTTCCACTATTCTTTACCATAAGTTCTTGTTCGTAGACTATTAACAGGGGATCTCTATGTATGTAGGGACACCCCCACAACCACCCCACCACTGCACTATGGTACATATACTATGGCAGGCCACACGTTTGAAATCATAACTGAATAACGTGTCTTATATATACGTGCATGTTTCACCCAGATAAGAATAAGGTCAATCGTTTGCCATCGTCATATTAAAAATGCGAATGTAAATCCTCACGTATTGCAATTATGGATAAGTAAATATCTGGTGGATGCTGATATACGCATTCATTCAACGCATAGGTATATATACATGTACTTTTGATTCCTACTATTATCTTCAGTAATTATTTCAAAATATGATATATGTATTGGTTTCATGACTGGGGTTTGCTTACCAGTGTGCATATATACTGCCATTATATAGTAATTTTAAGGATCAGTGGTTGTACATTCTGAAAATAAGCCATTAGTTCAGGAAACATTTATAGAGGGGAGTAGTAAATAAGTACACAAGGTTGCCGGATTAGCTCAGGTAGAGCGTCGGACTGCGGATCGGGAGACACCGGGTTCGATTTCCACCTCCACCCGCTGCGAATGGGCGATTCGGCGTCCGTGTCCTTGGGCAAGACAACTTCGTGCTAGCCTAGTCCTATCGGATGGGGACTTAAACAGTCGGTCCCGACATGTAAACCATCCAACAGTCATTACAAACACCAGTTTGTTTAATATAATTTCCTTACTATGTACAGTATTGGCGGCCATCTTGGATGCAATTTTGGATGTAGAACACATACTGTGACGTTTTATGGATGTGGTTTAAAAGCAATGCATACTAATAGAACAATAAAACAGTATATTTAACACTATTAAGAGGCAACTACAGTTTCTGGCATCAATCTTGGACGTCATCTTGGATTTTGGGAATTGCTCAAGGATGACAGAGTGTCATCCGTCGGAGTCCACTAATATATGGTCCGTAATCACCGAAAACCCATTGAATATACGCCAATTCCGGGTTCGGTCAAAATGGCCAAATATCGGCAGGACTAATATGTTATGACCATCATATGAGCTGTCTCTGCAAGATGGTTCAAATGAGAGGACACAACCTTATACGTTGGACGAGAAATAAAAAGACACAAGCATATTTGGAAAACATAGCTAGACCTCTAGAGGTATTACGACTGTTTGCAAGTCAAAGTGAGACCCTGAATATTGAAACGTGTTACTTCAACTCATTACCGGCGGTTAATGGTTCATGTTTTACCAAGGTACGGTCGTTAGGACGCGATCCCAGATAACACACAACGGAACCGGCTCACGCAACACCGTGTCTTATCCTTATAAACTGGAGACAAAAACGGCGAACATGTATTTATGAAATCAACAACTCACTGAAATGTCCAAGTAGATTCTGAATTAATCTCCGCAATCTCAATACCGACAACTACGGAGCCCCGCAGGGGACGTAGAATTCTTTTTTATTAATTCGTTCCTACGAAATAACAATTCGTTCCCACGAAATAACAATTCGTTCCCACGAAATAACAATTCGTTCCCACGAATTAATAATTCGTTCCCATGATTTAATAATTAGTTCCCTCAATTTAACAATTCGTTCCCACGAAATAACAATTCGTTCTCACGATATAACAATTCGTTCCATTGAATTAACAATTCGTGGGATTCGTGGGAACGACTTATCAATTCGAATGAACGAATTGTTATTTCGTGGGAACGAATTGCTAATTCGTGGGAACAAATTGTTATTTCTTGGGAACGAATTAATAAATTGAGGGAACGAGTTATTATTTCGTGGGAACGAATTACTAAAACAATCCATGTCCCCTGCGGGGCTACGTACACAGCTACATAACCACATTGTAGTGTGATGCTACCAACATTCGTCGTCATTTAAAACAAACCGTAAATCAAGCATACGTGTTCCCGGTGACTTTCAATATTGATTGGTGATCCCACCCACTGATACTGTTAGTCTTGACTTACATAAAACGAACTTGAGCCAGGTAAGTAGAGACTCACGGATACCTCCGGCCGCCGCTTGGACCAACAAACCATTTACGCAAAATAAAAATAAATTTAAGTGTACATGTATGTTACTGACGGACGGACGAAGTAATAATGGACGGACGTCCGAACGGAAAGGCACAAATTATATACCCGTCGGCATAGTTCGTAAACTTACAGTAAACAAAATATTTATGTCGAAAACTGTTAATTAACAACGTTGCATGACGTTTTGTCATCAATATACATGATATACAGCCAATTATCAATTTGCAGTACTTCATTTTGAGGCAAAAGTTTGATAACTTAAAATTTAATGTGGTTTTGTAATATTTGCGTCAGGGAGGTAAAACATCAGAAATAAGTGGGACAACTCGCACAAAAGAATAAATTATGACACCGTTGGAGGGTTTTAGTCTAAATTAAAATAGATATTTTATAATTTAATCACGTTCTATATTCTTTACAAGCGTCGAGTGAAATCGTAGGCTGTCGTTTAAGACGGCAGACACATAAACCAATACACATCGATGCAGTCAGAAATGTTTTCGTAGTTTTATGGTAGTTACGGCGACTATCGTGGATCGCTTGATTGTGTTTCGTCTTGTTAGTTCACCCGGGCTGTTTTTAACAATCACAGTTACAGTGGAACCCCTCCAAACCGGACACACTGGGAGGTCATACCAGCGAAACACTTCTAAGGCAAACATCTATATTGTCCCGAGTGTCCGGTTTATAGGGGTTCCACTGTATATGTACGCCCTCATTTAGTGGATGTAATTTGTGGAAAAAAATTACTCCTGATTTGTTTGAGATGAATTTCGGAAGAGGGGTCAAAAACAAGAAACACGGCAAATGTGGCCAGTCCTGACCAAGTTTACACATTCCCACAGCTTGATGATGATCCATACTGCTTGCTAACAACATACCACTGGAGTATTTCACTGACTGAATGGCGATCAGTGAAGACCCTGAGCATACTGGATGTGCAGGCTGTCGGGATGTACACTGGTCGCAAATGGCATAAACTTCACTTCTGAAATGTTTACAAACATTCAATTTAATTTGCGGATAAAATATCTGAATTTAAAATCAATATCGGCGAAATATGGAGAGATATGCGATAAGGAACATTCATCCCGAGCCTTGTATAGCTATTACATTCAAATTTGTTTTACTAACATATTTGAGCTATGTGCTTCATTTCGAAGTGACATCTATTCACGGTAACTGTGGACTTTGTAGTGCGCGCGTGCATATCGACGGTCGAGCCGGATTACTACATGTATAAATATTACACACCGTTACACATGCGGATATAAGTGTTTTATACGAAATATTTATTCAGATGTGATAATAAATTACCTTCGCAACTTGTTTAATTTTTTAGATACATTCTTAATTCTGAGGTAAAACAACCGTGTATAGTATGAACAGTCACCTAGTTTGTCATTTCTCAACTCACTAACGATTCGAGACCATTAGCTCATTTCAAAACATTGTTTTTCTCAAATAGTCGCCACCTTTCATTTAGTAATTATAACTTGTTTATAAATTGAAATTCAAAATATAAAAAAATATACACATATGACACTGGGTGCCGTTTCACTAAACATCATACGACTAAAATGTTCGTAAGTGCGAAATTATGATAGTCTGTAAATTTCACATTAACAATGTTTTCTTGTAAACAATTATTGGATTTACATTTATTGAGCATATGCTGCATGTAAATGTAAATCCATCAATTGAAATTTCCATACGATCCTAAACTTGCACATAACGAACATCTTAGTGGTACGAAGTGTAGTCAAACGGCCCCAAGATGAGTCAGTGTAAAGTAGAATGAAACTAGTTTATCAATACCATATCACAGAAGGCAAACGTACGTAAAACGGTAGCCAGTGTTAATCCTTACAATGTTGAATTCATTTTGAAATTTTGTTTATTTTTTATTTCGTCAAAAAAATGCTTCAACAACACTTTAGAAGCATTTATAATCACAAGAAGTCAAAATATAAAACAACAGCAGACGACAATTGTTGTTTCCCGCATTGTAATGGTTACGGTATGGATATCGGTGTACGGTCCACCGACACCATACACAATTGTTTTTTCCCGCATTGTAATGGTTACGGTATGAATATCGGTGTACGGTCCACCGACACCATACACAATTGTTGTTTCCCACATTGTAATGGTTACGGTATGGATATCGGTGTACGGTCCACCGACACCATAACCGATTGTTATTTCCTGCATTGTAATGGTTACCGTATGGATATCGGTGTACGGTCCACCGCCACCATAAACAATTTTGGTTTCCCGCATTGTAATGGTTACCGTATGGATATCGGTGTACGGTCCACCGACGCCATAAACAATTGTTGTTTCCCGTATTGTAATGGTTACGGTATGGATATCGGTGTACGGTCCACCGACACCATAAACCATTGTTATTTCCCACATTGTAATGGTTACGGTATAGATATCGGTGTACGGTCCACCGACACCATAATCAATTTTTCTTTCCCACATTGTAATGGTTACGGTATGGCTATCGGTGTACGGTCCACCGACACCATAAACAATTGTTGTTTCCTACATTGTAATGGTTACGGTATGGATATCGGTGTACGGTCCACCGACACCATAAACAATTGTTGTTTCCCACATTGTAATGGTTACGGTATGGTTATCGGTGTACGGTTCACCGACACCATAAACAATTGTTGTTTCCTACATTGTAATGGTTACGGTATGTATCGGTGTACGGTCCATCGACACCATAAACAATTGTTGTTTCCAGCATTGCAATGGGTACGGTATGGATATCGGTGTACGGTCCACCGACACCATACACAATTGTTATTTCCTGCATTGTAATGGTTACGGTATGAATATCGTTGCACGGTCCACCAACGCCATAAACAATTGTTGTTTCCCGCATTGTAATGGTTACGGTATGGCTATCGGTGTACGGTCCACCGACACCATAAACAATTGTTTTTCCCCGCATTGTAATGGTTACGGTATGGATATCGGTGTACGGTCCACCGACACCATAAACAATTTGTTATTTCCCGCATTGTAATGGTTACGGTATGATTATCGTTGTACGGATCACCAACGCCATAAACAATTGTTGTTTCCCGCATTGTAACGGTTACGGTATGGGTATCGGTTTACGGTCCACCGACGCCATAAACAATTGCTGTTTACAACATTGTAATGGTTACGGTATGGATATCGGTGTACGGTCCACCGACATCATAAACAATTGTTGTTTCCCGCATTGTAATGATTACGGTATGGATATCGGTGTACGGTCCACCGACACCATAAACAATAGTTATTTCCCGCATTGTAATGGTTACCGTATGGATATCGGTCAATATATGCAGTGAAACCTCTCTAAACCGGACACCCTGGGAAGTCACCAGGTCACCAGGGTGTCCGGCTTAGAGAGATTTCACTGTAGATCAGGCATTTAATAATTCTGGGCCATAGATGTGCGTTATGCGTCTACGAACAGACAGTATCACCTGAAATGAAATTCATCAAACATAAGATTACAGATGTTTTATTGGTGTCCGGTTTAGAGAGGTTCCACTGTACATGTAACTAATGCAATTAATGCGTCAAGGGCGTCGAACTAGCCGTTTTTATAAATGAAGACGGGGCATCATATTTTATAAATGGGTTCACACATGTCAAGATCATATGCCACCAAACAAACGGTTATATATCACTCTTCACATTCACAGTTACGTTTTACGTTAAGCAATCAGAAATGAAAACTTGAGGACGTTGTAAAGTGGACACAGAAAGTGTGATACATCCTCTGTTCGGAACTCTCGGCTGTTTGGAACACTTGCCATTCAATTCCGAGTACAGCCGAATGAATAATTTAGATAAACTGCTATTTATGGGACATTACTTACATTGTTCCATTCACGTCAACACACATATTCTAAGAATACGTGCTCTGTGAAATGTGCACGTTGTTATGAGATCGGTGTAGACCCTGATCGGACGTCACCTGAAAGGGTCTGCACACATCAGAGACGTACTGTATATATGTATGTCTGTTTGTGTACATGCAGTTCACGTCCACAGTTACTGTAGCGGTCACAGACGAACATCTCCTGGATTACGTTGACTGGTCCCTGGACGACAACGGGGACACAATCGTGTGTACTATTCCGTTATAACCAGTTGGCGACACGCTGCAAATTGAATATAATACGTAGCGTCTTGTTATATTCAGTTCATTAGTGTACCTATAGACTCGCGCTATAAATTACATTGAATGCGAAATCCGATTATCAAACCAAAAGTCATTTCTACAGATAGACACCCTCATAATTATACATACACCGTTGTATGAATGAACTTGTATAATGTAGTTTCGGTGGATTATCGATATTAAATGAAACAGTGAAAAAGTACAGAGGATTCCCTAGTCTAGCCGTGCACTCGGATACATTTACACGATAAAGTGTCTGGTGCTCACGACAGAAGGCAAGTGTTTAGGAGCCGCCTGTATCTGCCAGCCTCGGTGCGCTGGAAGGACTTATGTGCTTCAACGAATATATACAGTACAGAAAGAAATTAAAAATGACTTAAATATAGAGCTATTCTCAATACGTAACTGAGATATATTGCTGTGCATTTAATACTCATGCACTATGATAATATGTATAAAAAGATAGTAGAGTTTCGGGAAATATAGTTACTGTATCGTGAGAAGGTAGACGACGTTTTCTCCAATCTCCGTACCTCGGTGTCCTTGGGGAGTTCGGCCATTACCGGGTATACCCAGTCCGTGATTAGTGCGACCAGGTGATTAGTGACAATCATTTATTTAAATATATATGTGGATCTGATAATCAACGCAAAAAAAGAGTAGACAATTCACGTGACTGCGGATCATTAACGGAAGTATTAAGCGGTGCAGTTTAGAGTTCGCGGACTAATTATACCCATACGTGATGCCGGAACGACCAGTTGCGAAAGGATTTTGTTTGGAAGAGACGAATAAGTACGACAGTGCTAAGGTGTGCGCAGGAATCTTACCGAGACAACTACTGCTGCCAAAGACGATAAAACCGTCGCCCGGGAGCGAGAATTCGGACAATCCGGGGAGCGTCAGACCGGATGCTGATGTCCCACGCACCCAGCAACAATACTTCATTCTAGACGAAGGAGGCGAGTTCAACAGCAAAATGTTGGAAAATTACAGACTGAACGTTACCGTCGAGGTAAAGCCGGCTTATTATCAAAAGTGGGCCCGGAACAGGGGGAGAAACTCGTCCACCGACGCCTGCAGCTTCCCCGGCATCGCGCCCAGGAAAGGCGCGAATGGCAAACCCGGCAAACGACACTCAATCGGCAGTGGGAAAAAAAAAATCTCATGCGTTCAAATGGACGACGATTTGAACATTAAAACCGTGTACAGATTCCGACCGTGTAAAGTAGTTCCGGGTCTTGGAGGAACACAAAATAGCGATGGTTCAAAAGAAGACATTGGAAAGAACATGGACCAGTTGAAACCGTTGAAATCATTGGACTGCTCCAGTACTGTGCAAGAATTGACATCACAAAAGAACATGTACGCATTTTGTGATTCGGACAGCTCTAGTGACGACACGGTGGATAACTATACGGACACGGCCGTTCACACACCGGACCGTGGCGCTACGTCCTCGCGTGTGACGGACACGTCCGGAGGGTCGTCCGATAATGTCCGTGAACCCGCGGTAGACGACGCAAAGCCGGATATTGGTGAACCGGTTCTCCCCAGTCCGAAATTGGATCCTGTGTTGGACAGTAAAGCTACATCCGACAAATCTGCCAGTCAGGTGCACAGACCACAGCCAGCCATGCCGAGCTACAGACGGAGGTACGAGAATCCTTTCAAATCGAGATCAGAGGCGTCCATTCTGTCGGCAACGTACACACCGGAAACCAGTAAATCGCCGCGCGCATTGGAGGATTTTAGACTTGCTTTGGACGGGAACAAATCGTCTAGATACGCTATGTCTGATGACAAAGTCTACAAACGAGAATGTTATTCAAAATATTACCACCCTGTGCAGTATTCTAATACTGGTTCTCACCTAGCAACTGGGCGTAAGGATATGTTAGATGTGTTAGAGATTAAAACTCTTCAAAACAGTATAGACTGTCCGCAAGATATGAATGAAAAGTCGGCCACATTTATCAACAAGGTTCCATTAAAACTCGCCCAGTCTACACCTGTGTTCAATGATCCTGACAGTGCTGGTCTGGATTTTGAAACGCTCCGTGTTTCGCACCATTTGAAGAAGCTACGAAGTTCCCGAACAGTTCCGAAATCGGCTGCGTCTGAACCGAAGGCGCCCGAACGGAAAGACGAAAATGTGGTTACCGCCGCCGATAAGGGATTCAAAACTGTGGTGCTGGGTTTTTCTATGATGAATGTAGATTTATCATGATAAGGCTTGCTCACTGACTAAATATTAGTAGTGATATTGAAATCAAGCGCTTTATAAAACACACCAGTCAAACAACCGCGGTTTATCCACCCCGCCCCGGCATGGATTAACCGGGAGTGGGATGGAGGTATGACGGGTAAGTTGCATAAAGCGCTTTATTTAAATACATGTATTATAAATATCACTAAAACCAAGCGATTTACGATTATTTCACGTGAATAAACAAGACGAACTTTACATACATGATGGACAAGGTAAAGCGTAACACATTTACATGTACACACACCAATAAATTCTGTAGAATACAATATTAGATCCATACTAGATCACAGGTGTTTGACCAGATGGTCATTATCTTGGTGCCATGTGGGTATTTTGGTGGATTTTGGTGGACTTCGTTGGTTTTGGGTAATTTGCATAGTTTTGTGCAAATACTAATGCTCAATAATTACACACGACATAAATCGTCAATTATCTACACATTCACCGTTCCAAACTTTCGGACACCTTTTATACTGTGAAAATACTCGAGGAATGAAAGGTTTAAGACCGATTATATCATAATTTTTCAACTATTAACTCCAAATTCGGGTTCTATCGATTCAGGAAACATATTAATCCGATGATACCGATAAAATACATGAACTGCATTTATCTGTTGCTACATTTAAGACATTAAAATCCATACAATTGCGAGATTTTCTGGCGAGCCCTCTGGTGTGCCATTTTATTGGATAGCCATTTGCCCGCGATGTGTCAAAATCTACTACGACACCCCCAGTCACGCTATTATTGGATGACACACGTGTGTCAGCCAATGAACGTCGCGCTGTAATCGGTTTACACAGCTGTGTAACCAAATTTCTCCGCTCAAAGAGCTCAGCAATCTATCCGAGAATATTTGACTGATAATATGTTTTTTATACGACATATACTTGTTTCACGTACATTGGCGGTTCAGGTCCAATACATTAATCTAAACAATTTTGGAACTGGTTTAATGAAATTACACAGATGTAATCACATGGCGTGTCTCAATTATGACTGACTGGATAAATGGGGATTATGGATTATGCGACCACTGTAGCCCCAGATCAGCCTGCACATCCGTATGACATGCAGTCAGTAAAGCACCAGTTCTTTCTGTCAGTTCGTTCTTGTTTCTTTTATTTTTTTCTTATTTCTCAATGAAAATGTACGTTAATTAGCATCACTTGAAATGACGTCCATCACCTATACGTTTAAGGAGAAATAAAGTCTTTATTTTTCCGTAAGCAAACTATATCTATTTGTCACGGTGTGTAACTCACATTAGCTCAGTCTGTAGTTCCCGCCTCGTATACTAGTACGTCAAGCCTCGTATATGTGCCCGGGTATCTTCAGAAAAACCACCAGTGATTCCATTGTAGAAACTCGAGCACAAATGAACTGTTTTGTACATTGTTTAGAAAAATGTTTCATGTATTGCATATATACATGTACAAACGATAACTGATCATCCAAGACACGCTAAAACACCCGTGATTATGATTACGATATGTCCGTTTTACTAATAATAACAGTACGAAGTTCGTGACGTTTTAAATTGTTCTGACTAATTGGTTGCTTCTAAACATAAATAGGTGAAATGTACACATCTTACCATCCCTACTACGGGTCATCGACCTGTGATGTCAGATTGTACACATCTTACCATCCATACTACGGGTCATCGACCTGTGGATGTGGTGTCAGATTGTACACATCTTACCATCCCTACTACTGGTCATCGACCTGTGGTGTCAGATTGTACACATCTTACCATCCCTACTACGGGTCATCGACCTGTGGTGTCAGATTGTACACATTTTACCATCCCTACTACGGGTCATCGACCTGTGGTGTCAGATTGTACACATCTTACCATCCCTACTACGGGTCATCGACCTGTGGTGTCAGATTGTACACATCTTACCATCCCTACTATGGGTCATCGACCTGTGGTGTCAAATTGTACACATCAAAGCATCCCTACTACGGGTCATCGACATGTGATGTCCGATTGTACACATCTTACCATCCCTACTACGGGTCATCGACCTGTGGTGTCAGATTGTACACATTTTACCATCCCTACTACGGGTCATCGACATGTGGTGTCAGATTGTACACATCATACCATCCCTACTACGGGTCATCGACCTGTGGTGTCAGATTGTACACATCTTACGATCCCTACTATGGGCCATCAACCTGTGGTGTCAGATTGTACACATCTTACCATCCATACTACGGGTCATCGACCTGTGGTGTCAGATTGTACACATCTACCTCCTACACGGTCATCGACCTGTGGTGTCAGATTGTACACATCTTACCATCCCTACTACGGGTCATCGACATGTGGTGTCAGATTGTACACATCTTACCATCCCTACTACGGGTCATCGACCTGTGGTGTTCGATTGTACACATCTTACCATCCCTACTACGGGTCATCGACCTGTGGTGTCAGATTGTACACATCATACCATCCCTACTACGGGTCATCGACCTGTGGTGTCAGATTGTACACATCTTACCATCCCTACTACGGGTCATCGACATGTGGTGTCAGATTGTACACATCTTACCATCCCTACTACAGGTCATCGACCCGTGGTGTCTGATTGTACACATCTTACCATCCCTACTACGGGCCATCGACCTGTGGTGTCAGATTGTACACATCTTACCATCCCTACTACGGGTCATCGACCTGTGGTGTCTGATTGTACAGATCTTACCATCCCTACTATGGGCCATCGACCTGTGGTGTTCGATTGGACACATCTTACCATCCCTACTACGGGTCATCGACCTGTGGTGTCAGATTGTACAGATCTTACCATCCCTACTACGGGTCATCGACATGTGGTGTCAGATTGTACACATCTTACCATCCTACTACGGGTCATCGACATGTGGTGTCAGATTGTACACATCTTACCATCCATACTACGGGTCATCCACCTGTGGTGTCAGATTGTACACATCTTACCATCAGTACTACGGGTCATCGACCTGTGGTGTCAGATTGTACACATCTTACCATCAGTACTACGGGTCATCGACCTGTGGTGTCAGATTGTACAGGGACAGATTGTACACATCTTACCATCCCCACTACGGGTCATCGACCTGTGGTGTCAGATTGTACACATCAAACCATCCATACTACGGGTCATCGACATGTGGTGTCCGATTGTACACATCTTACCATCCCTACTACGGGTCATCTACATGTGGTGTCAGATTGTACACATTTTACCATCCCTACTACGGGTCATCGACCTGTGGTGTCAGATTGTACACATCTTACCATCCTTACTACGGGTCATCGACCTGTGGTGTCGGATTGTACACATCTTACCATCCCTACTACGGGTCATCGACCTGTGGTGTTCGATTGTACACATATTACCATCCCTACTACAGGTCATCGACCTGTGGTGTCAGATTGTACACATCTTACCATCCTACTACGGGTCATCGACCTGTGGTGTCAGATTGTACACATCTTACCATCCCTACTACGGGTCATCGACCTGTGGTGTCAGATTGTACACATCTTACCATCCCTACTACGTGTCATCGATCTGTGGTGTCTCATTGTACACATCTTACCATCCCTACTACGGGTCATCGACATGTGGTGTCAGATTGTACACATCTTACCATCCCTACTACAGGTCATCGACCCGTGGTGTCTGATTGTACACATCTTACCATCCCTACTACGGGCCATCGACCTGTGGTGTCAGATTGTACACATCTTACCATCCCTACTACGGGTCATCGACCTGTGGTGTCTGATTGTACAGATATTACCATCCCTACTACGGGCCATCGACCTGTGGTGTTCGATTGGACACATCTTACCATCCCTACTACGGGTCATCGACCTGTGGTGTCAGATTGTACACATCTTACCATCCCTACTACGGGTCATCGACCTGTGGTGTCAGATTGTACACATCTTACCATCCCTACTACGGGTCATCGACCTGTGGTGTCAGATTGTACACATCTTACCATCCCTACTACGTGTCATCGATCTGTGGTGTCTCATTGTACACATCTTACCATCCCTACTACGGGTCATCGACATGTGGTGTCAGATTGTACACATCTTACCATCCCTACTACAGGTCATCGACCCGTGGTGTCTGATTGTACACATCTTACCATCCCTACTACGGGCCATCGACCTGTGGTGTCAGATTGTACACATCTTACCATCCCTACTACGGGTCATCGACCTGTGGTGTCTGATTGTACAGATATTACCATCCCTACTACGGGCCATCG
Source organism: Conchocele bisecta (assembly GCA_029237695.1). NCBI lineage: Eukaryota > Metazoa > Mollusca > Bivalvia > Lucinida > Thyasiridae > Conchocele > Conchocele bisecta. The sequence continues at coordinate 36,400,081 of CM055277.1, forward strand.
ACCTGTGGTGTTCGATTGGACACATCTTACCATCCCTACTACGGGTCATCGACCTGTGGTGTCAGATTGTACACATCTTACCATCCCTACTACGGGTCATCGACCTGTGGTGTCAGATTGTACACATCTTACCATCCCTACTACGGGTCATCGACCTGTGGTGTCTCATTGTACACATCTGATCATCCCTACTACGGGCCATCGACCTGTGATGTCTGATTGTACATATCTTACCATTAGTACTACGGGTCATCGACCTGTGGATGTGGTGTCAGATTGTACACATCTTACCATCCATACTACGGGCCATCGACCTGTGGTGTCAGATTGTACACATCTTACCATCGTTACTACGGGTAATCGACCTGTGGTGTCTGATTGTACACATCTTACCATCCCTACTACGGGTCATCGACATGTGGTGTCAGATTGTACACATCTTACCATCCCTACTACGGGTCATCTACCTGTGGTGTCAGATTGTACACATTTTACCATCCATACTACGGGTCATCGACCTGTGGTGTCAGATTGTACACATCTTACCATCCCTACTACGGGTCATCAACCTGTGGTGTCAGATTGTACACATCTTACCATCCCTACTACGGGTCATCGACCTGTGGTGTTCGATTGTACACATCTTACCATCCCTACTACGGGTCATCGACCTGTGGTGTCAGATTGTACACATCTTACCATCCCTACTACGGGTCATCGACCTGTGGTGTCAGATTGTACACATCTTACCATCCCACACGGGTCATCGACCTGTGGTGTTCGATTGTACACTCCATCCCTACTACGGGTCATCGACCTGTGGTGTTCGATTGTACACATCTTACCATCCCTACTACGGGTCATCGACCTGTGGTGTCAGATTGTACACATCTTACCATGTGTCAGATTGTACACATCTTACCATCCCTACTACGTGTCATCGACCTGTGGTGTCTCATTGTACACATCTTACCATCCCTACTACGGGTCATCGACCTGTGGTGTCTGATTGTACACATCTTACCATCCCTACTACGTGTCATCGACCTGTGGTGTCAGATTGTACACATCTTACCATCCTACTACGGGTCATCGACCTGTGGTGTCAGATTGTACATATCTTACCATCAGTACTACGGGTCATCGACCTGTGGTGTCAGATTGTACACATCTTACCATCAGTACTACGGGTCATCGACCTGTGGTGTCAGATTGTACACATCTTACCATCTACTACGGGTCATCGACCTGTGGTGTCAGATTGTACATATCTTACCATCCTACTACGGGTCATGTGAATTTTGAAATCTCTAATAAAAGAACGACCTTTTGACCTTTCGGCGGCCATCGTGGATGACATGACCATCCAATTTCGACAAAAAATGTATCAGAGCGATCGCCTCTTTGATACCTTCGATTTGATATAGACATGACCATATTCGGTCAAAAATAAAATTTTACCCCAATTTTACCCCACGGGCCGCGCCCATTTTTGACCCCGGAGTCACCATTTTAACAACTTTGAAAGAGCATTGTACATCGATCATTCTTACCAAGTTTCGTCGAAAACCAGCTAGCGTTCATGAGAAGAAGATTTTTTTAAGAATGTATGTTATTTTTAGACGGCGGCCATCTTGGATTAGCGATGACCTCCGTTTTAACAAATCTGAAAAGGCTTCACCCATGGACCATAATTTTTAAGTTTGGCCACCATGGGCCAAGCGGTTCGTGTGAAGAAGAATTTTGAAATCTCTTAACAAAAGAACGACCGTTTGACCTTTCGGCGGCCATCTTGGGTGACATAGCCATCCGATTTCGACAAAAAATGCACCAGAGTGATCGCCTCGTTGATACCTTCGATTTGATATGAACATGACCATATTCGGTCGAAAATAAAATTTGACCCCACGGACAATTCTCATATGCTGCCAAAACATGTTTATTACAAAAAAAAATATTTTGACAAAACTTGAAATCGGAGTAGAGAGACATACCTCTAACTTGATACTTTTACCATCAACATAGGTATTATAAAATATGAATTATAACCGTTTATAAAAGTTCCGTTTTTTTACCACATAGTAAGTGCACGAGTTCCGGCGAATAAACCTGTCCCGCGATGTTTATACAAAATGGCTTCCCGAGAAATGATAGAAATGTCTGTGCGATTAAATTGTCTGTCGTGACGCACAGGACGGGTATAAATGTAGGTTTGATCAAATGTTCGATTGGAAACAATGTTTTCTCTATGCGAAATGTTTCTTTACGGGCCGGGACGACGTAAAAGTGTATTTTGAACCCGATGTTTACTCCTTTATATAGCAGTATCGGCCTCGGAATGTGTTCGTTCTTTCCCGACCTAGCAATGATGATACATTTTTTTACAACAAAACAATCGATAGCTCGAAAACGCGTTGACATAGCGCATCGGGGAATATATCGTTGCGGAATAGTAACATTGTCCCAACTTCTGCAATAGGCGACAATGATATAACTCGGTTGACGTTTCGTGAGAGTCCGTTGTTTCGAGGCCGTCCGGGTTCGGCCTATTAAAATGTTTGTAACCTTGGTATACTGAATTATATGGAGGGGGTAAACAACATTTTAGCTTTTTTTCTTCTTCATTTATTGATGCTTTTAGGCATATTTAATGTATTTATAGACCTCGGTCCGTTACTTCAACCTGTGGTCAGATTGTTCATATTTTACCATCCCTACTACGGGTCATCGACATGTGGTGTCAGATTGTACAGGTCGACTCTGAAATGACACCGAATGCCAAAAGTTGTAGACGCTACTGTATGGAAGGTAATATCCGCCATAATTCTATTAGGCTTGATGCTTGCTTGCTGATGACAGTCTAAGTTCTATCCGTCTTATTACAATTATATGTGGCTTGATGCTTGCTGACTGGTGCCAATACAACTTACTTTCATGTTATGTTTAGTGGTCATTCGTGTTTGTGACATTTGAAATCTGTTTGATTGTAGTCTAAATTGCATGTGCATTTGGCTTGATGCATTATTATTCATTCGCACTGTTTCAATGAGTTTGTGTTGATTACATTCTAAGTGACATCCGGAGTTCCATTATTGATTATTGCATCGCTGTTTTGCCATGCGTTTTGTTACCTTGATAAGCCACGCCCCTTGACAACAACAATTGCAACAGTAATTTGGGAACAACCATTATGACGCCAGGTGCGCTGTTAAAACTTAAAATAGTTCTCCCTAAAATGATTTAATATGCTGGTACCCGTCCTACAATGCGTTGCTCTCTAAATTGGTTCCATGTCCCTAACGTTGTTGATGTAGATTGATGCCGCCTTTTCTGTTGCGCCATGTTTAGGTTAAAATACACCAACTAGTTTTACTGTATAATTTAACCGAATCCCAGCCAGTATTTCCTACTTTCACTATTCGTATGGATGTTGTGGGACCAACCTCGTCATGTCTCCCAATATTGTTTACATTATTTGGCCACGGAAACTCTGTTTACATCACGTGACAAACAGGCTCAGTGTTTTCTTTTAAATGCTTCAAATATGCTGAAAACTGGTGTTAAAAACACCCATTTTCTAACCTTAAACCTAGAGTGTACATGCCAGGTTATAATATAGGGAGACATGTTTTTCTTTATTCTTTCAATCTGACATTTTTCTGGCAAAATGATTACCATTACCACACGTACTAATTGACATTATTATACTTTTTATATCAAACGCGAAATGCCAGTTTGATATCAGGGGCGATAACCGTGGTTCCTTAAAATGATAACGGAAGCAACTATTTATTTATTATTTGATGTGCAATATCATACTTTATGATATGTCGATAACAATATTTATTCAGCATTTAGTTGATATAAATAATTTAAAAATACTGCAACACTTGCATATGGAACTACATGTAGCTTGATACCACCGCGAGTCTCTATGAGTACATTACATATTACTAAATAATTATATCTGTGTAGCTTGCACTCGTAATTTTTAAAAGTGGTGGACTAGTTGCAATTATACACTTATTTAAGTTCCATAAAGCAAAGTTTGTACCTACTAGATGGGACCCCAGCTTCAACAATAATTAAATCTATATTTTAATTAGTCAAGATCCAGAGCAGAATGTGTGCAGGTTATTGGAAATTAGGTCCCACAACATCCATAAGAAAAATGAAAGTAGCAGAGGATAGCAAAATGTGTGGTAACAGGTTATTTTTTTGGGGAAAATCAATGGTGGTGGCCCACCTTAGTCTGATCCCGGATGGTTATTGGTTTGCATCGGTAACGGGTCAGTTTGACAGTCAAACTGTGTAAGTTACCATATGTGTAACTTACTATAAAAATGTGATTGTTTTCAATTATGTACATATGTAATTTAATTATGAGGATACATGTATGTATAAAACACATTAGTAAGTCAAACACCATACAATTTAGTTAATATAGGTTAGAGAATAACAAATGGTGCGAAATTGTCAAGACGGTAAAAGTAGTCTGGTATGAACAAAATCGTGCGGGTGTTTTGAGGTCACTGACACAGTTTGCTTGCAAATATTGATCCATTAATACCCAGTTTCACTTGAGGAACATGATGGTCATGTGATGTAAACAGAGCTTCCGTGGCCAAAAAAAAATGTAAACAATATTGAGGGGGGGGGGGTGGGGGGGGGGGGGACATGACGAGGTTGGATTTTTCTGTCTTAGGAGTAAGTGAAGCTATTGTTTAATTCATGCAGAACCAGTACAGACCGGCTGCATGTCATATACAAGTAGGTCCCACAACATCCATACGAATAGTGAAAGTAGGTGAGACTGACCTTATTGGATGGGATTCGGTTAAAGTGTATAGTAAAACTATTTGGTGTCTTCTAACCTATACTGTGATCATTTGTAGGTGAAATCTTACATCAACACCGGCATTGGAGGTGTGCCTCAAACAGCCAATCACATCTCGTACTATTATTTATTAGTCGGAGGATTCTGGCGTCATAATGAGGCACTACTAACCAATATATTACTTGCATCATTCTGCTTGTGGCTTGATGCTTTCTGCTTGCGGGTTTCCGCTTTCGGACTGTGGCTTGATGCTTACTTCATGTGGCTTTGTCCTTACTGCTTTCGGCCTTATTCAAAGTGCTAATTTAAGTGCTTGTTCTTACTTTCTATTGCAAATGCTTAATGCAATAAAACAGGGACACGAATAAGGACGTATCAATAATTGTAATGTAAATAAGACGAATGAACAAAGCAATCAGCAGAATGGACATGTAAGAAAGACAAATACAATTACAACAAGCAGATTTCAAATGTAATAAATACAAATGACGAATTAAATAACATGAATATAAGTTGTAATGTCATCAGCACGCAAGCATCAAGTCACATATAATTATGGCGGATATTACCTTCCATACTACTGAGGCTAATCTGGGACAATTTACGCATTTACCATGTTTACGGAATACAATAATGATCACAATCAAAGTACTGAGCTGCGAGCCCAACTGAAATGGGTGGTAAACAGTGTTTTAGTATATTCTCCTTTAAATTTTTAAAATACAGTAATTGTAGTAAATGGTGTTATGGGAAACTGTATAACACTCGACATATTTTGTATGTGGAGAGGGGAAGGAGCTGTATAGAAACAGGAAGAATCCAGTAAGGCTTAGCATTTGTTTTTTATGCATTACATACACATCCGCATGAGCTCTGTAAAATAGCATAAAACGAGTCGTTAACAATGACCTAGATACAGGATGTATACATACGCGCCACAAGAAAAAATAGCGCCGTGATATCTGACTTTATTTTGAGAACCGGTTACATAAGCTGCGAGAGGCTCTTACTTGAGAGACACTTTACTTGCCATACATACATAACACACTCCTAGAGCCTGATAACGATATACATAGCGTGTTATATGCATGGTGGGTATTTCATTGGTGGAATGGCGAACAGTGCACACCATGGACAGACTGTGCGGATGCACAGGCTGATCTGGATCTGCACTGGTCACAACATCCATAAGCCCCATTTCTGCAGTCACAGCCACCTTATCGTCAGAAACATAAAATATGTATGGGCACGCTGTTTCTTGCAATTTCCAATAATGGTTGTTCATGATGTGTAATCATTACTCCATTATTGCATTGTTAATATTTATGTTAAAACCTCATCGCTCTATAGACCCTTCTGGTCATACAATACTATAGTGTTATTGCATATGGGATTTCACAGTGTAATAACACAGAGTATCACAATCATAATACTCCAGTGTAATAAATATGTGCATGAGCCTGCTGCAGAAAACACGTTCTCTGATTAGTACAGCTTCACTGTATGACGCTGTGCTTATGCCATACATATAATCTAAAATTTGTCTTGATTTGATGATACATGTAGTTATTAAACGTATGGACTGGTTTGATCAGTAAAGTTATATAATGAATATATTAAATCGTCTATCATGTAAAATCCTCCATACAAATGTGAAAGGTCATGTGAAAATAACCGTGTGAACGTATCGAGAATTTTCATAATTTATTTCCAAGATCTGTCAATAATGTGGAAAGTCGACATATTTGCTATAGTTCCACTTCATTTACGGCATATATAGGACTCGGACTCCATATAAGAGAAATACAGAGAAGTGATAATATATGGCTTTGACTGGAGAACTGGGGCTTATGACTTTTGCGACCCGTGTAACTCTTGACTCAGTAATAGCACACTCATGTAGCCTGTTTGTTTGTTTGTTTATTAGTGTTTAACGGCCTATCAACAGCTAAGGTCATGTAAGGCCGGGCAAACGGGTTCAATCCCATTTTAACCTGATGCATTGGAATCCCAAAATCAGAACGGAATATTTACATCGAGATGAAATATATTCAGCCCTGAAATTAGAATAACCTGACCTGGTGCCAGGTCCATGCCACACCAAAATCACTTGGCCCATTCCCCTACAATAGTATTATGAATAATCGTAATACTCCATAAGGGTCCTGTAGCCTGATACTGATCGATATAGCTTGTTACAAGCTTGATGGAATGGCGAACTGTGGAGATCCTGATCAGACTGTGCGATGCACATGATGATCTGGATCTACACTGCTGATCGCAAAAACCCATAAGCCCCATGTCAGTCACAGCCACATATAAGGCCACCACTCTCCTACACGCGACTGTCCCTTATTGTCCTGTACTCCAGCCTACATATAGCCGTCTGCACTTTCTACGTTGTCACGTAATTTTCATATTATTTAGGAAACTAGATGGGCGTGACTGCATGTCGCGCCCGCCGAGGCTTTGATCGTATACCGAAAACAAAACAATTTAACAAATAACGCAAACTCGGACGTACGTACGTACCCAATGTGCCGACTATATCGCGTTGTCCGCAAGCGGACGCGACAAACACACCCATTTTTCATAAATATACTAGGCCTAGTCTGAAAATCAGTTTGTGACGATTGTATTGGTCAGAAAATTGATGTACCACAATCCATTTCAGTTATTTAGGGTTGAAAGGGTTAACAGCATGCAAGTTGCCAATCACACGGCAGCCGTTGCAACGTTCACGACGTGCAACGAGCATTATGCATCTATCACTGTCTGATATGGGACTTTCTTTTATTAACATCCCATCTTACATATAAATATAAGAAGAACGAATAAACTATAGACTCCAAAGTCGCAGGTGGATAAAGCGTGGCAGGATGGTAAACTGGTTAACCCTTACACTGCTGAATTATATGTCGTCTGCTGTTTATTTTTTTACTTTAATTTTTTTTTCATCGAAACATGTTCTGACAGCAATTTAGAATCATTTCTAATGGAAATGATTCTAAAGTGCTATCGAAACATGTTTTATTGAGAAAGAAGGCAAAATATAAAACAACAACAGACGATATTTTTCGTTCCCATGTTAAACAATTCCTACCTATGTTTAGAAACCAGCAGAAATTGAGAGAAATGTGTCGAAATGTTACAGCTGAACACAAAAGGGACAAAACATAGTCATGCCCATACAAGCCAGTGCCTGCAGGTAGGTGGGTTGCCACACCACAGTGTTAGTCCTAGCAGAAACATTGAACCTACCATACATGTGTACATCACAGTGGCGGATCCAGGATTTCACCAAGGTGGGGGGGGGGGCCACATGGAACTTGAACGAGGTATGCTCGTTCGTCGACTGAGCTGAGCGAGGGAGGTGGCTAGGGGCTGCATTTTTTTCATATATTTGAAGATCTTACACGGCCGTAGCGGACGCCACGGCAGCCACGGCCAGGCCGTAGCACTATTTTGGACGTTTTTTTTTTAGTTTTTTTTTTTAAGCTGTTAAATGTTGTAGGTTGAGCTTCCAATAGTCTACAACCAAGCATGCCAAATCAGTTGTAGCGCATAACCACTGCCTAATTGATTGGCATGGTCTCGTCCATGCATCATTGGCATTGCATCTATTGCCATTTTGTCCGGCGAAAAGTAAACGCAGCGATTTCATTGAGCGAATCTAAGCAATAACAACAACAACCAAAATATGTCTGCTAAAAGTAAAAAGCGTAAAATTAGCGACTTTTTCAGGTGATTATGGTTTTTACAGTGGAAGGGGAATGCGCCCATCTACACATTTAAGTTGTTTGAATAACTACTGTTTCGTCATCAAACTTGAAAAATGCCGATTTAATCTACAAACCCATGCATTGAATGAGTCGCTAGAATATAGGCTCATTTTCAATAAACATGTGTTATTGGTGTCGCCGTCATGCAGTCAGGCCGGGGGCTCGAAATTAGCAGTAGCATATTCAGCTCGGACTACCAAATCCTTCCAGTCGGTAGTTCGGACTATTGAAAAAAACATGAAAAAATCAGTCGGAGAATCGCAAAACGAAAATTAGCATGAAGTACCCCACCCATCTTTGTTCCGTCTCAACGCCCCCCTCCCCCCCTCCACTTTATACATGCCTGGGTAAAGGGTTGGGGGGATATGAAATGGCTCCGCCCAAAGTACGGATGCTGATGTAACAGCCAGGATAATTGGCGTGAAAGCCAAAATGGAAAACTTCAATTTCTTGTTCGGTCTACTACTGGGTGAATTGATTTTTCGAATCACGGATAACCTTTCGAAAGCGTTGCAGGGTGAGCGTCTTAGTGCATTAGATGGTCGCGAACTGGCCCTGTCTACAGTGGCTGTATTGAAGCAGATGCGGTCAGATCGTGACTTCGAGCTATTCTTCGGAAAGGTGGAGATGAGAAGGGTCGAGTTGGGAATACCAGAGGGGAAACTGCCGAGACAAAAAAGAAGACCAGCCAGATTCGATGACAACACATCGACGTACAGCCACCCACAAACTGTCAAAGAGCAAAGTAGAGTTGCTTACTTTGAAGCGATGGATCTAGCTACCAATGGTATCGTCAACCGTTTCGACCAACCCGGCTTCAAGGTGTATAGGACCTTGGAATCGCTACTTGTTAAGGCGTGCAATGATCAGCCATACCAGGACGAGTATGAACTAGTAACGAAGATGTATGCAACAGACATAAATGCACATGCTCTAGAAACAGAGCTAATTATGTTGAGCAGGAGTCAAATGCCGCTGCCGGTCACTTGCGCCAAAGACATTGTTAAGTGGCACATACCAAACTCTCCTCGGTATCCCGAAGTTGGCAGCATACTGAAACTAGTCATGGTACTGCCTGCAACAAATGCTGTCAGTGAAAGGTCGTTCAGTGCATTGCGTAGAGTTAAAACATTCCTCAGGGCAAGTATGACACAGCTGAGGCTGAACAGCACAATGCTTATGCATGTTCACCGAGACCGGTTAGATCAGATAGACGAGCAAGTAGTAATTTCAGAATTTGTAAGTTGTCACCCAAGGAGGAAAGAACAGATTAGAACGAGCTAAGTGAGAAACAGTTGTTGCAGGCAGTACGTGGGTGGATCAAAACGTGATGGCTCCCACCTCATTAACCCCAGACCGAAAATGTTTGGAGTTATAGCGATTGCCCTCAACGTCTGTCTGTCTGTCTGGCTGCCGGATCTAGACGAACACTTATACGTTTGCTAAACTCAGTATATTATACCTTTCGTACAACCTGTCTACATCCCTTGCAAGTTCACGAGTTACCTCAAATGACAAGGGATGTAGACTAGTTGTAAGACTACGCTCCCGCTTAAGTCAATACCTTTTCGGGCGGGAGTCTGCCACTCTCTGATTTATAGTTTCGGATCTCAGTAAATGTTATTTGATAAAGCACATTTTGCCAAATTTCTGTTTCTTCCATTGGTGTGTGTCCAAAATCTTGTGTCAATTAATTGCTCGAACGTTCACTTACAATGCAGGACATGCCATTTGGAGGGTCTAAGTTGAAGAAAAAAATCCGCCTCTGCATCATACTTCAAGCCAATCAGCGCTGTCAGGAATTGCGTTACGTGGTGTCTACCTATTTGAGTGAGTGAGTGAGTGAGTGAATAGGGTTTAACGTCCGCTTTTCTGACATAGAGGTACAAGCCTCAGGGAGTCTACACGCAGACGGGGTCAACGGGGTCGAGTCCCATATCCACCTGTCCAAGGGGGGTAAATCCCAACTTCAGAACTCAATATTTACAATCAAAATATATATTCAGTCCTGAAATTAGAACAACCTGATCTGGTGCCAGGCCCTCGCCACACCAGCATCATTTATCCCATCCCCTAAAAGTAATAGGATTAGCGCTAATCTTACTTTTATATATGGGGCATAGCCCGACTCAACTCTCACATACAAGAAAGCCAAAAATGTACGTGAGGGCCAAATCTGGTATAGTGGGTTCCGGAAAGTATGAACCCAATCGTTAAGCCAGTTTAGTCGCCTTTTACGACAAGCAATGGCTACTGCAGCACTATTCTCAGGATCAGTTGATCCCGCCCCGGTGCCTGCACGGGGCCTCTACCTATTTGAATAAATAATGCCAGTCGGAGAATGCATGTATCTATATATACCACCAGGTGTCTGCAGGAAAGCAGGATGTTATCAACAATTCATTGAAACACGAACTGCAATAACGTTCTTTGTTATATTGGCTTTAAAGGTACATGCCCACTCAGCATGCTCAGTAGGCACACACTGTTATTTATATCAGAGACATCACCTGAGACATTTTCTGGCAAAATAAACATTCATTCACCGTTAACCCACGTATTGATTGGCAGTATTATACATTTCATATCAGACGTAAATATTTCCACACTAATATCAGGGGCGATAACCGTGTTTCCTTAAAATTTTAAAGGACATAAATATTTATTCTCTGTATTTATTTTTTTGATGTGCGCTTATCATACTTTATAATATGTCGAAAATATTTTGTTCAGGTGACGCATTTAATTTATAGTATAAATAATAAAACAAATATCATGCCTAATTTGCAGCGGGCACTCGTAATTGTTAGAACTAGTGGAATAGCGACACAATTATCGTAGGCACATTGTGCCTACTGAGTGGGCATGCACCTTTAACGTTGGTGTGCCCGTCTGTCACAGCATCCCCGGTAGTACCGGAATTGTTGTCGGGGTGGGGGTGGGGGCGGGGGAGGGGGGTGGGGAAGAGTGTTTACACTGTCCATCCGTCAGTCAGTAGACAATTTTCGTTTCCGTGCGATAATTCAACTATCATAATCGATTGATTGATGTATTGGTGTTTAACGGCCTATCAACAGCTAAGGTAATTTACAATAATCGAATATTCGCGCTACTTCACATGTACATTCTGGGAAGAAGCATATCTTCAATGGCAAGGTGTTAGGTGCTAAAATAGAATGTATTGTGCATTTCTTTCGTTTCCGTAAAAACATGCCTAAATTACACATTTTGTTAAAAACAATAGATGAGGCAAGGCCACGAAGGCCGGGTTTTCTTCAAGGCATAGACAATTGGCTAAAAGATTATTGTATATTAATGTTATTAGTTATTATGACCACGATTGAAAGTGACAACTGGCAGTGACCTAACATGGCAAAAGAAGCCAGTGTATGAGAAAACCTACACGCAGTTGCAGACTGGCATACATGTATTAGTACAAGTAACGAGTGAACATATATGCTGTGTTGTCCAATATAATATTGAAAATGGCTAAGTTGATTACGCGGAAAACATAGGTAAAGGTAAAAAAGGTCAGATGATGGATATATATATGTGGTGGGCACCCGTTGGTTATGAAGCTGTTCAAGTATGGTAGTACTAGGTGGTACAGAAAGTGAGAAACGGATCTAAACGCGAAAACATTAAATATTAAGAATGTTTGATGAAAGAAATAGAAGTTATAACATATATCTCTGATGTTAAGTTTTGTAAAGAGACTAAGTATGTGACCTTGACCTTGGGATCAGCGGGAGCTGAACGGTCGTGGATTTGTCACAGCATGATAGTACAACCTTAGAGGAATGCACAAGTGAAATATTAAAAAATGTCAATGAAGGAAATAGAAGTTACAAGTTATTTCTCTGATGTTAAGTTTTGTAAAGAGACCAAGTATTTGACCTTGACCTTGGGATCAGCGGGGGTTGGACGTTCGTTGATTTGGCGCAGCATGGTAGTAGAGCCTTACAGGAATGCATGTGTGAAATATTAAGCATTTTATATGAAGGAAATAGAAGTTATAGTATATTTCTCTGATGTTAAGTTTTGTAAAGAGACTAAGTATTTGACCTTGACCTTGGGATCATCGGGGGTTAGACGGTCGTGGATTTTGCACAGCATGGTAGTAGAGCCTTATAGGAATGCAGGTGTGAAATATTACGCATTTTAGATGAAGGAAATAGAAGTTATAACATATTTCTCTGCTGTTAAGTTTAGTGACGGACGCACACACGGACGGACAGACGGACGGACAACATGACTCCCAGTATACACCCACAACTCGTTTCGGGGGGGGGGGGGCATACTTACGAGGGGAAAAGGGCCAAGGTACCAAAAGGTCACATGTTGAATAGCGGTATGTGGTGGGCATCCGTTAGTTATGACGTTGTGCAAGTATAGTGGTTCCAGGTGGTACAGTAGCAAAGAAATGAACATGAACACGAAAACTTAACATTGAAAATGGCTAAGTCGATTACACGGAACATAGGTCAAGGTAAATGTCACAAAATTGTATGACAGTAATCACAAAATTGTGAGACAGGTTATTTAAATAGATTTGGGGTGGCTGTGCATACGCATATACAAGTGGTCAGTCTTTTCACACATGTAGGTTTAATCAATAACTAATGATGCAAACATACGTCTAACGTAACACACATTGCACGATTATGACACCACATGTTCAATTCATACATGCATGATTGTATCAGCTTGATATCACAATTAATTCCACAAATGTGTATTGCTGCATTAAAATGTACACGTATCTCCACGAATAATGATGTACTATTTAGGGGTCCACTAAGATGTCACAATGGTGTCCATAAAGGGGTCACAATGTCCAGTTAGGTGTCCCAATACTGTCCACAAATAATGTCCGCTCAAATGTCACCATGTCCACTTAGGTGTCACAATAATGTCCACTGAAGATAATATATCACTAAGGTTCCACACAGACGCTCATCAGAGACAAGTTTCTACTAAAGTTCCACAAAGGTGTCTCTGATCAGTCATATACACAAAGATACTCGTTCGAGACGATATATCACTAAGGTGTCACACAGATGTCTCCGAACGGTAATATGCCACTAAGATACCACACATATACTGCTCAGAGTGGTGTCACACAGATGTCTCCGAACCGTAATATACCACTAAGATACCACCACTAACTGCTCAGCGTGGTGTCACACAGACACTCTGAAAGATAATATACCACTAAGATATCACAAATATACTGCTCAGATGGTGTCACACAGACATCTCTAAAGAACGAATATACCACTAAGATCAACACATATACTGCTCAGAGGTGGTGTCACACAGATGTCTCCGAACCGTAATATACCACTAAGATACCACACACATACTGCTCAGAGTGGTGTCACACAGACATCTCTGAAAGATAATATACCACTAAGATATCACAAATATACTGCTCAGAGTGGTGTCACACAGATATCTCTGAACGGTAATATACCACTAAGATATCACAAATATACTGCTCAGAGTGGTGTCACACATATATCTCTGAAAGGTAATATACCACTAAGATATCACAAATATATTGCTCAGAGTGGTGTCACACAGATGTCTCCGAACCGTAATATACCACTAAGATACCACACATATACTGCTCAGAGTGGTGTCACACAGACATCTCTGAAAGGTAATATACCACTAATATACCACAAATATACTGCTCAGAGTGGTGTCACACAGATATCTCTGAACGGTAATATACCACTAAGATATCACAAATATACTGCTCAGAGTGGTGTCACACATATATCTCTGAACGGTAATATACCACTAAGATATCACAAATATACTGCTCAGAGTGGTGTCACACAGATATCTCTGAACGATAATATACCACTAAGATATCACAAATATACTGCTCAGAGTGGTGTCACACAGATATCTCTGAACGGTAATATACCACTAAAATGTTACAATGTGCACTAAAGTGTCACAAATGTGTCCATTAAGTTGTCGCATCCACCATAAATATCACATTGACTTCGCTATAACAATATGTTCGTGTCACCCCTATCACATGCATACTCATTTATGTACAATTATAACCGTCATATAATATGTTACATAAAATGGTATTTGCGTCAATTATGCACTACTAGTAATGCTATTCCGATATATCAGTAGTTCACACCTATCCCTCCCCATAAAAGGATACGCTCGCGTCTCTAATTTGCACAACGTGGGGTCCAATACGTATATTACATATCTCGTCACATCAGGTATGACCCTCTCAGCCCACCATAAGCCAATACGGAATTTCGAAATGGAAATGAAGTCGCCAAATATAACCTCTGGGACCGGATCGTCACCGAAAGTCACCTTCAACCAAGTAGATAACCCCACTAACTACAAGCCCAACTGTGTGCAAAACCATCAAATCCCACGTGACTAAGAATGCTAAAACTGGATAACAATTAACAAACTCAACAGTGGAGGGAATACTGAATAAAATAACTCTTCAATCCACTTTTTCCAGTCACAGAATATCAATTTCCAGCCACTGTATTTCACATAAGTGTTTCTACACAAAGAGCTCAATGTCAATTGACCACCAAGTATACCCAGGTGAGATAGTTGTCACAATAGCCTAATCCCGCCAACCAGCAATATTGTGTTGAGTTCCAATCTACCCGACACTACAATTCACCTGTAAAACACATCACGCCTGTCCATTCACTGAGACTTGTCTACTACAGAGCATGAGTTCCAAAGTATACTGCACCAATTTGTGACCGTTAAAAAAGGTCACACGTTGGATAGTGGTATGTGATGGGCACCCGTTAGTTATGGAGTTGTGCAAGTATGGTGGTTCTAGGTAGTACAGTAACAGAGAAAGGGACCTAAACACGAAAACTTAACATTGACGCTCGTCTGTTGGCAGCCTTGACTCAAAGGCGGGACCAACATTACCATTAACATTTCCACCCATAACAATTGAACGAACTAACTGACCTTGCCATTATGGTCAGGGGTGGTCGGTGGGTCGTGGATTTGTTACAGCATGATAGAGCATCACGTGAATGCATGTATGAAATATCAAGGCGCTCCCTGTGACGGAACATAACATATAAGAAAGGGACCCCAACGTTAAGTTTACGAACGCATTTAGTTTGTGACCCTGACCTTGGGGTCAGGGATTGGCGGTGGGTCGTGGATTTGCTACATCATGATGAAGAATCATCAGACTGATGCATGTATGAACTATCAAAGTGCTCCCTTAAAGAAACAGAAGTTATACTATGAAATGGAGGCCAACGTTATGTTTATGAACGCACTAAGTGTGTGACTTTGACGTGGGCAGGCCGTCGTGGATTTGCTACAGCATGATATAGAACCATCAGAGGGATGCATGTATGAACTAGAGAAAGTGAGCACGTGCTCACGTATACACCAGCCGCCTGGATTGACAAATAAAAACGCAAATATTTAAAAATACTTTAACGCAAATTTCTAAGTAATTTGACCTTCACCTTGGACATGAAGGCCGCATGGGTGTGGTATGGAATGAAAATATGGATGATTATAAGAAAGTATATGAAGTTTGAAGTCAATACGACTTACGGTTGCAGCGATAATGGGTACACGAAAACGTTAGCTCAAATCTTACGGATGCAAATGTCTAAGTAATTTGACATTGCCACTGGACATGAAGGCCGCATGGTGTGATGTGGAATACAAATATGGATGATGATAAGGAAGAATATGAAGTTTGAAGTCAATCCGACATACCGTTGCAGAGATAATGTGTACCCGAAAACGATAACGCGGACCGACGGACGAACGGAAGGACGGATGGACTTACGAAAACTATAGACCTCTCGACATACTTTGTATGCCGGGGGTATAAATATCAAAGCACTCCATGTAAAGAAACATAAGTTATAACAAATTTACCCCAACATTCAGTTTATGAACGCACAAAGTTATAAGCCGTGGACGGTGGGTCGTGGATTTGCCACATCATGATAGAGGGTCGCCTGAGGAATGCATGCATGAAATAGCAAGGCGTTCCATGAAAGGAAACGGAAATTATAACACATTTACCCCAACGTTAATTTTGTGGACACACTAAGTTTGTGACCTTGACCTTGGGGTAAGGGATGGGCGGTGGGTCGTGAATTTGTTACAGCATGGTAGAAGATCATCAGATGAATGCATGTATGCACTATCAAGGCGCTCCCTGTAAAGAAATATAAGTTATAAGAAATTTACCTCAATTAACATTATGTTTATCATTTGATTTGATGTATTTGTGATTAACGGTCTATCAACGGCTATGGTTATCTAAGGCCGGGCGAACGGGCTCCACACCGGTCACTCACAGGTTGAAGACTCGGACCTAGGACCCAATACTTGGCTCATTTTGAAAACGTTACCCCACCCACTCATTCCATACACTATACCTTACAGCATTTTCCAAGGTAGACAAGTTTGTGAAAATGCCATAGACAGGCTTAATTTCGGGTTCGCTGAAACACAGCAAGTTTCGATTTTTTCCGCTGATTTACGTCTCTGGCAATATATTAATGCAATTAGGCCCCCAAATATGTTCTCTTTAATAAACACCCTTGTTTGGTATATTGTTAGTTACATGCATTTTAGCTACCAACGTCACAGAGGAATTTCTCTGTCCGAAAGAATCTCACACAACCCGCTTCACGCATTGCCACCTGATTGGTTGAACAAATATACGAGTATTTATGATACTCCAGTTCGGGTTTTCCCGTGACGTCATTATTGATCATTCTGCGAATATAACAAAGGAATCCGAAAGTAAAGTTAACGGAAGGCTATGTCGAAATATTGGAACGCAAATCAAAATAAAAGGACATTTTAGATAATTCAAGGTTAGTGGATGATACGTATTAGTCATAAATTGTAACATTTGAGTTACTGATGTTTATCGCAATGATCCACGTCAATATGTTGAAACTGTAATGGGATATCGGCCCGATTTAACACGTAATTTATGCTTCAAGTCCACAAAAATGTGTGACATTTATTCGGACATTTAGGATGCTGATGTTTATTTCAGTGATCCACGTCAATATGTCGAAACTGTAATGGGATTTCGGCATGATTTAACATATTATTTATGCTTCCACAGCTCACAAACATGTTTGACATTTATTCTGACATACAATTATCGCCTTGTCTTTGGTAGCTAATTTGCCCGCAACTAACGAAATGCTAAAAGCAGATTCTTGAAGTGAATACATTTGAAGACCTAAGACATTTATCGATTACCAGAGACATAAGTCAGTAGAAAATCGAAATGTGTGGTGTTTAAGCGAGCCCGAAAATACGGCTGTTTCTTACCTTAGAAAAGGCTGTAAGGTATATTGTATGAAATTGGGTGGGTTTTCCAAATGAACCAAGTAGTGGGTCCTAGGTCCGAGTCTTCCACCTGTGAAGTCACTTGGCTCCTTCCACCAACATTGGATAACGAATAATTGTAATGCTGTAATGCTTACACAAGGGGTATATAACCAGATTCAACTGTCACATACAAGAATGCCAACGACGTACATGAGTGCCAAACCAGGTCTCCGGTCGGGATTCCGGTAAGAACGAATCCAGATCGTTAAATTACCCATCACATACTCCCACCAGCCACCTACGTCAAGTTTATGAACACATTAAGTTTGTGACCTTGGGTCAGGGATTGGTGGTGGGTAGTGGATTTGTTACAGCATGATAGAGGGTCATCTGAGGAATGCATGTATGAAATAGCAAGGTGTTCCATGAAAAGAAACAGAAGTTATAACATATTTACCCCAATGTTAAGTTTGTGGACACACTAAGTTTGTGACCTTGACCTTGGGGTAAAGGATGGGTGTAGGGTCGTGGATTTGTTACAGTATGATAGAGGATCATCAGATGAATGCATGTATGAAATATCAAGGCGTTCCCTATAACGAAACAGAAGCTATAAGAAATTTGCACAAACGTTAAGTTTATGAACATGCTAAGTATGTGACCTTGACCTTGGGGTAAACGATAGGCGGTGGGTGGTGGATTTGAGGATCATCAGATGAATGCATGTATGAAATATCACGGCGCTCCCTGTAAAGAAACAGAAGTTATAAGAAATTTACCCCAACATTAAGTTTATGAACGCACTAAGTTTGTAACCTTGACCTGAGGTAAGGGGTGAGCGGTGGGTCGTGTATTTGCTATAGCATGATAGAGGGTCATTTGCGGAATGCATGTCTGAAATGTCAAGGTGTTCCATGAAGAGAAACAGAAGTTATAACACATTTACCCCAACGTTAAGTTTGTACACATACTAAGTTTGTGACCTTTATCTTGAGGTATGGGGTGGGTGAAGTTGCTACAGCATGATAGAGGATCATCAGATGAATGCATGTATGAAATATCAAGGTGGTCCCTGTAAAGAAACAGAAGTTATAAGAAATGAACCCCAACATTAAGTTTATGAACGCACTAAGTTTGTGACCTTGACCTTGGGGTAATGGGTCGTGGAATTGCTGTAGCATGATAGAGGGTCATCCGAGGAATGCATGTATGAAATATCAAGGTGTTCAATGAACACAAACAGAAGCTACAACACATTTACCCAAACGTTAAGTTTTGTGGACGCCGATGACGACAACGCCAGGGGGTATGCCATTAGCTCTTTCTGCATTTCATGCAGGCAAGCTCGAAATATGTTCACACAATATATATGTATATACTTGATGTAACATTCACTTCTGAATCACTTCTGAGTCGTATATCATCAAAACTGTCCATCTAGAAACTGTCCATCTAAAGAAAAGCTAGTGTAAAATTGTGTCATGTCGCATGGTTACGAAACAATGTCATCCCATACGCTGTTGTATGGTCCTCTATATGTTGTTTGACGGCTAATGTTCTAACTGGCATGTGGAGATTCATTTTGTGACCTCTAGGCTTCACTGTCAATGTCAAAAGGTCACAGAGCTTTACTAAAATCCTGACTACTAGCCTTACTACATATTTTTGGCTTTCTGCGGAAGCACAGACTGACCAGGGCTTACACTGTGGAGATGCGGAAATATTGTGATGCTGTCCATGAAATTCAAAGCTTTAGATCAGCATAACATTGCACAAGTGTGTATTCTACAGGTAACCAGGTGCTACATTGGTCTGAAACACAATAAACGCCCGTTTGTTGTGAAGAGACATTTATTAAGTAAAGTGACATGGTTTAAGGACCCATCAACAGCTAAGGCCATATGGAGACAGTACCTCAGTTTCAAATACATGTACATGTACCATCCAAGACCAGTGGGATGGAAATACTAATCACGTCAAGGACAGAAGTTGAGTTCATGATATCTGGCATTGAAGTCCAATGCTCTATCACTATGCCATCACCACACCCCACATTTATTTGAATTCCTCGAGTATTTGATTGATTGATTTGATTGGGGCTGTAAGTGCTCAATTTCGTCCAATCAAATTGTCTGCATGCTCGGACAGGTTTATAATCACTGGCCCAGACTGCACAGATGTTGATATGGATCTACACTGGTCACACACATAACAACCTGGTGAAATGTAAGCACCATCATCTAGAAGCACAGGTGGAAGACTTGGACTTAGGACCCAATAATTGGCTCATTTGAAAAACGTTACCCCACCCACCAAGTCCCTACACTATACATTACAGTCTTTTTTCAAGGTGGGAATCAGCTTCGCAAAAATGCCGTATTTTCAGGCTTGCTCTAACATCACATATTTCGATTTTTCTGCTGACTTATGTCTCTGGTAATCGATACATGTCTTCAAATATATTCACTGCAAGCATCTGCTTTTAGCATATCGTTAGTTAAGGGCAAATTAGCTACCAAAGACAAGGCGATAATTGTATGTCAGAATAAATGTCTAACATGTTTGTGAGCTGTGGAAGCATAAATAATATGTTAAATCATGCCGAAATCCCATTACAGTTTCAACATATTGACGTGGATCACTGAAATAAACATCAGCATCCTAAATGTTACAATTTGTGACTAATAACTATCATCCACTAACCATTAGTTATCTAAAACGTCCTTTTATTTTGATTTGCATCCCAACATTTCGACATAACCTTCCTGTTCCTGTTATATTCGCAGAATGATCAATAATGATGTCACGGGAAAATTCGAACTGGAGTATCATAAATACTCCTATGTTAGCTCAACCAATCAGGTTGATGAGTGAAGCTGATTGTGTGGGATTCTTTCGGGCCCGAAATTAAGCATGTCTAGCGCATTTTTCCAAACTCTTGTCTACCTTGAATAGGCTATACTGTATAGTGTATGGAAATGGGTGGGTGGGGTAACGTGTTTTCAAATGACCCATTTATTGTTTCCTAGGTCAGTCTTCCACCTTTGTCTAGAAGATGGCTGTTTTATTTTACCAGCATATATTAAGATCAAACTGTAGAGATTTATAATTTAATCAAGATATCATGTTAAAAGTACAAATAAAAATCCGTCTTCACATTAAAAAACAAGAATTCCGTGTGTCGCGCCTGCCGAGGCATTTGATGGTAACATGATCATGGGCATGGGCTGAAGTATGCATCACAAAAACCATCAGAGAAGTGCACGGTTAGAACAACGCAGACAAGTTTATACAAATTATTGTCTCGGTCAGAGAAAAAACAAGAGTCACACTACACGCCTGTCGAGTCATGGTTAGTGAACATTGATTTTATTGATTGTGGTTTAATGGCATATCAACAGCTAAGGTCATTTAAGGCCGGGCCAACGGCTTCAATCCAGTATATAACCTGCTGCATTGGGGGGAAAATCCCAAAATCAAAACGGAATATTTACATTGAAAAAGAAAATATACCTATCGCATACTCCTACCTGCCACCCACAGGGTCAGTGAGCAAGACGATTCTTCCTCTTGCCATAATTTGGTTAAAAGTAGAACACAAGTGTCATAAGGACAAGGATACAGAAGGCAGAAATTAAAAATGGCGGCCACAGCGAGAAATATTTCAAAACTTAATATGGTTCTTTCTCTTGCTGAGCACAGCTCAGCTTTGGCCAATCAAACATCCTGATTTCGAGCATGAGAACCAAGTACATGTTCAGGAAGTTTTACAAGCACAAGCCCAGGCCAAACCAAACATAAACTTCATATCAAATGACACCAACCTGGTATTCTATTTATGTGACAAAATCAGAAAATGTGACATGCTTTTCCTTCAAATCAGTGAAGACATTACGTTTCAGACAGTACGTTGCGACATTACACGGATATAATATTCTTCATTTGCTAATGTCATGTGACGACGTTTGACAAATGAAACGCAATGACCCGGATATGTGTATTGTTCAGTCTCTTTTTAACCCAGTACATGTACATGCTTTATATGACACGAATTACTGTCACAGACAAAT
Source organism: Conchocele bisecta (assembly GCA_029237695.1). NCBI lineage: Eukaryota > Metazoa > Mollusca > Bivalvia > Lucinida > Thyasiridae > Conchocele > Conchocele bisecta. Next base: position 36,422,127 of record CM055277.1, read on the forward strand.
ATAACCAATTCCCTTATGTATGCATGGAAGTATATGTTTTCACTCATCATTTGAACCGTCTCATCGAGACTGTTTAAATGAGGGGTGACAACATATACTTTTGAGCAGACATAAGTAATGGGTTAACCCTTTGAACCCGAAAGCCCACTATAGCGGGGTTTGCAAACAGTGCAGATCCTGATAAGACGGCTCATAACGAGCCGTCTCATCAGGATCTGCACTTTTTGCAAGGAATTTTCATATTTTTTAGAAGAAAAAAACCCCTTTTCATAAATGGACTAATCTGAAAATCATTTTGTGACGATTAGATTGCTCGGAAAATTAGCATATCAGTCCATTCCAGTTACTTTGGGTTGAATGGGTTAAATCTGATACTCCGTACTAGGCTATGGTGAAATGGTGACACACAATGATACACAGACATGACAAACTGGTCAGGTGAGAATCGAGCTCAGAGTCAACATGAGCTTAAAAAGCTACCCAGCAAATATATGCCAGTGACTGAAGAAACGTGATGATTGTAGCTCCTGATCAAATAGCACACTAATGTAGCCTGATAACTACCTGTATTGCTTGTTAGAAGCATGACGGGTGTTTCATTGATGGAATGGCAAACAGTGAAGATCCTGATCAGACTGTGCAGCTGCACAGGCTGATCTGGATCTACACTGATCACAAAACCCAGAAGCCCCATTTCTCCAGTCACAGCCACATATCTGAACCATCATAATTACATGCTACCCAGTGATATACCGTGATTCTGGAGGGATTTATGTCCTTGAAGGAAACATTTCCTCCTAGACTTTGCGAGACGTCACATTTTGATGTCATTTCCGGCGAGGAAACAGTTCATGCGCTAACGTCAAAATTGTCAATTTTGACTATGTTATAAGCTAGTATAAGAGCAAATTTCACATTTTTCGAAGAGCATGAAATATACAATTTATTCCACTACCATTTTGAAATATCGGATTTATTTCCCTTGACATCTGTAAATCCGACAAAGAAACTTGTGCTTCGCACTCGTTTCTTTATCGGATTTCCAGATGTCTCGGGAGATAAATACGGTATTTCAAAATGGTAGTTGAATAAACTCTATGTATTATGATTTATATTCCACCCCTATAGAGGAACCTACCTAAATCATACAAACAGAAAGCCTTAGTTTGTTTAATGTTGATGGGCTTTATCTCGAATGATAATGCATGTTCATGATTGCAATGTACACCTGAACTACCTGAACTATAGTGGCAGCTTTCGAAACTGGACACCGAGGGACCTGCAGGGTGTTCAACTTAGAGAGGTTGCACAGTATTACTACAACATCAGCTGCAAACATCAATCAATTTGTGCAATATTGTTTTCTGTCCATATTGTGTATGGAGAGAAAACTGTTGTCGCGTGGTCAGAGATTCAGTTTTCGACAGCATCTGTTCATCATCTTCTAACGATGTATTGTATCGCTTCAAGCTCAGTTCAGCCGACCTGTGAGTAGTTTTAAAATTATTTACTCAAACATAGATGTATAATGGAAGACATTAACATTTACAGATTTGCTGTTTCTGAAGATTTAATGCCAAAACTGGAGCATGTGTGCAGCGGTACACGAATACCCAGTCACATAGAGCTAACAATGAGCATGTAGACATTTATCGGGTAACTCCCCAGGCAATGGCTGAAACTCGCTCACCAATAACACGCTGCTGTCATTGGTACCGATATCATGTACTACAGTCAATTCACATTTAAAACTACTTAGCTGGCATTATATTGGTCATTTACCAGTTGGCAAAATACAATGATACAATGTAAAGAAGTCTACATGTTTGCCATCGTTATATAAGTTGATTCTGTAGCATAAAATACATGTTAAATAGAATATCAGGCTACAGCCTTTTGATATCCATTTTATCAGACACGCTGGGAAACAGTATGAATTCTTTGGCGAGTTCCTATGCCTTGCCCAATAACTTGTGACACTCAAGCCAATGGAGTATAACTGAACGACAGTGTGTGCATTTATGGACAGATGGATATACAGACAGAACCTTGAGGGCAAAGCAATATGGCCCACGTGCTATCATATAGCAATAAACTAGTAACACTGATGAATGTACCCATCAAAAACTTTAACACAAATTGAATGTACCCATCAAAAACATCAATACAAATTTCTAAAGTCATTTGACCTTGACACATGGGTGGACTATTAAAAAAATATTTGGGGAACATAAAAACTCACCTCTTCAATAGTGACTTCATCTTTGGTTTGATCTTAGGAATATCATCTGGAAACAGAAGCACCGTGTATGTATACGATCACCATGGTGTGATTGTCACTACATGCGATTCCAAGGACAAATGGCCCATAATAAAATTTAACTAATTTCACTTCAGTGTAGATCCTGATCTACTACCGCCCACCAGCAGCCTGGTAACAGTTCACACGCTTCTATAAATGTTCTCTCAACTGATGGATCATTGACTGATTGGTGAACAGTGTAGATCCTGTGAAAAGCCAACTCAGTTATGGTTGTTTGTTCAGTCATCAGCAAGAGAGTGAACAAAGACAGGTATACCCAGCTCGTATAAATTTGTTCCTCCTCATAAAATATGTGTACTACGTTAAATGCATATGTACAACATGCAATAATGACAAAAGTAATAATAGAAATTGTCAGACATTTACTTAAATGTAATATTTTACCAGTAAAATACATTTATGAGACTATAATTCTTAACTACAAACAACAAGTCACTAAATCATTAAACTAATATTGACAAGCCATGAAATGTTGAGTGTTTCTGCTAAACATAATACATATGGCCATTTTCAAAACAAAATTCCTCCAAACAAAAGTGTAGCAAAAAGTATACAGGTGACAACAAACAGGAACTAGATTTGTCAGTAAGCGGGGGCTTACGGAATACCCCCCCGCGTCAGCCCTGACCTAGAATGAATTCCAGCTCGCATACTATCATTTTCAGATAAAAGACTATGTCAGCACATATGGAGAGTGCGATGGTGGTTCCAGTTGAAAAAAGCAAACTAGACATTCAAAGGGAAAGAGAAGTTATAAGGAAATTTACATTTGTTAAGTTTTAGTTTTTTTCTAAGCTTATAAGTCCGTGACCTTGAGCCCTGGCATAAATGGGGGTCGTAGGTTTGTTGCAGAATGATGTATGAGTGTCAGAGAAGGGGTGGGTAAAATATGAAAGATTTCCGCAAAGGGAAAGAGAAGTTAAAAGGAAATTTACAATTCATTATGTGTACAGTCCCATAGAAAACGAACAGCCAAATGCCAAGCTGATTCTGACAGGTTAATGTTCCTGTTAATGATTTTGTATTGCACTATGGGGTCAGCTAATGAGATAACAAAGCATGCAGAACTACTTTCACTGCCTTACTGGAGTCTCCAGTAACTGCCAGACTCGACCATCGTGCATGAGAATGTGTACAGGTGAGTTTTATTACCACCAGCGACTATTATGGCCGTAATCTTTGCAGCTTAGGTCCAGATCAGAATGAGCAGTCACATCAGGATCTAGACTGTCAGTTTATTTGATACTGAATGAATGACTGTTAAAATATTTGATTAGAAAAGTTTTATAAACTACCAACAGAGCTCAAGCTAAGGTGCTTAATTTTATCAATTCTGGATAACAACAAATTTCTGCACCAAAAAATGGCAAGTTGGGAGTCTCAATGATCTCAATGAGACGATTCTAAAGGACTCCTAACTTGATATCTTTCATTGAGAAATAAGAATTTCGCCACCAAATTATGCACCTGACACGGAGCTCGATCTGTATCAATCTCAAGTCCGCGCAGTCTGATCAGGGCTAAAGTTTTTTGAAGGAGTAATATTAATGATACCAGGAAAACGCTTCGACTCCCAATCATTCTCAGTGTCAATTAGTGCAAATATTCTAATCAATAACACACAATTGCAAATTATACATATTTGGCCTTATATTTGTATATGCGTATACTATGTACACAGTGATCCGTTATGAGACCAACCATGTAAGTAATTTGATACATTTCCACAGTTGTCATAGTTCATGAAAAATATTTACATAATTTATGATTTTCTTCCGTACATGACAACGAATATTTATGACACTTTCAAAGCATATTACAAGATGTCATAATTTACTAAAAAACACAAGGCTGTTATAAATATTATTCTTTGAATATCGCGGCTGCTATTATGTATGAAATAACAATTGAGTAGACGGAATGGCGAACCGTGCAGACCCTGATCAGACTGCGCGGATATGCAGGGGATTTGGGTAGAGGAGTTGGCAGCATAGATCATAAGCCCCATTTCTCCGTCATGACAACATATGCCATATGTATGCATGTATGGCATAGATAATTGCAGGTTTTGCAATCGTGGTGCCATAATTATGTGCTCTTCATATTTACTGCTACATTTTGAATAAAATATAAAAATACAGCAAATATCTAGTACATATCTCTGCTATCGAATAATAACAAAAAAAGATTAGTATTTATTATATCTTCCCATTTTAGTTCAGAAACCAGACATATTTATTCTGTCCTATGCAGTGGTCAAGCCGCCTGACCATTATCCATAGCATTATTTATAGATTTTATTTGCGTTATAACATATTTAGAATTTAACTGGGAATTTCAGAATCTTATCATATCGCCTAATGGGCCATTTGACCCGGTGTTAGGAACATTAAAGGAACATTAAATCTCGCCGTAGGAACATTAAATCTGGTTGGTATCGGGGATGCAGACAGGTTTATTCCAGTATCCAGCTGTGCAACTCGGGTTTCCCGACCCCACGTTTTCTTTGAAGTAGTGGGGTTTACAAGTACCCGACTTTCTATGGGAGCGTACACCTAATGGTTATGTTTTCGTTCGTTTTTGTCTAAGTTTCTAAGTCCGTGACCTTGACCCCTGGCATAAATAGGGGTCGTAGGTTTGTTGCAGAATGATGTATGAGTGTCAGAGAAGGGGCGGGTAAAATATGAAAGATTTCCGCAAAGGGAAAGAGAAGTTAAAAGGAAATTTACAATTGTTAAGTTTTGTGACGGATGGAAACACGGACGTTCTTACAAATGGATACTTATGTGGCTTATCACATGTTAAATATTAGCCACATAAAACGATTTTTAGCCACATAAAAGGATTTTTTAGGTGGCTAATTGTAACCAACCCTATCCTTTACTAAGTCCATAACCCTGTGGGGCTAGCCACATAAGTACCCTAATGTGTGCCCGGATGGACGGACGGACGGACGGACGGACGGATGGACGGACAAGCTGACTCCAGTATACCCCCCACAACTTCGTTGCGGGGGGGGGGGGGGGGGGTGGGGGGGGGGTATAATGAAAATGTCTTCTGGTTGTCATGGAAACAACAGACCAATAAGACATAAGATGCACAAATTTTATGAAACATTTGAGTGAATGATAATGGTCAACATGGCTTCAGTTAAGCATAGATTGTTCCATAAATGCACAAATTCATGATAAAAGTGTGTGCATATACTTCAGCCACCCGGTAATCGACGGCACTCGGTTTTCATGACAAGTTTTGACTACAATATATTTTGAAACATGCAAAATCGCACCAAACCTTTATAATATTTCAAATTAAATTATAATTTACATCATCATGATCATAGAAGGAAATTAATGTCCTCAGTTATGTTTTAAATTTATCATCGAAATTTGGATTGCTTAAATGTACAAAAACCGAGTAGACAAGTATATACATGTATAAGGCTGATATAAATATGTATTTATTATTAATACTATTCATTGATGTGCACATGCAAATTTTGTTGTCTCTCGTAATTTCTATAAATAAATATCTATAATTGGCGAGACGTAAATCCCCAATTTATCTCATCAACCTCTACTAAACGCACACTAATATGAGAACACTGGATATATAGGGAAAACCATCCACATGTAGCCTATATCATCATAAGTCTCTATTACTGGTAAAACATCTTTCGTTAACCAATTAGGATGTTTTTTAAATGTAATAAATTGGGCAATGCTTTAACCTTTTAACTCTATGGACGCAATCCAAATATCGACAACCACTGAAGATCCACATGAACTGGCTAGTAACATCTAATCATCTTTTATGTCTATTGATACTTTGTTACAGATCACAAAACTTTTATCATCACCCCAGTCCCTGGTGAGACATGATGGGCCGACTTACCGAATGACAGTGACTGCTCATCATCATCATCATCCTCCTCCCAGCCGTCGTTCTGTGAAAACTCGGCAAACTCTGTCTCGGACATTACCAGCACCTGTGACATGGAGATATGGGGCTTATGGACAGTACTACATGTATATGGAGATATGGGGCTATGACCAGAGACATGGGGCTTTAATATGGCAAATGTGGCCAATTTATCCCGTCAACACAGTGCGTATGTGCCGTGAAACACAGTGCCGTGAAACATTTTTGATATCCAGTCAATACTATTTTTGCATTTTAAAGCCATTTTTAGGTGTTGACGGGATAAATAGAATAGTAGGTTAGTGCCGTGAATGGGAAAAAAATATCTGGCGCGGCACGGAAACGGGATGGGCTCGGCAGAGCCTCGCCCATCCCGTTTCCTGAGCCTTGCCAGATATTTTTTCCCATTCACGGCACTAACCTACTATTCTCTATTTATCTCCTTCTATGTGACTGGAGATATGGGGCTTATACCAGTTTATCTCCTGATGTGTCACTGGAGACATGGGTCTTGTGGCATGTATGGCCAGACAATCTCCGCACCTGTGTCTAGAGAATTGGAATGTCATTTGTTACTACTGTCTGTTCCATGTGTTGCTGCTGACGATATTTTGGCCATTAAGCACATTAAATTTTAAAAATATTTAAATTAAATACTTTTTCATCCATAACAAGAAGGTCACCCTCCCCCAATTTTTTTATTTTATGAAATTCCGTTAAATATTGATTTTATTGCGAAAAAAATATTTTCATGGGGGCTAAAAATACATTTGTTCTAAATAATTTGATATTTGTGGACTGATTTTCATAATCTAACTTTTGTTTTCTTAGTCACATCATTTCCAAGCTATCTAGCCAGGTTTCGGAGTCAATTTGTTTTGCTATAAAATCAATATTTGATGGGATTTCATCAAACACAAAATTTGGGGGAGGATGACTTTTTTGTTATTGGTGAAAAAGTACTTACATTTAAATAAATATTTTTTAGATTTAAGGTGCGTAATAGCCAAAAATCTGTCGACAGAAAAACGTGGAACAGACAGTAGTCTAGATCTTGATCTACTAGCCTGATGAAGATCTATAATGTTTGTTAAAGAATTGTTTCACTGATGAAGATCTATAATGTTTGTTAAAGAATTGTTTATAAAGAATTGTTTCACTGATGAAGATCTATAATGTTTGTTAAAGAATTGTTTCACTGCCAGAATGATGAACAGTGCAGATCGTCACTGCCCTATTTTTCTAATACATGTATATTTATATTTTGCCAATAAAAATTTTGAAAACATATTTATTTACAACAGAAAATGTTTCATAACATATTGTTATATTTGCCAATTGTCAACATCACGATAATGCTGTATATTTTAGACAACCCATAGCAGCAAGATATGACATGCAATGAAATATGGTTACTAAGAGCCACTTCAAGTCCAAACTGATAATGGGTGGAAAATATGTGGCTGTGATGTTGATGATGTTGATTTGTCAAGAAAGTTTAGCCTTATATATTATAGCCTTAGCCTCGTAATTACGGTGGTGGAACTGTACATATCAACAAATCAACAATACGTATCACTGTCTACGACATTTTACTCCGAGACGGAGGTGTTCCTATCATAGGAAGAAAATATACAGCAGAACAGAATGGGGCTTATGGCTTCTGTGACCAGTGTAGATCCAGACCAGCCTACTTCATGGCACTGTGGCCGAGGTGATATCTCACATATTCAATACGCTGGTGTCTCACTTTATGGACTGAAAATTAATCCTACATGTGGCTGTGACTGGAGAAATGGGGCTTATGGGTTTTGTGACTAGTGAAAATCCAGATCAGGTTCAGGATGTGCACTGTTTGCCAATCCATCAATAAAACACCGGTTGTGCTCTAGCAAGCAAAATAGGTCATTATCAGGCTACAGAAGCTACACTGGTCACAAATCTCTTAAGCCCAATTTCTCCAGCCACAGCCACAGATTCGCCAAATGAACCAATGATTTAGATCAAATTCCGAGCAGGTTGTGTTTTATTCTACTGTATACTATGACACACTGATATAGACAGGGAAGATAATTAGGTAGTTCATTTCTGCTATTACTGTACCAGGCAGCACACTTGGTGAAACATAACACTTTTTAGATGTGAACTTATAATACTGTACCACCTACAGGAGTAGGTTACAATTGAATAAAATAAAAATTAATAACAATTGTTGGCAAAGCTAATTAATTTCAGAATATAAATATGTTTAACTGAATCAAAATGTCGACTCATTGGTAGAATTGGGTTCGAAAATAAGATACAAATCTGTAATTTAATCACTTTTGTTTCAAATCTGTTTCATCACTTTCTGAACATGTCTGTGATCCAGTAGCTTTACAAACCCAACTAGGAACATGTCTGAGATCCAGTAGCTTTACAAACCCAACTAGGAACCTGTCTGAGATGCAGTACCTTTACAAACCCAATTAGGAACATGGCTGAGATCCAGTACCTTTACAAACCCAACTAGGAACATGTCTGAAATCCAGTACCTTTATAAACCCAACTAGGAACATGTCTGAGATCCAGTACCTTTACAAACCCAACTAGGAACATGTCTGAGATCCAGTAGCTTTACAAACCCAACAAGGAGCATGTCTATCATCCAGTACCTTTACAAACCAACTAGGAACATGTCTGAGATCCAGTACCTTTACACACCAACTAGGAACATGTCTGAGATCCAGTAGCTTTACAAACCCAACTAGGAACATGTCTGAGATCCAGTAGCTTTACAAACCCAACTAGGAACATGTCTGAGATGCAGTACCTTTACAAACCCAACTAGGAACATGTCTGAGATCCAGTACCTTTACAAACCAAAAATCAAATAGGAAACATGTCTGAGATCCAGTACCTTTACAAACCCAACTAGGAACATGTCTGAGATCCAGTACCTTTACAAACCCAAATAGGAACATGTCTGAGATCCAGTACATTTACAAACCCAACTAGGAACATGTTTGAGATCCATAACCTTTACAAACCCAACTAGGAACATGTCTGATATCCAGTACATTTAGAAACCCAACTGGGAACATGTCTGAGATCCAGTAGCTTTACAAACCCAACTAGGAACACATCTGAGATCCAGTACCTTTACAAACCAACTAGGAACATGTCTGAGATTCAGTACCTTTACAAACGAACTAGGAACATGTTTGAGATCCAGTAGCTTTACAAACCCAACTAGGAACATGTCCGAGATCCAGTACCTTTACAAACCCAACTAGGAACATGTCTGAAATCCAGTAGCTTTACAAACCCAACTAGGAACATGTCTGAGATCCTGTACCTTTACAAACGGAACTAGGAACATGTCTGAGATCCAGTACCTTTACAAACCGAACTAGGAAGATGTCTGAGATCCAGTAGCTTTACAAACCCAACTAGGAACATGTCCGAGATCCAGTACCTTTACATACCAACTAGGAACATGTCTGAGATCCAGTACCTTTACAAACCAACTAGGAACATGTCGGAGATCCAGGACCTTTACAAACGAACTAGGAACATGTTTGAGATCCAGTACCTTTACAAACCCAACTAGGAACATGTCCGAGATCCAGTACCTTTACAAACCAACTAGGAACATGTCTGAGATCCAGTACCTTTACAAACCCAACTAGGAACATGTCTGAGATCCAGTACCTTTAGAAACCCAAATGGGAACATGTCTGAGATCCAGTGCATTTACAAACCCAACTAGGAACACATCTGAGATCCAGTACCTTTACAAAGCAACTAGGAACATGTCTGAGATTCAGTACCTTTACAAACGAATTAGGAACATCTTTGAGATCCAGTAGCTTTACAAACCCAACTAGGAACATGTCTGAGATCCAGTACCTTTACAAACCAACTGGGAACATGTCTGAGATCCAGTACCTTTACAAACCAACTAGGAACGTGTCTCCCCCTTTGAGATCCTTAGTGACCTTTACAAACCAACTAGGAATCGATGTCCGAGATCCAGTAGCTTACAAACAACTAGGAACATGTCAGAGATCCATACAACCTTTACTAACCAACTAGGAACATGTCCTGAGATCCAGTAGCTTTACAAAACCCCCAACTAGGAACATTTCTGAGATCCAGTACCTTTACATACAACTAGGAACAATGGTCTGAGATCAGTACCTTTACAAACCAACTAGAATATGTCGGAGATCCAGTACCTTTACAAACCCAACTAGGAACATTCCCTGAGATCCAGTACCTTTAGAAACCCAAATGGGAACAAGGGGTGTCTGAGATCCATACTTACAAACCCAACTAGGAAGACACATCTGAGATCCAGTAACCTTTTAACAAAAACCAACTATGAACATGTCCTGAGATTCAGTACCTTTTACAAAAGAAACAAGGAACAGGTTTGGAGAATCCAGTAGCTTTACAAACCCAACTAGGAACATGGTCAGAGATACCATAACCTTTACAAACCAACTAGAACAATGTCTGAATATCCCAGTACCTTTACAAACCCTACTAGGAACATGTCAGACATCCAGTACATTTACAGACCAACTAGGACATGTCCGTTATCACAGTACCTTTACAAAACTCAAACTAGGAAACATGTCCCGAGATCCAAGTACCCGTTACAAACCAACTAGGACCCCATGTCTGAACATCTAGTAACCTTTTAACAATACCAACTAGGAACATGTCTCGAGATCCAGTACCTTACAAACCAATAGAGAAAATGTCTGAGATCCAGTACCTTTAACAAACTCCACTAGGAAATCATGTCTGAGAAATCCAGTACCTTGTTACAAACCAACTAGGAACATGTCTGAGATCCAGTACCTTTACAAACCCAACTAGGAACAATGTCCTGAGATCCCAGTTACCTTTTCAAACAACTTAGGGAACAATTTTCTGAGATACCAGTACCTTTAACAAACCAACTAGGAACATGTTGAGATCCGAGTACCATTTACCAAACAAACTAGGACCACATTTGTACCTGAAAGATCCAAGTACCTTTTACAAACGGAACTTGGAACATGTTTTTGAGATCACAGG